>JAPMLY010000006.1:0-320000 GCA_026401115.1 Tetraselmis chui
ATGAACGAGGTCGACCGATTGTGGAGGCAATGGGGTTGGTGAGGGAGAGGGGGGGGTGTTGTGAAATTGAGTCCCGGCATCGCGCTGGGCGCGCACTAGGCATCTGAGCGTGGGAGGGGAGAGTCTACCTGACATTATTGATTCGGTGGGCCAGTGGGAGTATGTGGTGGAGATGGTGTGTATGTGGGCTCTGGCCATGTGGCCCCTATATCCGGGGGAGTTCATCACTTTGTGGAGGTGGTAGACAGTGAGTTGTGCGGCATGGGCTTTAAGGGAGGGGAGGCCGTATCCGAGGTCGGAGGTGGGTCGGTGGAGGGCGGTGCGGGGGAGGTTGCGTACCGAGGAGACAGCGGAGCGGAGGGCGCGGCATATTTGACCTTCGAGGGTGTCCAGTTGGGAGTCGCTGAAGAGGCCAAGTTGAAGGGTAAAGTGTTTTCCGAGTAGGAGGCCACGGATGACGCGTATTCTGCGGGACTGGGTTAGTAGGGAGGAGGAGAGGGCGTTGATGAGGGATGTGGTAGTGCGTTTGAGTTCGTGCGAGTGTTTGGTGAAGTTGAGAGAGGTGTTGAGTTTGACCCCTAGGACGCGGTATGTGTCCGAGGGGCCTATGGAGGGGATGGGTGCCGGGGTGGAGTTGATGGTGATGAAGTGTGATTGGAGGCGGGATGTGAGGAGGGTGATGTTGGCTAGGGAGAGGGCGTTGCCTGTACGCCAAAGGGCTCCGGTAATGCAGCATTTTCGGATGTTGACGGTCATACCTGTGTAGGCGCTGAAGAGGGAGAGTTTCCGGAGTTAGATGGCCATGTTTGGGGTCGAGCCCGTGGCGAGGCTGAGGTCGTCGGCGAATCCGTGTCCTAGGTATGTGGCTGTGGGTTCTGTGGGGTCGACGTTAGTGGTTGGGGGTCCTGGGCGATATCCCCGGCTGCCCACAGTGAGCCAGCGGAGGAAGGGTTCGAGGAAGAGGGTGAATAAAAAGGGGGAGAGGGTGTCTCCCTGCAGAGTACCCCGACTTACGTCGATGGAGGGGGTGGGACCGTATGGGGTAATGTAGTCGGTGGATGATACCCCGTATAGGTGTTCGCATGTGTCTACAAAGGTGGAGGGCATACCGAGTTGGCGCATGTGTTTGAACATGATGCGGTGGTCCGCTGCGTTGAAGGCACCCTTGAAGTCCGCGTACATGACGTATATGTCTTTGTTGTGGAGTTTCGCGTCCTCCATAGCCATGATGATGGAGGAGAAGGCGTCGTGGATGCTGCGGTGTTTTCGAAAGCCGTCTTGCTGGTCGCTGAGAATGCCGTGGGTTTCGGCGTATTTCGAGCCTGCGTCTTTGATTAGTGCGGTCCACAGCTTAAGAAGGTTATTCATGAGGGCGATGGGGCGGTAGTTGTCAAGGAGGGTGGGGTCTCCTTTTTTATGTAGCAGGCATGTTGTGCTGTGGCACCATTCAGGGGGCGTGTAGGAATTGTGGGCGAGGAGGGATAGGAGGGAGAAGAGGGCGGAGCGGGTCTCCGGGGGTAGAAATTTGAGAATTTCGTTGGGGATACCGTCGGGGCATGGGGCTTTGCCCGTGCCTAGCGAGTTGAGGGTTTTATCAAAGGTATCGCGGGTATGTTGTAAGTCATACCGCATACGTATTAGTTACAGATAGCTACTGTAAGCTACTCTAGATATGATTAGTACATGTCTAGATCGGACATACCGATAAACTGTTTGACTCGGTACAGAGCTGTCGCTAGGCTACTGCTCTCCCACTTCTGTTGTCCCGACACCACGCCTGTAGGCTGGTTGTCGCCTTAACTGTTCCGTTTGCGGGACTGTGACTGTAACTACGTTTGCGTACGTTATCTTCCACACTAACTGTGTTTGCATGGTTCAATAGGTTATGGGCCCCCGCCTCACGTCACTCACGCGCGACAACCTGGTTCGGCGAGCTGCGATCGACAGCTCTCCCGCAGAAGGCAAGTTTCCTTAGACTCCTAGTACTTTCAACCTGTAGTCGGCGGTATCGCCAATATAAACTGCGATTTTAAAACCCGCCACCACCCCTCTTAAGTCAGCCACCCGACGGAGATAGCCAGCCACCCACACCGACGCACTCGTCGTGTGTGGACAGGGTGCACACATGTCCAAGCTGGAGAACGGGGGGGTGCACTGTCGGGTGAATACGCATCCACGGGTCGCACGCCAACCGTAGCTTACCTTTTATTTTTATTTTTTATCCTCGCCTAGCGAATCACCCACCAGCGCAGCGCTCCACTTGTCCTGGCCTTGGCCTCGACTTGTGCCCCACACTGGGTGGAGGATACAGAAAAGGTGCTCTGAGACACCCCGGGGCTACATGCCGAGGGGTCGGCGGGCATCAAGCCGTCTCTTTGCATACCGCTGTTAGGCACGAGTCCGGCTAGCGGTTTTTACCGCTGCCTGTTTTTCATCCAGCTCTTTCTTTTTTGCCCTCTGTCGAAATGGCGCAGAAAAACCCGCCTGTTTCACCTGTTGGTTCCCCTGAGTCAGGCTCTCACCAGAGCACCCTCGATCACCCCCCAGATACTCTCGCGCTGCTCGTTGCGCAAGTGGCGAACATAACAGCTCGTCTCGACTCGCAGTCGGCCGAGGGTGCTGTTGCTGCTGCGGGTGCTAATCCGCACCCCCCTGTAGCTCAGCGCCGCCACGATGCCCCACTCGAACCCGTCCGGGACAGCCACGACGGCCACACCCTCCACCTGCTTGAACATCCCCAGCCTGGTTTCGTAACCCCGGACGCAGAAACACTCTTTGGTGCTGCAGCCCCTGTTGGCGACCCCACAGTCGCACAGCGCCGCCACGATGCGCCCCGCGAGCCCGCGCGTGCCGATGCGCACTACGACCCCTCGCGTCACGCCATCCGGGTTGATCACCTCCCACCACCTCCCCCCTTCCCCCACGCCGGATATGCCCTTCACCACCCCGGCCCCCATATCCCGGAGGCGCCCTCTCATCTCACCCCCCCCTACCGTGACCACCGTGACCACCCGCACTCGTACGGCCCTCCGCGTCCCATGGCCGGCCGCTCTCCCTTTCCCGGTGGACCACCTCCCTTTCATGGCCGGCACTCTCCCCCACTCCAACATGGCGACCCCACCCCCCGGGGCCGTCGTCGCCCCACTATTGACCCGGTGGTCATCAACCGGGCGGCACACGAAGCCCCCGGCTTCGACAAGGACGCCCTCAACCGGTCCATGAAGATGTCGGTCCCCGTCATGTGCCCGACCACGGACTTCAAGCAATGGAAGAGGACCTTCCTTAATTTCCTCTCCATCAAGGCCGCATACCTCATTCCTCAGCTGGCCATCCGTGACTCCGGCGTCTGGCTCGACGAACAAGCGCAACACTACGCATACACGCTGCTTCTCCATGCAGCCAGCGCGAATAAGCGCGCTGACCAAGCCATGAAATGCGTTTCTCCAGCACGCCCTGACTGCGCCGCTGCCGCGTGGGACATCCTTTGTGAACGCCTCGACTGTCGGTCTTTTGCTCGCTCCTTGTCCCTCTTAGACAACCTGACGGTCAGAAAGCGCCCTGGTCAGTCACTCAGTGACTATGTCCACTACATGCGCCAGACCTTTGACGAGTACAACGACACATCCCAGTTGGTTGATGGCTCCGTTGCCATCCACCCCCACCACCTCGGTCTCCTCATGCTGCGCGGTATTTCCAGCAGCGGCCCACACGGTCAGGCGAAGCAATGCGTCATCAACGCCTTTGACACGGACTACATCATGTCGGCTGATGAAGTGATGGCCAGCATTCTCCACCTTGCGCACAACATGGAAGACGACCCTGCTCCGGACGCAACCGCTCCGGCCCAGGGAGTGGATCCGGATCCTACCGGGCAAACATGCTATAACTTCAAACCCCGAAATTGCAGCGAAATATGCGCGAATAGCACACGCATGGTCTCGGATCTACTCGGATTCGTGGGTTCGAACCCCAGCTTTCTTGGCCGGATCCACTCCCTGCTCCGGCACCACACCGTAACCCTCGCGGCCATCGACCCAACAAGTGTGGCGTTTGTGGCAGCCTCCACCATCTCATGTCCGCGTGCACTGCCACGGATGACGCTATCCTTAAGTGGAATCTCGCCAAGCGTAGGCTGACAGTCCAGAAGTACGGCGCCGCCGACGGCACCCCCTCTGCTCACGCTGCGCTGCTGAGCGACGTCCCTGCCGACGACGCCCCCGCCGATGACACCGACTGCCTACCCACCCTCGCGGACTGCGCTGATGACTACGCTGACGACGAGGTGAGTGTCCCATTCAGCTCTGTGGCATTCTCCTCTTCCCTCGCCCCGGGTCGTAATCTGTCAAAGTTTTGGGTCGTTGATTCCGCCTGCTCGATTAACCTCACTGCGTTCCGAGATGACTTCGTGAAATTCACGCCCCCCTCCGCTCCCTCTCGCGTGGGCGGTGTCGGCGTTGACGTTAAGGGCAGTGGCTCAGTGCGAATTTCTGTCAGACTTGCCTCTGGCCAGCTCATTCACCGCACTGTGTATGCACTCTACACCCCTGACCTATCATCTCGTTCAGCACAGCGTATCGGCCGACTCCTTAGTGTGAGCTGGATGCAAACTCACAGCGGTTGTGAATTCATATTCCCCTCCAACTCTGACACTGGTTTGCTTTTGGTACCCACAGGCATGGGTGTGCTAGAACCGTCCGGAAACGGTCTCTACCTCCTTCCCCACCAGCCGGTCCTCCCTTCCAGCCCATCCGCACCGCCGGCACTTGACCCCTCACCTCAGGTTGCCCTTACTGCCCAGTGTGATCCCGTCCTGTGGCACCGTCGATATGGCCACCTCAACATGCAAAGCCTTCAGGCCCAACATACTCACGGTGTCCCGACTAGCCCTGTGTTAACTAGCGCTGTAACCAAAGTTTCGTGCGACTCTTGTCTCCTTCACAAAGCCACAGCTGCACCACGCAACACAGCCGCTTGCGCGAAGCCATCCCACCCCCTCCTCAACCTGTCCGCTGACCTCTGGGGCCCGGTCAATGTCCCCTCCCCACATGGCCTCCGTTACTGCTTGCTCGTCATCGACCACCACACCAACTACATGTGGGTGCGGTTCCTTAAGTCTAAAGACGACGCATGTTCGGAATTGGAAACCATCCTCTTGGACATCAAACACCTGCATGCCCGCCATCACTCCCAGACGGGCGCGTTCGCACCGGTCCTCAAATTTGACTCAGACTCTGTGTTTGAAGCTGCTGTCACTCGCCGGATGTGCGCACACCTCGGCGTCGGGGTACAGTTCTCTGCCCCATACGCCCACCACATGCTCGGCAAGGCCGAACGTCCCTGGCGCACCATCCGGGACAATGCATCGGCGATGCTCCACAACATGGCCGTTCCCAACTCCATGTGGTCGTGCGCTGTCAGCACAGTTGTGTACCTTCGCAACCGCACGTACAGTCGCTCGGTCGGACCTAATGGGGGCGTCCCCCTCACACTCCTTACGTCGTCAGTGCCCAACGCCTCCAAGTTCCGCGTCTTCGGCTGCGCCGTTTTCGCCAAGGTCCCCGACAAACAACGTCGGAAACTCAGTGAAAAAGCATTTCGCGGCGTCATGGTGGGCTATCCCCCTGACGCACCCGGGTATCGTGTCTACAATCCGGAAACGCGTCGCATCACCACTTCCGTACATGTTGTCTTTCAGGAAGACACCCCAGGCTTCGACACACAACCCTCCGTCGACTCGGCCATCACCGACTCTTCGGACGACGTCCCCGCAGACTCACCCCTATCCCACCCCATTGACCTCACATCACCCACACCCCTACCCCCCCCGCCAACCCCTCGCCATGCTCGGCTCCGCTCCCACCCCATTCGCTACGGCGATATGGTTGCCCACCTGTCCGACTACCCACCCACACTCGTAACGGCGTGTTGTGATCCTGAACAAGGAAAAGCTCAAGAGGACATCTTTGAGCACCCTCACGTCCCCGACCTTGTCACTGGTCCCCCACACACACCTGCCGGCACGTCCCCTACTGCCATCGCCCTCCTCTCCGCCCGAGAGTGTGTGGAACCAAAATCCTACCGAGCTGCGCTGGACAGCGCCCAAGCCCCCCAATGGCAAGCCGCTATGCAACAGGAGTATTCCTCCCTCATCAGCAACGGCACGTGGGACCTTGTGGACCTCCCCCCCGGCCGCATGGTCGTTAACAGCATGTGGATCTTTAAAGTCAAGTCGGATACAGCCGGCGACGTCTCCCGCTTCAAAGCGCGGTTCGTCGCCAAGGGGTGCAGTCAACGCGCTGGACTGGACTACACGGAGACCTTCTCCCCGGTCATCCGCATGGCCAGCCTGCGTCTCTTCCTAACCATTGCAGCCGCCCGCGACCTTGAACTCTGCCAACTTGACATCGGATGTGTACATCCGCCAGCCCCTCGGCTTCACCGATGGAACGTCCAAGGTTTGTCACCTCAAGCGTTGCCTCTACGGCCTTAAGCAGTCCCCCCGCGAGTTCAACATGCTACTTCGTGCGTGGCTCGTCGACCATGGATGGCAACAATGCGTCTCCGACCCGTGCATCTACATCTATCGCGCCGGCCACGTCTTCGCCATGATCGCCCTGTACGTCGATGACATTCCCGCGGCCTGCAATGATGCCACCTGGCTCGCATCGTTCAAAGCCCAACTCGGAGCACGGTTCAAAATCAAGGACCTAGGCGACCTCTCCCAACTCCTCGGCATGCACATTACCCGCGATCGCTCAACGCGCACAATCTCGCTGGACCACTCCAAGTACCTGCGCGACATCCTCGCCAAGTACGGCATGTCTGACTCTAAGCCGTCGTCCCTTCCGATGGACCCAGGCTTCCTCGCCGGCCTTGCACACTTGAACTCGCCTTCTCTCACAGGAGTGGCCAAGGACGTCTACCCAAGCCTCCTGGGCAGCCTCCAGTACGCCGCCGTTTGTACACGCCCCGATGTCTCCACGGCGTTGAGCATCCTCGGCTCTGCCCAAGCCTCGCCCACCGAGGCACACTTGCAAGCTCTGAAAAAGGTCCTCCGCTACCTCCATGGCACCATCAACATGCGCCTGACGTTGGGGGGGAGCCTGGACCACAGTCTACAACTCACAGGCTTTGCCGACGCTGATTGGGCCAACGACAGCAGCACCCGCAAGTCTCGCTCCGGCTATCTCTTCACCCTCGGACGCGGGCCAATCAGTTACAAGTCCAAACAACAGACTTGTGTGGCTCAATCCACGTGTGAAGCCGAGTACTACTCTGCGGCTGACGCCACCAAGGAGAAACTCCACCTCCGACAACTCCTGGGGGAAATCTTCGACTCCCCCATCACCGAAACCACCACCATCTGGGAGGACAACCAAAGCGCCATTGCATACTCCCAGAATGCCTTGGTCGGCGAGAAGACTAAACACATCGGCCTGAAGTGGCACTTTCTCAAAGACCACGTGGAGCAAGGGACCATCAAGTTGAGGTACCTCCCCACTGACCAGATGGTGGCTGACATGCTCACCAAACCCCTCCCAGGACCTGCACTAGCACGACACCGAAGTGCGATCCTTGGAGGACAAGACCCAATGCAACGCTTCATCCCGTAGCTACCTTCAGGGGGAGTGTTGTAAGTAATACCGCATACGTATTAGTTGCAGATAGCTACTGTAAGCTACTCTAGATATGATTAGTACATGTCTAGATCGGACATACCGATAAACTGTTTGACTCGGTACAGAGCTGTCGCTAGGCTACTGCTCTCCCACTTCTGTTGTCCCGACACCACGCCTGTAGGCTGGTTGTCGCCTTAACTGTTCCGTTTGCGGGACTGTGACTGTAACTACGTTTGCGTACGTTATCTTCCACACTAACTGTGTTTGCATGGTTCAATAGGGTAATCATGTCGGCGAGGGTGAGGGAGGGGTCTCCGCGGGGTTCGATGGTGTAGTTGTCGGGGTTGTCAAGGTGTTCCCAGGGGGGTACGGGTAGGTCGGGCGGGGTTGCACGTGTGAGTTCGGTGGTGAAGTGGGAGTGGACCGCCTCCAGGACGGCTGAGGGGGAGGATGATGTGGTTTTATCGGGTTTGGTAATGCGGTGGAGAGTCGGAGTTGCGGTGTGTTGATGCCTCATAGCATTCCCAATACTGCCATCCATGTCCTAGCAATAGGTTCTACGCCGGGGATCTCCTTGTCCATCCTCTCGGTTGGCACTTACAACATGATACAAATCATACAAGGACATACATACATGGTCTTTCGCAACGAAAAAACATGAAAATATTATGTCACTGTTTCCACGATGCGCGGCCTAGTCCCGCCGCTCGAGGGCGCTGATCATCCTAATAAATCAGCATGTGCAAGTCGATTCACACCGACCTGACCTCTACTTATATGCGACTCCGGTTGTGCTGGAACTAGGGGGAAGGGAGGCGAAAAACTCTTTGCTCGGGTAGTCGAAGGTCTCTAGTCGATCCACGTACACCTCGTCCGAGATAAGTGCCGCTCCTCCCGTCGCAGCACTCCTCCTAGCATTGGCTTTTCCACCCTTCGGGGCAGGGGAAAGTAGCCATAGCTACAACTAGCGTCCGTCAGTCGCTTCTCCCGTCGCATTTGTCATGACCCGGTTGGCTGCCATGTGTTTCCAACACCGACTGATCCGTACAATACCACACGTACCCTCTTCTTGTGGTGTACGCTGCCATGGGGCCGCCGCATGTACGGGCGATGTGCTTTCGCTGTCACCCTAGCACGCCGCGTTAGGCACTTCTGTCGATAGTGTGTGCCGATGAGAGGAGAGGTTGGGTGGGAAAGTCAGATCGGGGCTCCGATCCCAAAGGTGCCGGGTACGGACGTTTTACTAGAACCCTCCGTACGAGGTTTTTCCGGCGGGAGCCGATTCAGATCGGCGCCGCCAAGCCGTGCCACTCACCTCACCGCGGTTGTCCTCCTTGGTGATGGTGTCGATTTCCACCCCTGTGTGGGCATGCTCGACTTAATGAGCGTTGGTCGACGTCGAGCGAGCGCCCGTCCCTAGCGTTGCTTCATGGTTGTCCGCCGCAAGCTCCAACACCATCAACCCAACGCTTCATCCGCCCGTACCCCTAGTCGCCTCCACAGATACCGACATCCCACCCCTACTCTTGGCTCGCATGGGTACAAATGCCAAGGGATACGGGGCAATAACCAAGACGTACAAGGTCACTGAAACAAGTATCGGACGGACGGAGCGGGAGATCTTGGCGCTGGTGTACATATTTCATTTTCAAAAGCCCTCCGTACCATGGCTTCCCGATAGCTAATGATCGCGAGGATCGGACTACCGGAAACATCTCTCAGCCCCCTACCATACCAAGCCTTGCACGGCTACGGGGCTACCAACGCCCACCACGGGGAGGCGGCGGGGACCTGTGCCGGCGGGCCTACTCCGCCCCCCCTCCCCCCCCCGCCCCACCCCCGAGCCGCCGGCGGGCGCCGTGAAAACGTAAATTGGGGCCAAACACTGCATGGAGGCATTTGACACACTTTTCTCGAGAATTAAGGAATCCAATTTGCAGCAATTTGATTGAAGACAGATTCCGTGACAATCGATTACAGTTCATGCGGAAAGAATGCGCCAGAGCATAAATGTTTTGCAAAGTAGTCGATGGAATTAAAGAAAAAATTGAAACTGACTTATCTCCTCCCTCCACTGCGATGGCTTAAGTCGTAACCCAGCTTAGCTCGCCTTCCATCGTGAAGCGTCACGCGACCCTCGGAAGAGCGTCGCATAAGAAGTTATGGTGTCGCATGGGATTAACTAATTATCCTGCGCGTCGTGGCGTTTGGGTAGTCTCGCCACATAGTACGATGGTGACTTGAGCTAATTGGTTGTATAGCTGCGGGTTAACACTTCCTTGGAAAGTATGGAATGCAACTAGTAGCATGAATGTATCAGTCCTAAAGACAAATTGTACAATATTTGGACTATACTCGCCATACTCGTACCCTCCCCCTCTAGACATGTCGCAGATAAGTCTCAGACCAACAATCTGATCAATCTCATGCCAATTGCAGTAAGTGTTCGGCTCCTCTTGAAAAAAATATTGACAATGTGGAGTGCGAGTTGGGCGAGAAATCCTCACTGTGTCCACGTACGATTGACTGTTGGCGAAGTCTAACCTCATACGAATCCAAAACTTTGGTCATGCGACTTTACGTTATACTTCGTTTAGGGGATGCCAAGCATGTGGAATTTGTTCGTCTTGAAAATGAGTGTGCAACAACACATATTGCCCTCGACGTCCAATAACAATGTCGATCTAGCAACCTCGTACACATTGTCGCCGTGAGGAGTCGTGACTCGAAACGACGGACATAGCGTAGCGGTTGACAAGTTGTAGCGATAGATAACGTATTGTATGGTTGATATTTTGTTGTTACTCCCAACGGAAAGGGGTGAACAAGGAGACCCCGGAGTAAAACTATGTTCATAAGACATAGATTGGAGTATCGGGTATATTGTGAGACAACATCCGATTTATCGGTACTTGTTGTAAACACTTTGATTTCATTTGAATTTCATTTTAACTTGAATTTCATTTTGCATGGGCAATACAACAAGATATATGGGAGACTCTGTTAGCACTAGCATCACGTTGCCTAGTGCTTATGTACAAGGTAGCTATTTGCCATCCAAGCACTTAGTGTTATGCTATTAGTGGTACTCTATTCCCTATCAGTGGCGGTCGGCCGACCGTGCCGGTGCCTTCGCCGGCCGCCATCTCTCTCCACCTCACTTCTCTAGTCACCACAGCCGGCCCCCTTGTGGGGCCGGCACGACCTACGTGTAACTATCCGTTCCCGACTCCGACAAGTTATGGGCCCTCCACCAAGTTACACAAGAGAAGAGTGTGTGTAAAAAAGCGCTCGGCGCCACGCTAGTCCTACCTACTCCCACGTAAAAAAGAGTATAGCGTGTGTAAAGCGCTCGGCGCCACGCTATTTATTCATCGTCCAACCGACACCACCCTTCGCCTTCGAGCTGATTGTCCGCGACTGTCCTACCATCTCACACGTAAAAAGGAGAAGAGCGTGTGTAAAGCGCCCGGCGCCACGCTCACCCCACCAAGCTTTCAGTGTCACCTAGCCTTCAACCTACCGATGCTCTCGACCGGATCTGGTTTTGTAAGACCGACCCGCGAAAATTCGGCCCGTGCGTATTTTGATTAGTAATGTTAAATTTGTTCCCGAGGCAATGCCGCAACGCTCACCTAACTTAGCGAGGAGCTTAGCTTTCCCACGGCGAAAGGGGGGAGTCAGCACGAGCGCCCGTCTCTGCTTTTGCGTGCCTACACGCTCCTAATAGCTCTGTTGGTTTCGCTTCTTACTCGCCGGTCGCACTCATGCGTCGGCTAATTCGCCCGTGGACAGTTTTTCCCGCTACATGTCAGACTAGTACATTACGCAGTATATTTGGAACCGCTTCACATCTGCAACTCGCCGGCAGCGGCACGTTCATGTGAGCGCATGTCGCTACACCTACCCGGCGTGAGTCACACGCTACAAGCACTACACCTTCGACCATGATGGCACCTTCCTCGACGCAAGCTAGGACGACGTCAAGACCTCGGCTACCTTGAGGGGGGGGTTGTTAGGACTAGCATCCCGTTTCCTAGTGCTTATGCACAAGGTAGCTATTTGTCATTCTAGTACTTAGTGTTATGTCATTAGCGGTACTCTATTCCCTATTGGTGGCGGTCGGCCGGCCCTGCCGGTGCCTACACCGGCCGCCATCTCTCTCCTTCTCACTTCTCTAGTCACCATAGCCCGCCCCCTTGTGGGGCCGGCACGACCCACGTGTAACTGTCCGTTTTCGATTCCGGCATGCTCAATAAACGATAAGTCAGAATTCGTCTCAAACGGTGTGTTCCATGCCTTAAGCTTCACTGGCATTGTAGGCAAACTCGACTAGCGGGAATCATGCAGCCCAATCACTCCCATCGAAACAATAAACTCATATAGTAACTTTTGGAATGTAGAATTAACTCTCCCTCTTAAACCATCAATCTCACAATATCAGCTTGACGACATGTACCAAGTCGGCTCCGAAGCCCCTTCCCAAAAGCACCGACAAAACGAGAATCTCGGTCACTCACCAGTTCACGCGGAAGTCCATGTAAACGCCACACTCCATGTAAAAAGAGACTATCAATTTCACGTGCTGGAACCTCCTCTATATAAATTGAAATGAAATGAAATTATTTACAACAATACCGGTATAAACCGGCTGCTGTCTATGGCCCCTCTTGCTCGTGCCTAGTGGACTTATTAAGTTGGGGCTAGACCGTGAACCACTGATCCCAACCTCTCCATTGGCAGTGACGATACCGTCTAAAATATACACGTAACCGGGGTTGTATATTCCGTAGGAAACCCCGCCTGCGGCGGGGTCGAAAACCCCCACGGCGAGGGGGGTCTGGGGGGCGCCGCCGCGGGCGCCCCTCAGAATTTTTTTCTGAATTACAAGTCGTATTGGGGCGTTTTAGCGTTAGCCGAGCTACTTTTCTCTTTTCATTGATTTAACTTGTTTTATATGAGTATTATCTTGTATTATAATATTGTTGTCTCATATAATGATATTTTCCTCCTAATTTATTCGCTAAAAATTATTTATTTACACTGCTTTCTCTTGTACGGAAGATTTGGATATTGCTATATAAGGGAAGAGTCTTTGCTATAGCAGTATTTGTCATCATATCATTGATATAATAATATCGTAATGATTAATTTATAATTCAATGTATTATTGTTGTATCAAAGAAAAACTGTTTAGTAGATAATAATTGTATTCAGGCTGTCTACCTCACTCACTACCTGTACTTTTTGCCGCGAACTACGTTGTACGTGTGTGTGTGTGTGTGTGTGTGTGTGTGTGTGTGTGTGTGTGTGTGTGTGTGTGTGTGTGTGTGTGTGTGTGTGTGTGTGTGTGTGTGTGTGTGTGTGTGTGTGTGTGTGTGTGTGTGTGTGTGTGTGTGTGTGTGTGTGTGTGTGTGTGTGTGTGTGTGTGTGTGTGTGTGTTTGTGAGCACGCACGAGCGCAAATTGACTGCTCTTCGCTGATCTCGGACTCTACATAGCGTTACACTCTCGCGCTGCCTAATATTTACAGCTGGTACTCAAGATGTTGTCTTCCTGACTGAATGATTGCTTGCCGGTCGCTAGAAAAAGGTTGGACACCATACTGGAAAATCTATACTTAACGGTTGTCTTTGCTGTTGGACTGCACTTCGCCGATTTTCCCCCCTTACAGAGTGGCGAAAGGGGGTGTTTGACTGCGCAGTTGAGGGGGCATCTCAACAGTAGAAATGTCGTTTCTGCAGTCCAAACCCCCATTTTCGGGGGTCCAAAAGGGGGTCCAAGGGGGTCCAAGGGGGGAATCCAGGGGGTTCAAAACAAGATAACACCTGGTGCTTATCGTGCCTAATTCGTGAAGAGTTGTACAGGTAGCGATTATCGCTATATATATCAGCTGAAAACTGTACGTATGTCGCGCGCGCCGCCAGCAGTGATGATGTGACCTCAAATATGATGACGATCGCTACGGGTACTGGTAGAAGTACATGGCGATATGGAATAATAACATTGATTACAAAGAAAGCATTGCTCAGTGGAATAATAAACAATTAGCAATATTATATTTGAGATACGTGATTTCGCCATGGCCCGCGTCCGTCCAAAACCCCCAAAACCCCCGTGGTGATGTGTGACAGCCAAAAACCCCGCCGTCCCCTGCAGATCTATACTACATAATATACAACCCGGCACGTAACCATGTATTTATTATTTTTCTACACGTTTTTTCTTCTACACGATCTTTTTCGATCTACACGTTTTTTTTGGGGGATACAATATGAAATTAAAAATGTCGCTAGTCGCCACGATATGCGGCATGCTCCAGCCGCTGCGGGGATGCTGATCAGCGAGGATGGTCAGCGTGAGCTGGTCGAGGCGAACGTGCATGACCTCGGGTACCTTGCGACTCAAGTCTTGCCGGAGCTAGGGGGAAAGGCATGTGAAAACCCCTCACTCAGATCTTCGTCGGTCCCGTCTCGATCCTTGCTCGTCCCCGCCCGAGGTAGTAGTTGCTCCTCCCGACGCACTTCGCCACCTAGCCGAGTCTTCCCTCCTCCTTCGGGGGATGGGAAGAGTAAATAACTAAGCTGCAGACGGTGTCCGGCTGGCACTCCTGCCCCCGTGCCAAATTCTCTCATGTCCCATGTCCTTGTTCCGTCTGTTTCCAACACCCATCTTATCGCGCTGTGGCCGGCCGTCCCCTTCCCCGGTGGTTTACGTTGTTAGGGGGCGCCTTTACGAGCAGTGTGCCGTTACGAAAACCCTGAGGCAGCCTATCGATAACCGGGTACCGACTAGGGGAGGGGTGGGTCGGACATAGGGATCGAGTCGCCGAACCGCAAAAGATGCTGGGTACGGGAATATTTTTCCAAAAGCCCCCCGTGCCGGGTTTTTCCGGCGGCGGTCGATCCTAAGGATCGCCGCCGCCAGACCGTGCCGCTCCTCCGATCGCGACCCACCTCCGTCTTGCGTAGTCTCAGGCCCCGTCCCCAGGGTAGACTTAAAGCTGTCGCTCGGCTGGCGGCCGCTAGCGAGCGCCGTGCCCTAGCGGTGCTTCCCAACTGTCCGCCGCCAGCTCCAACACCCTCGTCCCACCGTTGATCCGTCCGTACCCTTCCTCGCCAAAAAAAATCCGCAGACATCGTTCCCGCCGCGACGGGAGAGTATATGTGGGTATTTAGTTGATGAAAAAACATATCGGACTGGCCGAGCGGGAGATTCCTGTGCTGGTGTACGGATACTATGCTTTTGCAAAACCCTCCGTACATGGCTTCCCGACAGCTGCTGATCCCGCGGATCACAGCTGTCGGTACCTCGTTCAGCCCCCTACCGTGCCAAGTATGGCACGGCTACGGGGTTACCAACGCCCACCGCGTGGAGGTAGAGGTAGGTGCCGACGGGCATGCGAGCGCACCCCCCTCCGGGGCCGCCGCCGCTGCGCCGCCGGCGGGCGCCCCTCTATACTCGGAAAGAAGTGTGACATCCGCATTGTTAAGTGGTCGTCTGCCACGAATACACGGTCGCAATTCTCGTCAACATGTAAGTAATTGAGGAAATTAAGCCCGACTGTGTGCCATGGTCGTGGTGGAACTAGAAGAGGGTAAACAACGGCAGCCATCCGAGCTCGCTCCTCGTCGGCAAACAACACACACACGTGACAATAGTCAGTTACATACGGTTTGCCGAATGCATATCCACAAAGCCGGTCTAACGCCTCAGCTAGCGTAATTGTATAGCCTCTGTCATTTGTAAACCACGGTCATGCAATTCAAATAACAACTTATGACGAAGCACCGAGTCGTTCGGAATGCAAAGTTGATCTTGCCTCCAAAGTTTATCTCGCCTCCAAACCATCTTTGGCGATAATATGTCCGCCCTTTGTCCACTCACCCTCGTTCCCATAAATGAGTCTTTGATGTTAGTAACCGAACCAAACTTGAGCTCCAGATTCCGGATACAAATGCAAAACGTCATTCGTAAAGTTGTTAACTTGTGCGTCCAAATTCGGCGATGCAGAAAGTGCGTCATCTCCTGTCAGCGGGTGGGACTTAACTCGACGATTTGAACCCTCTATGGCACCTAATCACCGCAAAACACCGGGAAACTCGCATGCGGCTTGAAATTTGCCCGTCGACTCAAAGGGTCAACCTCGCTCTTCGATCCCTTCCGATAGGCCATAGTCACCGCACCAATAAACGGTTGTAGGTCGCGTACGTAGCGCGCACGTCGTTTGTCTAACCTCCCTGCCGGTTGCTCGAGCATATGTCGCAGTGTGTCGTGGTCCAAGCCCACCAACAACTCGGAACAACCTTCAATGTATCATCTCCAATACATCACGGCTTCACATACAACCACATCTTCTAAGTTTTCAGGTGCGGAAGAGTGGTGACCACGCTCCACGCACTACTAGGTTTACGCGCCCATTAGTTAAGAGGGTGGTTGAAGACCCCCTCCTTGATATTGTATAAAGACGGATGCAATTCCCACCGTCGAATCACGTGTAGCCACGGTAAACGTGGCATCTTAGCTAACGTTAGGAAGGACATCTCGCGGCGCGGAAATTAGTCGCAGCTTGAAAGTTTCAAATACTTATGTGCATGAAGGCGTCACCATGATCCGATGTGGCTTTACACATACTTTTAACAAGCATGTTAATGGCGCCAACAAATCGCTGAAGTGATGGATGAACTTCGCTCATAAAATTTAAAGAATCGCACGATATTGCGAACTTTGCGCCGTGTCTTAGGCACCGGCCACTCCTTCAATGTCTTGACCTTCTTCGCCGCGACATAGAGCTTTCCGCAAGAAACGGTGTAACCCAAGTACTGAATATCTTGCAATCCTAAGAAACATTTCGTATTAAGACGCACCTTGAGACCTTCCTCCTTAAAACTATGTTACTACGCATTACGGAGACGTGCAAGTGTTCCTTGAGGGTATGGTTGTAGATGCGCACACATCGTCGATGCAAACATTACCAACCGTGTTTTTTGTATAGGTCTTGAAAATCGTCTCATACAAGGTTCGACCTCGAGGGCAGGGCTTTGCTGTGGCATGTCTTCATGTTCCCCGGGCTGAGGCATGTGGGTTTTTTTCGTCCTTGCTCCTTTTTGCTTGGTGTTTGTCACTGCCTTTCTTCTAATGAAGCAAACTTGGAAACCTTTTGCGGTTGAGTTAAGCGTCGTGATAACTGACAACCACCAACAATTGGTACCTGGTACCATCCGGAAATGTTTGCGGCCACGGCTGTATTAAAGATTTAGATCGTGCTCACGGTGTTATTCTTGTAATCCATATTTTGCGTACGGGTAGTAGTACATGACGTTTTCTTTTGTTATTCGGCCATCTCGCGGCGGCCGCCGTCGTCGCGTTATTGGGGCTCGGTGCAGTGTCGGTCGCCGATAAATCAGCAGTCGCGCCGGACGCCGGCAGTCCGCGCTCGCTGCTTTGGCGGAAGAGGTCGGCGTTCCTCATACAATCTACTCGACTTGATATTTTCGTAGTCAGAGACAGCGTGACTAAGAGCAGGAGAGGGCTTGCTTTCGGTACGCGTCCGCCGCCGCCGAGGTGGCCACGCGCACCTGGCTTCGTCTGTGCCGTCGCAGCGGCGGCATCGTCGGAGGTTGACGAGCCCACAGAGTCGTCGACGAACGAACACGCCATCGTTGAAGCATGGACGGCCTCAAAACCTCTGACGCCAGCGGCTTGTTACTCGAGCGGGTGCCATGGCGTGCGTTGTGCTTGAAGAGTGCTTTTCTGCGACTCCTTGACTCGGCGCCGGTGCTTGGCGAGGACGCGGAGGTGAAAGCGCTGCTGTCGGCGGGAGAGGCCGAGCCGCAGGCGGTGTTCCAGCTGGCGGAACGCCTCCTACTCCACCCGCAGCACACGCTCGCAGTAGCAGCGTGCTTTAGGCCCATACTTATACACGTCGTGGTGCACTTGCTGCGCGACGGTGGGCCGATCGAAACTCGCGACCGGCGGGGGAAGCCGTGGGGGTCGGCGGGCCTCGCAGTGCGAGCATTCGCGACTCTGGTGCAAGTGGCGCCTTACCTGCGCAGGTGAGTGCGCCCTTTCACTGAGCAGCTTTCCGAAGAGGTGCCGCACATGCTGTTAGTTTTGCCTGACGCTAATGCTCACCCACCTGCCTACAGGCCTGTTATTCAGTATATGACGGAGAGAGCTCCGAGGCTGGAGGCGCTGTTGGGCTCGAGAGCCGTGAGCAGTGATGTGGAAGTCGAGCGGGCGGTGTTGCAGCTGTTGCGCCTTCTCCCAGGCATCGGTGCGCAGTGGAGCTGCATGCCATGGCTGACGCTTCTACGGCGAGAGGTTTGCGCCATGGTCGTGGGCCCAGGGTGATGCTTGCCGGCGTAGTATTGCTGTGCAGACATCGAGGCTAACGCATGGACTGAATGCTCTCTCAGGATGTAAACGCCAGATATGTAGCTGTAGAAGCGGTGTCCCTGGTGTTGGAGCTGGTGCGATGCGCTGTGTCCCTTACCCTCATGCTTTGCATGCAATGCGCGTCGGTAGGCAGCCCACTCAAGTACACCCCCACTGTCGCTGCAGGGTGCGGTGGCTAAACAGCATCTGTCGGCGCGGGTCATGCTCCCACACGAAATGATGGAATGTGCCGTGCAGCAGCAATGGCGTGACCGTAGCATGGCTGTGCAGCTGAGCAAGCTCTGGGCACAGGCAGAGCCCGAGCGCGACTCGGGTTCCACACAGCAGCCGGCGCTTGCTGTTCCGGATGGGCACGTTGATGTGTGTGGGATGCTGCTGCACCGGAGAGCCACTGAGGGTGCCGGAACTCGAGCCACCCCCACCCAACGGCTGGTCTTGACGCCCACTGTGCAGCGCAACCTTGTCTCGGCTGTGCTAGCGCTGTCAGCTGGTCGGCCTCTGCTATTGGAGGGGCCGCCGGGGTGTGGCAAGTCCGCCCTGATTGAGCACCTCGCTGAGGCGACCGGCAATGCGGCCACCATGGTTCGCATCCACCTCGACGATCAGATGGACAGCAAGAGCCTACTGGGGGCGTATGTTTGCACGGAGGTTCCGGGGGAGTTTGTTTGGCAGCCAGGGCCGGTCGCCCAGGCAAGACATCCCCTTCTGGGCTGCTGAGTATATAAACAGCGAACAATACCCTTATTTCCTCGTCACACACGCTGCCTGTCTTGCAAACACACGCACACGCACACATAACACGCACACACGCACATACACATACATAAACACCCACACATACACACATACACACACACACACACACACTCCGTAAATCAATTTCTCTTTCAACTCGTCGGGTGTTGTTTTTTCCAGGCCATGACGGCAGGGTGGTGGCTGGTGGTGGAGGACATCAACCTGGCCCCGCCAGATGTCCTAGCGGCGATGTTGCCGCTCATGGAGAGCGGGCGCTTGTACCTGCCGCAGCGTGCGGAGGTGATCACTGCCGCACCGGGATTCCAGCTCTTGTCTTCAGTCACCAGCACACCAGGCTGCTCGGGTGCAGGTGCTTACAGCACCACAGCAGCCGTAGAGGTACCCCTCCTTTCACTGTCCTCTCTCATCTTCAGCCCTTTTACCTTCAACCGTTTGTTTTTATATGTATTGACATTTGTGCGCCTTACTCGGTAGGACATCCTCGGCGGGTTGCTGATGCGGGTGGCAGTGGAGCCGCCTGTTGTGGAGGAGGCTTATGCCATTCTAGCGCACTCCTTCCCTGTGCTGGAGGCTCTGCTGCCTAGAGCGGTGGCAATGCTGATGTTGATGCGCCGCGTTTCTGGCCAGGCGGAGCCGTCAGAGGCGGGCTACAACGTGCGTCCACATCCAAGGTTGCATAAACTGCGCATGCTTTCAGTGTCGCACTCTCTGATAATTACTCTGGATGCATTGGTGGGTGCAGAGTGCGGATGTGGAGGCTGCTTTGGCTGGCAGTGGGCTGCAGGGGGGTGCTGTGGCTGCTGGCGCGTCTGAGCTCCTCCGTCTGGGCCGGCACCTCTCTCTGCGTGAGCTCATCAAGTGGGGCCGTCGCATGGAGGCTATCCATGCCCCCCTCATCCAGCGCAGCGCTGCGGTTATCACGGCGGCGGACATAGCTCGCTGGCCGCCTACTTTGCGCGAGGCCGCCTTCACTGAAGCTGCCGATATTTTCGCCTCCATGCTCTCAACTCAAGCTGCACGCAATTGCGCTCTCACAGCCCTTGCCACAATCTGGGCTGTGCCATTAACCACAGTGGAACACTACTCTGCATTGGCGAAGCCATCCCTGAGTGTACGCAGCCCCGGTATCTGCTGACCTGCCGCTAAGACGCGCAACCCATCCCCTTCCGTCGCTGATCTGCCCGACGTGTTGTCCTGTGTGACAGGTGGGGGGGGGGCAGGTGACAGTGGGGCGAGCGTTGCTGCCCCGTGGTGGCAAGCGATGGGCTGCCGAGTCATTGGCTGCTTCAGTCTCCTCCTCTTCGTCCACCAAGCAGGGCCTTTTCAGCTGCACAGCCAGCGCGATGCGGATGCTACAGCTCGTGGCTGTGGCGCTGCAGCAGAATGAGCCGCTTCTGCTGGTGGGGGAGACAGGCACGGGGAAGACGACGATGGTCCAGCAGCTTGCGCAGGCCACTGGCATGGAGCTGGTGGTGCTGAACCTCAGCCAGCAGACTGACAGCAGCGACCTGCTGGGCGGCTTCCGTCCCGTCGAGGTAACATGTCATCCGTGTTGGTGCCTCGCGTACCACCTTTCCCTCCCACATTGCCAAATTTATACGTATGTCTGAAGGAAGCGACTGCCAAGTCATGCATCTATGGCGAGTCGCCCTCATCGTAACCCTCACCTTCTTCCCTTCACTCTGATGTTGTCCCGTCGTTCTGCAGGCGCGAGATGCGCTAATACCATTGGTGAACCGCTTCCAAGCGCTTTTCTCTGGAACGTGGCCCCGCGGCGACAACCAAGAGTTTCTGCAGCGCGTAAGCAAATATGCAACGAAGGGCAAGTGGGGGCAGCTGGCGAAAGCGTTCCGGGCCGCCATGAGCAAGGTGAGCTGCAAGCCTACTCCTTCCTTGCAAATATCGTTCGATAATAGTGAAAGTGCATGGACTTCCAAGCATTTTTAATCACCTGGTGCAACGCCACACAGGTTTAAATGTGACATTGTTGGTACAGTCAGTCTGATCTGATGGGTGGATGTGTGGTGTCGGGTTTGTCAGGTGGACAAGCTCAAATCGGGCAGCGCGTCAGCGACGACATCAAAGGAGGAAGGGCAAGCGTCAAAGAAGAAGCGGCGCCACATCCCGCCGTCTGTGCTGGAAGAGTGGGTCGAGTTTGAGGAGGCGCTGAACGCAGCCGAACGTACAGTGGCGGCGGCGGAGGGTGGCTTTGCGTTTGCATTTGTTGAGGGCGCACTCGTGCGGGCGCTGCGTCGTGGGTGTTGGCTGCTACTTGATGAAATAAATCTGGCACCACCCGAGGTGCTCCTCCTACTTCCCCCCTTCATCCTCCAACCCATGCATTGACACCCACATCCGCACACTGATTTTAACCCGAGTGTGAAGTTTTTCCCTAACCTTCGACGCCTCACAGGCTCTTGAGCGCATCGCCGGCCTTCTCGAGGCAGAGAACGGCAGCATCACGCTCGCTGAGCGCGGCGATGTTGGTGCCTTGGGTCGTCACCCCTCCTTCCGG
The DNA here is from genome assembly GCA_026401115.1 of Tetraselmis chui. Lineage (NCBI taxonomy): Eukaryota > Viridiplantae > Chlorophyta > Chlorodendrophyceae > Chlorodendrales > Chlorodendraceae > Tetraselmis > Tetraselmis chui. Next base: position 21,288 of record JAPMLY010000006.1, read on the forward strand.
TTGCTGGCCGCCATGAACCCAGCGACTGACGCGGGGAAGCGCGACCTTCCTGCGGCCGTCCGCAATCGCTTCACCGGTGCGTAGCCAACCCCTGCACAATGCAGCAAACAGTGTCAGCTCGTTTGTTTACTGACTATATCCTTTCCTTGCAGAGGTGTACACACCGGAGCCCGTCAGTAGGGAGGACCTGAGGATGATCGCCAATGGGTACCTCTCCGGCGTCTCATCTGCTGCTCCGCCAGTGGATTCAGTCGTGGAGTTCTATCTCGCCGCGCGTCATCTGATGGCAGAGACTCTTGTGGTGAGGGATCTCTTGTCGCCTCCAACTCTTTGAGTTCTCCCTACCTCTGATTCTTCGCCCTTCTGACATGTGCTGACCGTCTGGTGTGATTGTGCACAGGACGGTGGGGGTCAGAAGCCAAGCTTCAACCTTCGCACCCTCTGCCGCTCGCTGGAGTACTGTCGCAAGGCGGTGCCGTTGTACGGTCTCACGCGCTCTCTGACGGACGGCCTCTCGATGTCCTTCTGCACGCTGCTCGAGGAGCGCAGCGCCGCCACTATGGCCGCTCTCATCAAGAGCCACTTTGCTGGCGCGGGCGAACACAACTTATTGCGCGCTCCACCCTGCCCCGACGGGAAAGGCGGCCCGAAGCGACACGTCCTGTTTGAAGAGTTTTGGCTCGAGGTGGGCTAACACTGGTCGAATGCACTTTTCTTGTATCGCCTTTAGAAAGGCCGTCATTATTAGATAGTGTTGACTTGACACGCACCTCCGATCCGATGCAGGCGGGGGCCGAGCAGCTGCCTGAAAGTCGCGAGGACGACGGCAGTGGGCGCACCTTTGTGGAAAGCCCCTCCACGCGCGACCACCTTCGCAACCTTGCGCGTGCGCTACTCCTGCGCAAGTACCCTATTCTCCTGCAGGTTCATGGCCTCCCTCCTCCATCCACAAATGCTTCGCCATGCATGGGTTTCGGCAGTTGTTCAATCCTCGGCATGTAGTTTAGGAATACACGGCGAAGGAATACACCGCTAACTTGACATGGATGATACTTAGGGCCCGACCTCGAGCGGGAAGACCAGCTTGGTGGCGTATCTGGCGGCGCAGACGGGACACCGATTTGTTCGCATCAATAACCATGAGCAGACAGACCTGCAGGAGTACCTGGGCAGCTATGTGGCGGATGAGAGTGGGCGGCTGGGGTTCCACGAGGGGCCACTGGTGCAAGCGGTGAGGCACGGGTGGTGGGTCGTGCTGGACGAGCTGAACTTAGCACCCACAGAGGTGCTGGAGGCACTCAATCGCCTGCTGGACGACAATCGCGAGCTGTACGTGCCGGAACTACAGGAGGCCATCCAGCCACACCCACACTTCATGCTCTTCGCCACCCAGAACCCTCCCGGCCTCTACTCCGGCCGAAAGCAGCTCAGCCGGGCGTTCCGCAGCCGCTTCCTTGAGCTCCATGTCGACCAGGTAAGACCCGCCCCTCGGATAGTCTCATCCTGGCGCCTGCTACTTGCGAGCGCAGTGATTGATTCAACATCTGCGATGTTTGCAATCTGCTGTAGGTCCCTGATAACGAACTGGCATCCATTGTAGAGCGCCGGTGCCGCATAGCACCGTCGCATGCGGCGGCGCTGGTGAAGGTGCAACGCGAGCTCGTTCTTCGTCGCACCGCCAGCAACTGCTTTGCGGGCAAACACGGTTTCATCACCCCTCGGGACCTCTTCCGTTGGGCGGAGCGCGGCGCCATTTCGTACCAGGATCTCGCGGAGAACGGGTTTCTCATCCTAGGCGAGCGGCTCCGTGACGCGCAGGAGAGGGAGGTGGTGGCGAGCGTCCTGCAGAGTTGCCTCCGAGGTGCCAAGCTTGACATGGCGGCCTTGTACGCTCGCGAGGGTGGAGCCCCCATCGAACAGCTCAGCACCGCGCTTGCCGCGCGGCCGGTGGAAGAGCTCGGGGCAGCGGAGGCGTTGCAGGGCGTCGTGTGGACTGACAGCATGCGACGGATGTATACACTGCTAGAAAGATGCTGGCGGTGCTCTTCACTGCCATCCAACCGCTCTTCTATCTCACACACCCGATTCTCCATTGGCTCGCTTCCACCTATGGACTCGCGCCTTATTTGCTAGTTTTTTCCGTTCCTTCCTTTGGTGTTCGTTCGTTCTTATTTCATTGAGGAATCCTTCTGGCAATAAGGCGATATCTTGTGCATGCGGTTGTGACCCCGACGTGCAGGCATGCCGAGCCGGCGTTGCTGGTGGGGCAGACAGGGGCGGGTAAGACGACGGTGTGCCAGATGGCAGCGATGATGCGCGGCCAGAAGCTTCACATCATTAACTGCAACCAGCACACCGAGACTTCCGACTTTCTGGGTGGCTTCCGTCCAGTACGCGACCGCGAGCGCTTTACGACCATGATGCATGAGGCGGCCGCGGTGGTCGTTGGTTCTCCACTTTGGGCCGCCGCGGGTGAACCGCCACCCGTGATCCCCAACAGCGCTGATGTGAACGGCCTGCAGTTGCACCATACTATTCAGACGGCTGCAGCTTCGGCGGGCCGGCTCTTGGGAAACACTGATAGCCGTGGCGAGGCAGAGACTCAGATGGAAGCGGCCATCGATGCCATGCTTTCTGCGGCCCGTGAGGTCCGCGCGCCCTTCACATGGTCAGATGGTCCACTCATCACGGCCATGCGCTGCGGCGACTGCATCCTCATCGATGAAATCAACCTCGCGGACGATGCGGTGCTTGAGCGTCTTAACAGCGTGTTGGAGCCTGGCCGCACCATCACACTCGCAGAGAAGGGCGGGAAGACTGCAGAGGTAGCGCTCTGTTTCTGATCAGCCCCTCCTCCCCCTTCCCTCATTGCCCGCATTCTTTTACGGCGGCTCTCTCACCCGTCTTCTTCTGGCACAGGTGGTTGTCGCAGCGGAAGGTTTCCGCGTTGTGTCCACCATGAACCCAGGAGGGGACTACGGTAAGAAGGAGCTCAGCCCTGCGCTGGCAAATCGCTTCACGAGCGTTTGGGTTCCCGGCATAGAGGACGACACGGAGCTACGCGCCATCCTGGAACGCCATCTCCATACGGATGATGTGCGTGAGCGATGCGCAGGCCGGCTGATGGACTTCTGGAGGTGCTTGGCACTACCTCACTCGCATTCTCAGCTTATTTTACGTTCATGCCCGATCGAAGACATACATGTAGAGGAATACCAATACAGCATACACATATAGCAGTGAGAGGCAATGTGAGTGAGACACATTGACGATGGCGCATACAAGCACGCACACAGGTCATAGCTACGTAGCACATCGTGCTGATGTTGATTTTGCGAGGAATGCAGTTCGCTGACTCCCCTGTATTGTTTTCTCCTCTTGTGCACAGCTTTGTGCGTCGCAGGCTGGGCAGCAAGCTGACGCTGTCCCCTCGCGACCTGCTTGCTTGGGCTCACTTCATCAACCGCACAGCGCCATCGTTGGGTCCGCTTTCTGCCTACGTGCACGGCGCGTACCTGACTCTGCTGGATGGCATTGGGCTAGGGCTGGGTATGGCTCAGTCCGAGGTGGCGGAGCTGCGCGGCGCTGCTGCCGCTTATCTGGTGGCCCAGCTGCCGCCAGACATGCGCCCAGTGGCGGAGTACGCTGCGGGTGGTGCGGCACTGGGGATGAGGGAAGTGGAGGCGGAAGGGGAGGGGCGGGTTGGGGCGGTGGTGTGGCAGCGGGCGTCTTCGCTGGCCAGTGTTCCACCAGGCTGTTGGGGTGTGTTTCCGTTTTTCATCGCTCGCGGGCCTGCGGAGGTGGGAGACCATGGGCGTACCGTCGGCGGTCCAACCTTTGACCTGCGTGCCCCCACCACTGCACGCAATGCCATGCGAGTCCTGCGCGCGATGCAGCTGCCCAAGCCAGTGCTGCTGGAGGGGTCGCCGGGTGTTGGCAAGACTAGCCTTGTCGCCGCTCTTGCTGCCGCGGCTGGCCACACACTGGTGCGCATCAACCTCAGGTAACCACGCAGCCCCCCCCCCCCCCCCCCCCCCCCCTTACATGAAGTTGCTTTTTATGAAACTTGGTGGTTTAGCTCGGCACTGAGGTGGGCTGCTGCTTGCTGGCCGCCTGTCGTAGTGAGCAGACAGACATGATGGACCTGCTGGGTGCGGATCTACCGGCAGAAGACGGCGCGGCGGGTGACTTCCGATGGGCCGATGGTCCTCTGCTGACTGCCATCAAGGTGCGCTCACTCACTCGCTTCAGCTTCCCGCCTGCATGCGTTGATATTGCTGACGAGTCCCATGCTAACATATATTTCACGAAGTGAATTACTTCATTTCTAAGGTAGCTTTGAACGCGTAGTCATTAGTTGCTCCACCAAGTGCTCTTTGCTGTTTATGTGCACTAATTGCCGCACTGACTACACGTTGTAATGGTGGTGATGTGTAGATGGGGGCGTGGGTGCTACTGGATGAGCTCAATCTTGCAGGGCAGAGCGTGCTGGAGGGGCTCAACGGGCTGCTGGATCACCGCAGCGAGGTGTATATCCCTGAGCTCAGCGCCTCCTTCCGCTGCCCCCCCAGCTTCCGCCTGTTCGCGGCGCAGAACCCGCTGCAGGAGGGCGGTGGCCGCAAGGGACTGCCACGCTCATTCCTCAACCGCTTCTCCCGCGTCTACATGGACCTCCTCCAGGCATGCTGCCCATTCCTTCGCCGTGATGACACTGTTGCACCCTGCACAGCTTAAGCCCTGCCAATCCTTTTTCACACCCCTACTGTGCCATTTGCTGCGCTGCCAATGAGGGATTGCAATATTTTGACGATGACGTTCAGGCGGAAGACCTAAAATTCATTGCGTCCAATCTTCACCTCGGTGTGCCGCCTTCGATTCTGGACAACATGGTCGCCTTCCTCTCAGCGCTTCAGGCAGCCGCAAATGAGCGGCCGCAGGCGGGTCGACCGCCCTTCGCAGCCGCTGGTGGCCCATGGGAGTTCAACCTTCGGGACCTGCTGCGCTGGTGTGACCTCCTGACGGGCGCCTTCACGCCCGGTGAAGATGACTCTTGCGACGCCGCTGTCCGAGATGCTGCGGAGCACTTTGTTCACGTGTTGTTTGAGCAGCGCCTGCGCAGTCAGGAGGACCGCCAGCGGGTGGCCGCCATCTGGGAGGAGGTGTGGGGCGCCCCCCTGCGCCGCGCTGTGGCCGGAAGTGGATCCACGGCTGACATGATCTCCCTGGATGTTACACCCAAAGGAGTCCGCATTGGCCGAGCGCTGCTGCCCAGAGGTGACTACTCTCCTCCCGCTTTTGTCCCATTTCGTTTGCAATGTGTTTCGCGGATGGGGGAACGCTCCCATATCCAAAATACAGAAAATCCAAGCAGTTTTAAACGGCGACACTCATGCATTTGATATTTCGCTCGACAGTCATATCGCGTTTCGTTTCCATTTCAATTTAATGCCGCAAAATTTACTGGAATTCATTCAGCGACATCCAATTCAATTCATGTTATGCAGTGGAGTGGATCAAAATTAAAAGTGCATTATGCATTGAATACCGTACTGCCTTTCGCTTCACATGCAACAAAATGCGGCAATGTTGACTGCACTGCGACGTTGAAGCATTTTGAAATACAGCGCAATGAAATGAAATGACAAGTTTTATTTAGCTTGGTACGAAATAGTGCAATTTGTTGAAGTGAGTAATGCAATGAGACACAGCGCAATTCCACGGCTGTGTTGCATGTGAACACATTTTTCGGACTTCTGTCAATGTTCAAGGGCCAAACACCTGTGGGCAATGCTTGGGAAGTGTGCATGCCGGGATTTAACTACTGGCAACAAAGAGTTGAACTCCTTGTATTTCTTTGGTATTGCGTCGGGCTGTTACACTGCACTCTTACATTTTTTTCGCCAGTGGCTGTCGGAGAGCTTTTAGCTACACAGCGAACCCTCTGGCCCAGAGCCCTTAAGCTGTTGTGGGTGTGTGGCAGAGACCGCATCCTCCGCAGGCGCTGCTAAGAATGTGGGGACGGACGGACTGCAGCTACTCCCGGAAGCGCTGCCTTACCTGGAGTCAGCGTCGCATGCATTAGCTGCGGGATGGATGGTTGTGCTTGTTGGCCCGCGCGCAGTGGGAAAGACATCGCTGGCGCGGCTACTAGCGCTGCTGGCAGACACCCCCCTGCATGAGCTCACCCTCACCGCCAGTAGCGACACAAGCGACCTGTTGGGAGGGTTCGAGCAAATGGATGTGGTGCGCCAAGTGCGGGCGCTATCCCACGCTGCACTGGTGAGTCCCCGTATCGTCAACCCACCGCTGAGTCCTCGCGTCTGTCATGCCTTGTGACTTCTATCCAGCCTCTCACAAACTCACCTTGGTGTCTACCCCTGCTTGCGTAGGCCCTGGGCCAGCGCGTATGTACCTCTCTGCTGTGCGTCGCTGATGATGGAGGGCAGCTGGGGACGACCAGTCTAGAGGCCGTAGCCGCTTTGCATGCCAGTTCCGCCGCTTGCCGCAGCAGTAAGAGTCTTACCCTGCCTTCAACAATCATCTCGGTTGTATTCCGAGCAAAGCAGCGGCAGTGGCATCCCGTCTCTGATTTTTACTAATATTTAATTGGTGATGCATTGTGCTGGCCCGCAGATGGCGGGAGTCAGAGCCTGGCAGAGTCATTACGGGCTGTGGAGGGTTTGTTGGGAACGGTGGAGGTAGCAATTGGTGCCCTAACGCCGTCAGCGAATGCGCAGCATTTAAGTGCAGATGTCGGTCCGCTGCGTCATTGGGCTGCCACGCTGAACGAGGTGGGGGAGGGCGCGGCGGGGCGGTTCGAGTGGGTGGACGGCGCGCTGCTACGTGCAATGGAGCGCGGCGAGTGGGTCGTCCTGGACAACGCCAACATGTGCAACCCCACCGTCCTGGACCGCCTCAACCCTCTCTTGGGTACGTCCCCTTCAATCCCGCTTCACTTCCCGCCCTTCTTGGCATTGTCCTCCCCATCATTTACCGTAACACTGTTAACATGCTCCCAAATCGACGCGAAGCTCCTGACAGCCAATCCGATGCTCCCATGGTCGTTGCGCAGAGCCAAACGGGGAGCTCATTTTGAACGAATGCGGCTCCGTGAAGGGTGGCTCCCGTGTGGTGCGGCCACACCCCAACTTTCGCCTCATTCTGGTGCTGGACCCGCGGCACGGCGAGGTCAGCCGCGCGATGCGGAACCGCGGCGTGGAGCTCTTCATCCTGCCCCACACTGAGGTGATTACGACGGCGAAGGCAACGGTGGAGCACAACACTGCCATGGCGCTTCCTTGGATGCCGCTTGAGGCTTCACACCCCTCCGCGCTGTGGGCGCTCTTCCAGGCTGGTGTTCCGCGTCTGAGTCTTGCGCAGGCAATGGCCGCGACACACAGACAGTGCGCCACTGCTGCGGCTGCATTTTTTTCTCGTGTGCCAACTCTTCGCGAGCTCCGCCTTGCCACCTCCATCGCCCTGTCCCTCATGCAGCGAGGCTACGCCTCTGCCCCAGCCATCATGGTGCGACCCGCCTCTCCCCTCCCTCCCTCACCTCGATGTTAACCTCGTTCCTACCTTGCTACTTAGCGTATCCCCCGGACGATCTGTTTTTCCTTTAGATATTCCGTAGTTGCAGTAGCTTCGTCATATGTTGATGGGAGCTGGGCTGGTTTTAGGTGAATGGTAGTGAGGTGTGACATGAGGGCATGTTTTGTTGGTTGTGCCGTCCACTGGTGGATTTACCATCCAGTCGCTTTCATAGCTATGGCCCCTCAACCGGTTGACAGCTGACTGTGCTTCGTGTCTCCTCATCCAGGCTGGCTGGCAAATGGCTTATTGCGGGGGGCAGACAAGTGGAAGTGTCTCGCAGCTCATCCAAGCCCAACTCGGGCCCGTCTGCGAGTCGGCACTTGAGGTAGCCTCGCTTGTGGGAAGCACTTTACATTGATTTGAAGTTTCTCAGTGACTTAAAGGACTTTTTTGCTACAGTATCATGTGCGAGTGGGCTGACGTTTTGTCTTGTGTGTATGTGTGTGTGTGTGTGTTTGGTGTGGTGAATATGTATCTTGAAAGGTCACTAGCACCGGAGTGGAGTGGGTGCCATGCCGGTGGCCGTCCTGCGCTGATGCTCGCTCGCTGGTAGATAGCGCGCCGGTTGGAGCCGTGCTGCGAGACGGCGCAGCTTTGGAGGCGCTGGCGGTGGAGCTGATGGCTTGCGCCCATGAAGCTCGCGCCTCTCTCCTGGGAGCTGAAGACGAGCGGCTGCTGACAATGCTGGCGGCTCGCACTAGCGGCTCCTTTGTTGGCGTGGACTCCGAGCGTCGACTGGTTGATGCACTCTTTCTGGCAGCGCAGGCGTTTGGACAGCGCGCCACAACTGCTGACACCCTCATGCGCCGCCGCTGGGCGGAGCTGCTGCTAGACTGTGCGAAGCGATGGGCGGATGAGATGGGACCGTCTGCGCGTCAGCAACGCATGGCGGATGCAGTCGCGGGCGCTGCGCAGCTGGTGTCCTCTCTGATCCTCGATAACACCTCAGCGGAGCTTCTATCCACGGCCACATCTGTGGCGTCGACATCCAGATCATCTGCCGCGGCTGCGGCGCCGCTGAAATCGGAGCAGTGCATCGAGGCGATAGCGCCGTGGCTGGTGGATGAGCTGCACCGAGGAGACGATCCGCTGTTACTAGCAGCGATGTCCGCCGCGACAGCTGCGCGCAGCGTCCTGCAATCTGCTCGCCGCGCCGTTGACGACAGCGACGCGGGGGCCGCGGTGACAGAGGGTCGCGCCAGTGTGGCACAGCTCTCCACCTGGCGACATGCAAATCCACGGGCAAGGGCGCGAGGGGGAGGCAGTTGCCATCCCGCCCTGGACCTGCTTCACCCCTTGTTTGCATGCCTCGAGGAGCTGGAGGCGGACACATTGTCGTCTTCACCAGCCTCGCCGACCACAGTTCGGTGCATGCGTGCTGGCGGGTGGCTGGACACCATCCAACAGGTGTGCCTGCATGGCATCTCCCTTAATATCACGCACTATGCTCTGTCTTGTCCCCACATGTGTTTTTGAAGTGCACTTGCAATGAAAATCATACATTGTGCTTGCTCAGCGGTATTGAGGGCCTCAGTATTGTTGTTGCTTCCCCTCATGTATTTGTGTATCTGAACTTCTATGACTGCAACAGTGGCGTGGCATTTTATGGTGGGCGCTCGCGAAGGGGCAGCTGTCGAAATCCAGCACCGCGTCAGAAGAGTTATCGCCAGAGCTACTAGCGGTGGTATGGATGAAACTGCGCAAGGTTGTCAGCCCCCTCCCCCCTCCTGCCCCTACTTTTCTTTGCACACCCCGCGTCATACAGGGACGGGCACGGCCTCTGCCCTATTGATATATTGACATTTGAATACCGTTAAGCGGGCATTGCCATAAACACGTCGCACACAGCGCTGCCACGTTGTGAATGTCTTGCTGGAATGAGGAGTGACGGGGCACGTGTTGGCTGCTGCGACAGGCGCTTTTGGTAGCTCAAAGTGAAGCGGCAGCACCTTTGCAAACGGCGGGAACTCGCCTAGCCCACGTGTGGCGTGAGATGGATTCCGCATTTGGCCTGGCTGCGGGGCCTCCGCCCAAGGCGCTGGCATGGCGGGGGACAGGACACCCGAGCGTTGCTGCCACGCATGAGGTGGCGGGTCTGAGTGGGCAGCTCCGTGCGCTGGTGGACCTCGCGCAGCTGGGATGGCTGGAGCAGCAACCTGCCGGGCGTCAGAGGGCCGCAGAAGAGGCATTGGGCGTTGCGTTGGGAGATGAGGTTGAGATGATGGAGCACGACGATGAGACGGAGGAGCGGGCCAACAGGTGCGGCGGGGCGTTGGGCTACTGCAGGGGGCGGGGGGTTGCTGGCGCATGCATTACAAGCACTCATATGGTATGGTAGTACTGGTATGTGCTGTTTGCTGCCATTTGAATCTGCTGCCGAATTCGATGATCGACAGGGAGGAGCGTCTGACGGTTTTGTGCGCCCATCTAGCATGCGACCCGAGCTTTGCTGCCTCTTCCGTTGAGGTACGCCTACTACTGATCCATTTTGGGCCGTTATTTTTCGCCATGCTGCCTCTCTTCTCCTCTCCCCTTACAATGCCCTCTTTTCTCATCGAGCGGCGTCAGAGTTGCCTGTCTCATTCCCTGAAAAATAATTTACATCCACTTGTGTGTGATTTTATAGCATTAACAGATGATTATAGCATTGGCAGCAGATGCGATAAGAAAATTCGTCACTATCGAAATTTTAAAAACAGTCTATCTGTTGTTTTCAGCTTTGGTTAATCATTGCCCAGCACTTACGCTTGCGGAATGGGGTTAAGGAAGAGCGCAGAGACAACCCCAAAAATGAAGTTTAGGACTCCTTGTTTCCGGAACTCATTCAATTACGTTCATATGTTTTGATGTGAGTCTGTTCGGATGGCAGTGGTATGTTACCCCGGGCCGCAGCGGTGCGCCCTCTAGGGCTGAGGACCCCCTGTTGGTCAACTAATTCTGTTCACGAAGCGCAGGCACTTGCACTCCTTGGTTGCGGCTCCACTTCTGGAGGGAGCGCTGCGGGCCTGGCGGAGAACGCAGCGGAGATGCTGCGGCTGCTGACAGAGCGCGCGCAGGGCGTCATGGCGTCCATCGATGCGCCACCGAAAGATGACACGCCACGTCCAGACCTTCCACAGGACTGTGTCACCTGGGCGGACTCGGTCGCTGGGGGTGGTGCGCTGCCTGTGCTGTTGCCGCCGCCTCTCATGGCGTGGGCAGAGGGGCGGAAGATGCAGCGGCAGTTGGCGGCATTGGGAGAGGCCGCCCGGCAGCGCTCCGCCGCACTGCTGCTCGCCCACCTCGCGCGTGTGGATCCTACCGTCGAACGGTCGGAAGCAGCGCAGCGAGTGGAGGCGTGCCTCGCGGCGGGGCTCCGCAGCTGTGCGCTGTCACCCAGCCGCTACGCAGCTCACCAGCAGCTACTGTGGCTGCTCAACTCAGAGGATAGCGCGCCGCTCGCCGAGCACCTTCCAAATGTGTTGCATGAGATGACCTTCGCCTGGCACGCGGTGCGCCCCCACCTCCCTCCCCTTCTTTCTCCTCCGCTGCCATTAAACGCATAAGCATAACTGTGTTCTGTGTAGAATCTGCGCTTGCGTGTGCACACACGTTCAAGTCTCAAAGACACATCCACAGACACAGACACGCACCCAGACACACACACACACACACACACACACACACACACACACACACACACACACACACACAAGAGATACATGCACGCACCCTACTCGCATAGACAAGAATATATGCACAATGAGACGCACGCACTCTCAGACGCTGCAGATTGGCCTGAACCTACAGCTAGCAGACCACAGACATACTAAGACGCACATCCTGCGTTTAAAGACTGGCACACTTCTCCCGCACCTCCCCAGGCCTGATCGCACACATGCATTCAAGCTCCCAAACAGGAGAATTGATAAACACAGATCCCCACTCACGTGCACTCCCGTATCAAGTGGCTGCATATTAGCTAACTGCAACGTTTCATCTGCCCTTCCTTCGTTAGGGCCTGTGGGGTTCGAGCTTGTCGCAGCCCCGTCATGCAGCACACTTGAACCGTTTGCCCGCAGAGTCGAGCCTCGCAATGCGACCCTCCCGGCTCTTTCAGGTGGGTGCAGTGCTGTGTTCAGCTATGTGACCGTATCCCTCTGCTATGTCCTGCCTCTGGTTGTGGCCCTGATACCCTCTTCATCTCAACATTCGCAGGCGTACACTTCCACCGCCTGCGCCGCCCTTGTTGGTGGAGAGGTGGCGGTGGTGGTGGAGCGGCCCGCGCGGCTGCTGCAGCTCAAGCTGGCCTGCCGGAGTCTACGCCAGCAGACGGAACAGGATTGCTGTGCAAGCAAAGTTGCGGCAGCGGACGCGTCGCATGTGGCATCCCAGTTTGCGGCTCTCGTTCGCGCGATGAAGCCTGCGATGGGCGAGGCAGCAGCGGAGCTTGTGGCCGCGTGCAGTGCCTTGGCGGCATTCACCACAGCCAGGTTATCACCCTAAATCACAAATCCAAACGCCCCTCCACCAACATGAGTACAGACACTGCCTCTCAAACGCACACTTATCGCCCCCCCCCCCCTCTCTATGCAGCCAGGCGCAAGTACACATGCACATATCTCCTCACACGCATACACACGCACACACACACACACACGCGCACACACACACGCATACACACACACACACACACACACAGACGCACACACACACACACACACACACACACACACAAACCATTTGCATTCACAGATTTTCGAGCAAGCAATTCTTTCTCGCACCTCTTTTTCAATGCCACATCTTTCAATCTTGCACCATGAGGCTCACAGCGTTCTCCCCCCAACTCCCCACCCTTCCCTCCGCCTTCTCCGTTTCACTATCTTCTTCAGGCTGAGTGGTGCCAAGCTCGCCAGCGAAAGGGAAGCAGTCCAGAGGGCAGTATTAGAAGCAGCATCGCGCTGCCATCACCCATGGCTAACCGCTGTCCACGATACGCTGTTTTCGCGTGCGCTTGCCGCGGTGTTGGATACGGCTGAGGCTCCCGACAGCGCCGTCCGCCGTGGGGTGGCTTGGGCGCTCGTGGGCGCTCTGCGTCTGCAACTGGTGCAGCTGCCACCCGGGGTGGACCCCGTGGGAAAGCACTCCCACAAAATGGCTGCTCTGCGGATGGTGATTGACCATGAGGTGGGGCCGCGCGTCCATGAATTGCATGGCACTCCCTGCTTGTTGTTTTTCACTTAACCCATCACTGGTTGTGCGCCTTCAGTAGCGGTTTCTCATCCTCCCCGCCTCTTCTCACCACATATGCAGGTGGAGCCATCCATCCGACTGCGCACTGCGCTGCAGAGCCTCCCTGGTGGTCCGTCCGAAGCAGTTGTGCTCCGCAGGTTGGAGCAGCAACGTTGTGAATTAACGCAGCGTTGTGAGGAGCTCGCCACAAAATGTGTAGCGCGTCCGCACCCGCCTGCATACTCTTCGCTTCAGGTACGCCCGTCCCTTTCGTCGATGCCAACCGCTTACCAGCTGCATGCTACTTAGGTCAACATCCTACATGCGCGCTGAGCCACATTGTTGTCTGCCTTGTGCCTGCCCAGAGTGAAGTGTCGCGCTTTCTCGCCGGCGGAGGCAGTCACACCAAGTTGCTGAGCCTTTTGGATCAGTTCGAGCGCTCAGGCGGCAAAGGTCCACCCACCTTTTCATACTTGCAGCACAATACTGACGTAAACGTAAGTGTGGGGTGCGGTGCGCTTACCTGTTGCTCTTGTGCCGACAGGGCTGCTGCATAAGTTTGCCAACTGGCAGGACGCGGCACTGGCGTGGTGCACGCGTTTGACACAGCAGTACCCACTTTACGTCGACCTGTTGCAGCCCATCAGCCTCGCGCTACACGAGAGCTGCCATGGGTTAGACCAGCTGTCGGCCAGCGCCAGCGCCACAGGCGCGACCGCAACAGGCACAGTGGTGTCCAGCCTAATGGCCTTCCCCCCGCTGCTCTCCAAGTACGGCGGCGTCGAGATGCGCAAGAGCGGCGTTCTGAATGCCACACCAGCGCTGTCCAGCCTGTGGCAGGGCAATATCCAGGGCCACATCACGGCTGTGGTGCAACAACCGTTTGGCACCATCGACGCGGGGGATGAAAAGAAGGGGGCGCAGGTGCAGGTATGTACGGCGGCAGTGCCTCGACGTCAACGTATCCAATCCCCACGTCAAAGTCCCACTGCTTTGCACATGCTTACGGAGAAATAAACGACCAGCATCACTCGGTGCTATATATCAACCTGGCGTACGTGTGCTCGTGCCGTGCGTTTGTGCGTCAGCTGTGCTTGCTGAAGTATAGTGATATTTGTTTAGGTGGCGGTCTACACGGCCCGCCTGTCCGCCATTCGCGTGGCGGTCAAATTTTCAGCGCTGGAGGTGCTGTCAAGCCAAAGCTCGGCTGCACGTGACACGTTCACCCACATCATGCGCGGCCTGTTGGCGGCATGGGAGGAGATAAAGGTGGGCTCCAGGACCTATCCCGCATTTCTCTACATGCACTCTCATCGCCCCAAACGCCAATGCAGTGCCATACGACAATACACTGCAGAAATTTATTTGATGTATCGTGTGTAAAACAATGCGGAGGCATTACATTATGTTGCTATCCATGTTTACGCGGTAAATGCTGTTCGACACATTTCTATCAAATGCAATGTAATGCACTGTAATGAGATGCTGTATCTCAATGAAAGTTCGTTGTATCGTGACGCTGACATTATTAAGCTCACTCTATCCGACCTGAGAGATGTAAACCAACCGTTCCAGGCAGCGCAAGCAGCAGCCGCAGAGGAGGATGCCCAAATGTTTAAGCACAAGACAGTCACAACCGAGGTGGAGGACGACGACGCCCTGGTGGAGAGGCAGTACAAGGAGTACTTCCCCGACCACCACGACGCTTTTTCCGACCTTGCTGCGATGCTGGAGGACCCTGACGCGACTGAACTGCATGGAGACGAGTCCAGGGGTGGGTTCATCTCACCCGTGCCCTCTCATCGACTCTCTGTCTCATCTGCAACCTTCTCCTCCCCTTTTCACCTGCTCTTACCTCGCACCCCCCACCGCATAAGCGCCATAGTAGAGTCCATCTGGAAGCTGGAGAAGTACTCATCATGCTTGTGGAATCACTGTGAGGTTGTCTGACTGCCATGTTGATGATCCGTTGTGTAGAGGAAGAGCTGAGTCGGGCGGAGGCGATGAGTATGGCGGCAAAACAGCTGTTGTCTGGTGAGCTGCTGGGGGAGGTGGTGGCTCTACACCACAGCGTGCATGCCGCCGCGGTGCAGTCGTCTCAGGCGTCGGATGCGCTTCACGCCGCGGTGGCGGGCTTTCAGGCAGCCGACGGGCGACTGTTGCCTTCGTGGGAGGCAGCCTGGGTGCATGCGTACCGCCTGGGAGCCTCGCTGCTGCGTCAGCACTGCGCAGGGTCGGACGGCGGTGGGCTGCCTGCCGATGTGGACGACGTTGCGGCCGCGGGGCATCTCTTTGCGGTGGCTGCGGAGCGAAGGTCGCTCGCGGCTCTACCACTCGCTGTTGAGGGTCGAGGGAAGGGGGGTGGAGCGGGGGAGAAAAAGGCGAAGAAAGCGTCGAGGCGGAAAGGGGTGGGGTTACGGCATGGCGGGGGTGGCGGCGAGCGGCTGGACCTGTCGGAGGCGTGTCTGCAGGAGACGGCGCTGGTGCAGGCGCCGCTCGGCGCATTGGCAGCGCGACTGGCGGAGTTGCTGGAGGAGTGGCCCGACCACCCGTTGCTCTCCCAGCTCGCTGCCATCTGCCGCCGTGTCCTGCAACTCCCGCTCAACAGCCCCCTCAAGGCTGTCCTAACCGGCCTCGAGCTGTTGCTCGCGCAGGCGCAGGTTCGCGCCGGTCCCTCCCCTGGTCGTGTTGTGAATGTTGTGGACTTGGTCACAGCCAGCGACGCGCAATGTTCATTCGGTATTGCTTTGCTGTCGGCAGGTGTGGGAAGAGTCTGCCGCGAAGCACGTCAGCCTGGCTGCATTACTGGGCCAAGTGGCAGCGCTTGCGCAGCGCTGGCGCAAGCTGGAGCTGGAGAGCTGGACGCATCTGTTGGACAAAGTTGCTCTGCGACACGCACAAGGTCCATCCTCACACCTTTCTTTCTTCCGAAACCACTCGACCACCGCACGAGGCGGCGATCCGTGTGACGCGTCGCAGAATGGTGTCGTGCGTGACGCTGACCAGAGTGTGGGCGTGTTTGGTGATAACGCGTGCAGGTGCCAATGTGGGCTGGTTTCACCTCTTCCGTCTGCTCATTCGCGACGGCGTGGAACCGAGTGCCACTGAGCTCGGCAGCGCCTCCACAACGATCGAGCAGTTTATTCAGACCTCCACGGCCGGTGAGTTCGCGGCGCGGATGGAGATGTTGGACGCGTTTCGTTTCCAGCTGCTGTTGCAGGCGGGCGGGCGAGGGGCGGGTTGCTGGGCAGCACGCCTGGCCAGCGTGCTGGGCAACATGAGTACCTACTACCGACAGTTCCAGTCGGCGGTGGAGGAGCGCCTGCAGATGGGGAGGCAGCCGCTGGACAAAGACCTCGCCGACTTTGTGAAGCTTGCCAAATGGGAGGACCGCGGCTACTACGCCATGAAGCAGGTCGGCACTGCGTCCACAGCCCCATCCCAATATTTTCTAAGTTTTGTCGCCGCACAAAGCGACTACCCTTCCAGCTTGTCGTTTGAGTTTCGATGTACTTGTCAGCTCTGATTAGCTCTGTCCCTGTCTCGCGTAGAGTGCGGAGCGAGCCCAACGGAAGCTGCACAAAATCTGTCGACGCTACGAAGAGGTCCTGAGTCAACCGGTAGCCGCAATGTTGGCGAGCGCCAGCAGGAAAGCAATGGCACCTGAAGCCGAGGGTGAGAAGGAAAAGGGCGATAAGCAGGTCGTAGAGGCTGCGGAGGGTTGGGACGATTTTGTGGCAAAGTGTGCTGAAGAAGCCGCGGCGCCACTCCCTGTCGGCGATGATCAGCTGACGGCGGCGACTCGGCTGTCAGACGCAAAGTTGTACCAGAACAGACTGCGCCAGCTGGTCAATCGCTTCGGCGGCGTCGCGAAGGCTTCGTTGCGCGGGAGGCGGCCGGACGTTGGGGCTGTGGAGGAGGTGGAGGAGCTGGCGGGCAACATTGCGGCGGGCGTGAAGGAACTTCGACACATCTCGGGTATTTCCCGCCCCACCCACTCGACCATCCGCATCGCCTGTCTCCTTCACAACTTAATTGACACGGAAGCATATGCGTGTAGTTTTGTTGGGAGCGGGTGCTGCGGGTGGTTTTAGTGTTTCTGATGTTTTGGATGATGTGTGGTTTAATTTGGGACGTAGGGAAAGGAGCAAAGACAAGGAAGAAGAAGGCGCTGGTGGACATGCTGCGCGCGTTACAGGCTGTGGGGCTTAGCCGGCACCGCAGTGCGGTGCCGCCCCGTGACCGCGAGGTGGCTGCGTGGTTTCAGACGCCACTCCCGCAGGAGGGCGGCCACACGGATGTCGAGCGACAGCTCACCCAGTGGGCTCTAGGTCAGCTCCCCACCCCCTCTCCCCCACCGTTTGCACATCGAACTTGTTCGTAATATATCTCACACACACACACACACACACACACACACACACACACACACACACACACACACACACACACACACACACACACGCACGCACGCACATACATACACACACACGCACGCACACACACACACACACACACGCACGCACGCACAAACACACGCACGCACACGCACACACACACACACACGCACACACACACTCTCTCTCACACACAGACACACACACACATACACTCCTCCCATTAAGTCCGTTACTAGCGGCACGTATTTTATAACCCGCCACACATTGTCACGATGGCCATGCAACTCAATTGGGGTCTAGAATAATGAATTGCGAACAACACACCACGGCGCGTTGTTCATAGACGTGGACACCATTATCGTCACACCCCAATTACTGTAGGCACCCACACGTCGGACTTGCATGACTCCCATATTTTGCGGGCCGAAATTCGTGCATGTGTAGGTTATGCACGCCGCTTTGCGTAGCTCGGTATACGCAGTGTCGCGAAAACAAGGGAGTCTACTCTGTCCACGTTCCTGCAATTATTTCCTGTGCTTATTTCTATAATTTTTTGGGTGACCATCCTTGCGGGAAGAGTTAGCTGTCGTGGCGCTCTGAGAAGCCTCCGTGACCTGACCGTTTATGAAGAAAGCGCTCGAACGAGTATCGCTATATTAAAAAAGGAATTAGGGTTTATAGTTTTAGGATAAAATATATGAATTGATATCGCTGGAGTGCCCATAATAAATAAATGCATTGATGCTCAATTCTCAATAGAGAGTAATTTTTTTGATTATATGTATAGATTTAGAAAATTTTCCACACACCAACGCGAGCAGTTCGTCGGCAGTATTGCAGAATATTGTGTAATTTTCTGTGCTGCACCTGCAATCCCAAATTAAGAGTTTGATTTTGTTTATCTGGCAGTTTACTAAAACTTGCGCAAAGCAAAATAACACGCAATCATACCACCAGCTCACTAACCACACCCATCCACCCACGCGTGCGCACACACGCACACTCACCCACCCACCAACACACACACACACACACACACACACACACACACACACACACACACACACACACACACACACACACACACACACTGGCACGCACACTGGCGCGCGGGCGCGCGCGCACACACAGGCACACACATACACGCACGCACACACACACACACACACACACACTGGCACGCACACTGGCGCGCGGGCGCGCGCGCACACACAGGCACACACACACACGCACGCACACACACACACACACACACACACACACACACACACACATACACACCACTAACTTATGCGCGGACACACATTCACACGGCGCGGCGTGCACAAGCACTCACGCCCTCACTGAAATCTTCAGTTTGATCTTTCTCTACGTTTACAAACTCCACTATCCGCCTTTTTTCCTTACCCATGTATGTATTTTTGGATGCGGGGGGTGTGTTTCCCTGAATTTTTTGATATTTGGTCTCTGTAGGTGGGCTTAGTAGCAAAGAAGCGTCGACAGCGGACGCAGCCTTTGCGCGAGCGGACCGCTACTACTTCGCCAGCATTTCTCGCGTGCAGCGGCTGTGGCAGGCGGTGAAGCAGCCGCACGGCGACCTGAGCGCTGGGGAGATCCAGGCGGCGCAGCGCTTCTCGGAGCACATCCTCCACCTCCAGCGATGCCACCGCCGCGTGCTGGCCTCCGCATGGCAGTCCCACGCCGACCTCGCCCGCCTGTCGACCACACTAGCGGCGCTCTCGGCGGGGCCACAACTCCCCCCACAGAAGCGCACGCTGTCGGCAGCGACCGCGCAGCGGCACCACTTGGATCAGCTGGTGGTGACGGCCTCCTCGATGGCAAGCCTGGCCAGCTGCGCGGCGGAGGCAGAAACGTCGGCCACCGCTCATGCAGCTCTCGCCAGCGTCACTGCCGTCCTATCAGCGGCGTCATTGGAACTCACGGCAGCCAAGCTCGCGCTCGACGCTGCGCTGACTCACCAACCTGACGGCGCCGTGGGGGATGCGCTCGCGGGGGTGGCTTCACCAGCGCTGGCAACCGTGGTGGCAGACAACAAAGCCGTCCTGTGCAGCATACTGTCCAAGCTGTCCTCGATGGAGTCGTCGTCTCCACGGATACCGGGGCTGCGTGAGCTACAATCTGCCCTCTCTGCCGCGGTGGAGAGCATGCACGCGCATGGCAACGCAGACGAGGTAAAACCAGAACTGCAGCCTGCGATGGGCGACTTTTCGAGCAGCTACGAGGCTGCCGTTCGCGCTGTGCTGATGTGGGCGCAGACAGTCAAGGTAGTCACCCGTCCCCTATTCCCTCATTACTCGCTGTTTGCTTTGATATACTTTCATGGGAAGGGTCGGCTGAGTCGTTGAGGTTGCTGTGTGGCCGTCGCAGGAGGTGACTCCGAAGGAGGAGGCGGACGGGGGCAGCGGGAGTGGGGAGGATGGCGAAGTGGACAGTAAGGATGGCCAATGCGTCACCTCCACCTCCTCCCTCCTGGAATCCAAGCTCTGCCTTCCGCGCCTCACTGCTGCCTGTCAGACAGTCGCGCAGGTAGTTCGCGCTGCCAGCGATGTGGCGGAGGCCATCCACCGCCACCCGTCGACAGGGCAGACAGGCAAGAGTTTTCTCCCCCACTGCTTCCCTCCCAATAGTCCCGCACGCATACACACGCACACACGCACATACGAACACACTCACACGCGCACACACACACACACACACACACACACACACACACACACACGCACACACACATACGCACACGCACACTTCTTCCTCTCTCTCTCTCTCTCTCTCTCTCTCTCTCTCTCTCTCTCTCTCTCTCTCTCATGAGCATGAGCATGAAGTGGCTTTCTGACGACTCCGTTCTCCCATCTTCGCCTGTGTTCGTATGTGTTCCATGACGGGATTACAGATGGAGATGGGAGCGCAGCCTCCGCCATCGTGCAGGCTATGCTCGGCCGCCTGCGCGCTCTGTTAGAGTTGCAACGGAGCGCTTTTGCTTCGGCGACCTTCCAATACATCTCTTGGCATAAGGTGGGGTGGGGAAGAAGAGCCGTAGCTTGGTATTGAGAGCTGGCATCGTGTGGAGAGTTGGGAAGGGATCGTTTAAGGGTGACACTGCGGAGAGACTGAATGAATTGGGTGGGTTGAGTGCAGGCGGTGTGCAAGCTGGGCTACATCATGACGTCAGTGTTGGCGGAGGTGGTGCAAGACGGGTTTTGCATTGCGGATGAAGAAGGTGAGGGGGAAGGGGAGGGCGAGGGCGACGGGCAGTTTCAGGAGGCAGCCGGGACGGGGTTGGGTGAGGGTGAGGGCGCGAAGGATGTGAGCGACCAGATTGAGAATGAGGATCAGATACTGGGCGCGGAGCGGCAGGAGGATAAGGAGGAGGAGGAAGAGAAGGGTGAGAAGGGGGAGAAGGGGAAGAAGGAAGAGGAGGATGAAGGGCAGGGGATCGAGATGGAGGAGGATTTTGAGGGGGAGCTGGAGGATTTGTCATCGGATGAGGAGCGGGAGGCGGGGGATGGGGAGGAGGAGGATGATGATGGGGACAAGTTGGATCAGCAGATGGGAGAGCTGGAGGATGCAGATGCGGTGGATGAGCGGCTGTGGAACGAGGACGATGAGAAGGAGGAGGGGCAGACGGGGCCAGAGAAGTACGACAGTAGTAAGACGGCTCAGGTGGCGGACAAGACGGAGCTGGACTATGAGGCGGGTGGAGAGGAGGATAAGGAGGAGGGTGGAAAGAAAAAAGAGGAGGAGGGGGAGGGGGGGGAGGTGGAGCAGGAGGAGAACCCGTTGGATGGGGAGGAAGAGGGGGAGGGGAGGGAGGAAGGGGAGGTGGATGCGATGGAGTATGAAGACAAGAACTTTATGCAACCGCAAGAGGCAGAGCAGGACTTTGAGTTGCCTGAGGATATGGCGCTTGATGGAGAGGAGGATGACGGTGGAGGGGAGGATGGGGGGATGGATGAGAAGGAGGAGGGTGAGGAGGAGGGTGGGCAGGGAGTCGAGGAGCAGGCGGGGGAGATGGGCGATGATGAAGACGGTGGGCAGGAGATGGAGGTAGAGGGTGGGCAGCACGAGGAAAAGAAGGAGGAGGAGAAGGAGGGGGGGGAAGGCGGTGAGGAGAAGGGAGGGGATGAGGAGGGCAAGGAGGAGGAGGGGGAGGGGGAGAAGGAGCCACCTGTTGGGCAGCCAGAGGCAGCTCCCGCGGCGCCGGAGGAGGATGAGGTGCGCAGGCACTCTTCAGCCTTCTTCGAAGTGCCCTCCTTCCTTTACCTCGGCTTCTGTCTCTCTTCCGTGACTTGTGTTGTTTCAGCGGCGTTGATCAGTGTATGGGTGGCTGGTAGGGTGAAGACCCGGAGCATCTTGGTGGGCATGCGGAGGAGGAGCAGGCGCAGGCGGAGGCGCAAGCGGAGGCTGGGCCGCAGGGGACCGCAGCCGACGTGCCAGACGCCGATAAGGCGCAGGCCACGATGGGTAAGCTTGCTGGATGCTCTTCCCCACCCTCTTACTGGCCTTCCTCTGTTGAATAGATGGGGTGAGGTTGAATGGGATAGTTGTCAGCGTCTGACTGACGTTGACGGTGGCGCGGGTGGATTGTGCAGGTGTATCGGATGCGAAGGACATGTTAGCGGAGCAGCCCCCCGCAGAGGATCCGACGGCAGAGCAAAGCAAGACGCAGCAGCAGCAGCAGCACATGAGTGACCCCAACGCGTCGCAGAGTCAGCAGCAGCGGCACAGCACTGCGATGGGCGCAGCGGAGGCGAGCGCTCGGGGGATCAGTCAGCAAAATGAGGGCGGCGGCGACCAGCAGCCCCCTAAGGTCAGTTAACATCACTCTCTCTAATCCCCCCCTGCGCATGTCATCCCCTTCTTCGCCATACATGACGGGGCTAGAGAACTTAGTCAAGACAGTCTGAGGGGGAGAGAGAGATAAAGGGGTCATTTATACCGACAAGTGTTGCGCGCTGGTGGCATTGATGTGTATGAATGGGTTGTGTGTCGCAGGCGCCGAAGCCCTCTGAACCCAATCCTTACCGCAACCTGGGCGATGCGATGGAGCGTTGGAAGGCAAAGTTGAATGTAGCGGCGGATGCGCCGTTGGAGGAGGAGGGCGGGGGTGGGGAGGAGGGTGAAGGGGTTGAGGAGGAGAAACGGGCTGCGGCCAATGAGTATGAGTTCCTAGGAAGCGACTCGCAGAAGAAGAGTGGCGACACGCAGGTAAGGCGAAGTGGTGTGTGTGGGGGAAGTTACCATAAAATTGGGTGGCTGTCCCAAACGTGTTGAATGGGTGAAAAGGGCAGTAAAATGAGTGTGTGTGACGTTGTGTGTGTGTGTGTGTGTGTGTGTTTGTGTGTGTGTGTGTGTGTGTTTGTGTGTGGTGTGGGTGTGTGTGTGTGGTGGGTGGGTGGGTGGGTGGGTGTCTTCTTAGGCGTTGGCTCCCGCGACCGAGGAGCAGGCGAAGGAGATGCAAGTGCAGGATAGCGACATGGGAGTGGGCGAAGACGGGGAGGCGGTTGGGGCGGAGGAGGAGGCAATGGAGGAGGAGGGGGCTGCGGAGGCGGAGGAGGGGGGCCAGGAGGCAGGCAGGCAACAGCCTGTCTCCGGTCACACACCCAAAAACTGGGCTGGAGGTAAGGAAAACGGGAAAATCGAGTTTATGTTTTTCCCACAGCTTTCTATATCCCTTTCTTTTGTGTATCTTTTTTGCTTACTTTTTCCCTCACCCATTCGCTTCCTTATTAAACTGTTATGTTTGTTTGCTGATTATTTTTGCGAGCGTGTTTTCATTTATTCAATTATTTATTCACTCATTTATTAATCCATTTCATCACCCATTTATCTACCTGCGTTCTATTCTTCTGAAGTTGATATTTGTTTGTTTGTTTGTTGGTTTGTTGGTTTGTTTGTTTGTTTGTTTGTTGCTTGTTTGTTCCTTCGTCTGATTCTGTGCATATCTCAATTTCAGTTGTTTTGGAAGTATTAATTTTCATTGTTTTGATAATGCCTGTTAATATGAGGTGCGGCAGTTGACTTGTCTCGTCGTGGTGGCTGTGCCTGCAGGCAAGGACCCCGCGGGATCTCGTGGAAAGGACGTGGACGAGGAGATGGAGGACGTCGAGGGTGAAGGCGATGGGCAGGAGGGGGGCAGGGATCGGGAGGAGGCCCCCGGTGTGAACGGGGAAGAGGAAGTGAGGCCCTCGGCGATGGACAGCTTTGTCAACGCCGCCGTCGGGGCGGGAGAGGCGAAAGAGAAGGAAGCAGCCGCCGAGGGAGTGCTGACTGAGCATGACATCACCGACGAGGCGGCAGCCGAGCTGCGAGCCCAGCTGGATGAGATGCTGTCCGCTGCGCGGGATGGAACGTTGGCGGTTTCGGAGCAGTTGGATGGAGAGGCATATGGACAAAAGGTGGGTGGCAGCAACACCGACCCGCCCTTCTGTCGTTTGATGTCGACAAGTAAATCGCACATGACGTTGTTCCATGTCATTTTTTGTAACTTGTATGATTAATGTATTCTACGATATCATTCATCTTCGCAGGTCAGTGCGGATACCTACCCCTCTGCCCTTGTATTGTTACACCTGTCAATGTTGCCTGAATGTCGATTATATCTTTTTGAAAAATGTGTTTATTATCTTTCCACTTTTTCCACATTCCAAAAGCTTTTTTTGGTGCATCCAGTGACAATAAAGTGGAATGGCCTTACAATCACTGTCTTATTTTGGGTGAAACGGTTCCATGTTGTTGGCCGAGCGCACTGACCACCCAGCCAGGCATACGATGTGAGGTGTCTGTGGGTGTGAATGTGTCAGGTGTGGGAGCGCTGCGAGGCCCTCACCGCCGGTCTTGCGTCGGAGCTGACGGAGCAGCTGCGCTTTATTCTTGAGCCCAGCATGGCCAGCCGCCTCGCGGGCGACTATCGCACCGGAAAGCGGATCAACATGAAAAAGGTGTGCTTGCGGATGACCTCAAAAACAACTGCGCCATATGGACCCTCTCCTTTCACGCACCCCAACTCCGCCCCCCCAATCCAACCACCCCTTCCCGTCCTCCGCATATCCTATCGCATCCCACATCGGAGAGCACCCATCACATCTATCACGTCAGACTTTAGCTCACCTCCCATTACCAATTGTGTCTACCCCAATTGTGCCGCAGTACCCCATGTCATTCCATCCCAACCACGTCCAATTTCCGGGTCACCATCCCAGCCACAAGACTCACCTCTGCCTCGCCTACCCTGACGGTTTGGGTCTGTGCGCTTTGACAGGTTATCGCGTACATCGCCAGTCATTATCGCAAGGATAAGATCTGGATGAGGCGCACCCGGCCCGACAAACGCTGCTACCAGGTAAGCCTCCGAACCGGCTGATCCACGCCGGGCTATGACCGTGTGATGCGCGCTGGCACTCACGACGCCATCTGCGCTTATTACGCATCAGGTTGTCGTCGCGATAGACGATTCGAAGTCGATGTCGGAGAACAGCTGCGGCATGTTTGCGCTGGAGGCCCTCACCCTCATCTGCCAGGCCATGTCGAGAGTGGAGGTGCGCCGCGACCCTCTCATCCCTTCCCCCATTGTTTTCTCTTTTACTCAGTGCCACTCGACTGTCTTGCGCCGCTTACGACGCACCTTATTTCCCACTGTCGCGTGCGGTGTGCGCGTCCGTAGGTGGGGGAGCTGGGGGTGGTCAGCTTCGGCGGCAGTGGGGCGGTGATGCCGCTGCATTCGCTGGAGCGTCCCTTCAGCAGCGCCGCTGGGCCGCGACTCATGTCGGCGCTGCGTTTCGATAAGGACAACACCATCGCGGACAAACCGATGGGCGAGCTGCTGCTGAGCCTGGAGCACATATTGGAGGCGGCGCGCAGTCGGGTCCAGTCGCAACGGCAGAGCGGGCAGGGGTCGTCGCTGCAGCAGCTGGTGCTGGTCATCGCGGACGGGCGGTTCCACGAGAAGGAGGCGCTGCAGCGGCGGGTGCGGGAGTTGGTGGCGACGCCGGGCGTGTTGGTGGCATTCATCGTGCTGGACAATGCGGAGAGTTCCCTGATGGAGATGAAGAGCGTTAACTTTGTGAACGGCAAGCCCGTCTTCACACGCTACATGGACTCCTTCCCCTTCCCTTTCTACATCGTCCTCAAAGACATCTCCGCGCTGCCTCAGACCCTGGCCAACCTGCTGCGCCAGTGGTTCCAAATGTTTAGCTAGGCGGGGCGGAACACCCTAACCTCGCACTCGTCCGACACAACTGATACGTGGTACGTTAAAGCAGCTGGTGTAAAGGTTAGATAGATGGGAAACTGGCGTTACGCCCGCCCTGTTATGGGGAAGTAACTTATGTAACAATGGTCGTCGCGCTGTGTTTGGTTGTGAGCTGTTGCGGTTGGCTCTCTCGCTGATTGCATGGTTGGGGCGGTAAGGTCATCCATTCATCGTTGCAGGTTACTACAGCGCAAGCGGTTCAATCCTTATTTGCACGTATGCGCCCCAAGAGTCCGTCCCTTCGATGGCGACACTGCACACGAAGTGTAGGGCTTGGAGCTCCACCGGGGGCTGGACTTTGTGGCGGTGTGGTTTTAGAATTCTGATCGTTGGTGGGGACACTGTACTTTTCAACGGCCATTTCGTGCCTGCTTTCCGCGTAGTCGACAACTAACGAAATCAAAACTCCAAAAAGTGGCTCTAGAATTCTGTATCAACCATACCTGCGCAGCGAGCTCACCGGTAGCGACTAGATGAAGAGTTCACCGAACTAAAGCGTCTGCGCATATGCACCTAGACAAAGAACGTACTATACCAAATAGGTGGGGTTACGGCGCTTCGAAAGCAACTCCTATGGAAGTTATTCTAAGTGATGACAAGGACGCATAGGAAGCCAATTCCTCCGTCTTAGCGTAAATCGCCGGCCTTGGTGCGCCTTGTCAAACTAGATAGTAGAGACTTAGGTCCGTCGACTTCCCAGGCATCGTCAAGGGACAACCGCGTACAATCATTTAGAGATGACGGTCGATTCCCAGGTTGAGCGTGGGAGCCGCGGGAATAGATACCTTAATACTGTACTACATTGTGCCATCATCGCGTGTCGACCAGAGGACGGACGAATAACGCAATCATATCAAGGCGACATGATGCAGTTATCATTCATTGCGTTCAAAGGCAAGCCAGAGGAAGGCGAAACATACATGCGTATAAATCTCAATAAGTGTTCCCCACTTTCATCCCAATCCCGTTACTACTCCTATGTACGGA
The DNA here is from genome assembly GCA_026401115.1 of Tetraselmis chui. Classification (NCBI taxonomy): domain Eukaryota; kingdom Viridiplantae; phylum Chlorophyta; class Chlorodendrophyceae; order Chlorodendrales; family Chlorodendraceae; genus Tetraselmis; species Tetraselmis chui. The sequence goes on from JAPMLY010000006.1 coordinate 47,748, forward strand.
TAGAGCTACGTGCGTATATAAAGGTTTCACATGTTGCGAGACAAATCCATTTCTCCGCTTTCAGTGAGGCCCTCGTTAAAATAGCATGGAATCTCTATTATATTCTTGCGAATTATTGTAACTGGCTTGGGGCACCAGAAATGAAAATGATTTAATTAACGACATGTTCAAGATACAAAGCACGGATGATGTGCAAGGGCCATCTCGCAATAGCCCTTTAGGGCTTAGTTAGTATGCAAGGCTAGCTTGGGGTGCACGTCTCCTTTGTAAGCGGGGGTGGGGTTGAATTGAAGCTCCCCCATAGTAAATGCATTGGTCAATGAGTTTTTAATGTGTGGGGCAAAGGTTTTGGCTAAAGTTGGAATTATGACGGGATTTGGAGCAGCTAAGGATTTGGAACTTTACATGCGAAGGAGATGGTAAAAACAAATGGGAGAACCAAATGGGAGGGGTCACATGTGACCCCTTCCACGCGCAAATAGACATTTAATGAAACAATGAGCCGGACTATCGTATAATAACCGCGATTAAACAGCAAGACTGTATTACTACTCGAGACCTCTAGTGTAGAGGTTTCAAATTCAATAACTTCAAATCATACGCATCGATGCGACCGATGTTACGGAATCATATAGGCCATTTGTTGTGCCCAGACTGGACACGCAACTATAGTTCATGGGTGCATTGGTTTATTGAAGTACTAATTCATGGATGCCTAGATTTACCACGGCAAAAATTCACGAATAACGCATCGATTAAACATGACACGATTTTGTGGACGCGGTGATTAAATACGACTCGAATACATTGACGCATTGATTAAACATGGCACTAACTCATGGACGCATTGATGTGCATGCTGCGGCGGATGCAACAATGCTTGATGCGGAGGCTTTCGCCAAAGCGTCCCGATTATGGCCGAAAATAACGAGGATGTATAGTCCGATGGGGAGGTCCCACAAAGCCATGAGATTAAAAAAAAAAAATGTTTTCATTTGCATTTATCATTGCCAATTTCGAAGACAAATGCTGCGTTGGAGATGGCCATCCACAACGGAGTGAGAGAGGGCATCAAGGCTCGGAACTTGTAAATAATTCGTACTGGGAATCGCCCCCGGCGGGGCCGGCTTAAGAGCCGCGTCTAGCGAAACATAAGGTCCCATGTAATTCGAAAAATCTTGATCTAAGGTAGTGGCCATTACCACCAAATCAGCCTCCGAACCCGTACCCCACCATCACTACGGGAAATCGTCTCTTGCGAAGCGTACAACTCGCTGCACCGCCCAGGGTAGAGCGGAGGTAGCGACATTTTTTTGTTCCGTTCGAATAGCAGCGTACAAGGAACCTAGTAGCTAGGAATAAATAAAGAGTCTTACAAGAAAAACAGCGGAGGCCACCAAGCAAAAAGAAGAAAAGAGGAAAAAACCTAAGCCCGAGGAACATGAAGGGATGCCATAGCATCAACACTGCCCTCCTGCAAAGAGTCGCGGAGATAGGAACCAAAAGTACCATGAACAGTAGCTGAAAGACGTTGCATGAACTTTCGCCGCATATCCTCTAGAAAACGCCGAAAAGGAACAGCTAGGAATCGTTATAGTTGATGATATATATTGGCGAGGGTCACGGCAAGTACAACGCAATACATAAAACATGTCATGGGCGGGCTGGGCATCGAGCTCAAGGGACGGCCCGTTTAAATATCCAAAGTATGCGGGTAAAGATAGGTCGCGCGCGTAGCGCAGACAATTTGATCTTGCGCTTGTACGTCCCGGGATATCCCGAAAAGGTTTAGCCCGTCAATACGTACAACACGATCCGCAATAGGAAGATACTGACGGTAAATATGAGGAGGGTTTACGGAGCAGGAAGTCATAGCGTCGCACCGCGGACGTGATAATATAGTAGTGGGGCGGAAAGCATTATAGGGTACTCCGTACTCCAATCCAAACACTCCAAGATTTGGCTCAACAACTGTTGAGGCGCAGACAAAAGGATGAAAATGATTATAATTTACAACATGTATCGGTTGTTGTCTCTAGGGCCTCCCAACTCAGCCATCTAGGAAAGTTACTATTTGGGTCTAGACCGTCGTCACCTAATCCGTTCTCGCCGTAGAATGTTGGGGTGTTTTAACTCCCATCCCTGGGAGATGACATGCAGTGTCTAAGTAGCGTTTTGTCAAGGGAAGGTTTGTTAGTGTGGGCGTATTGCCGTGCAGATTGTCTAGGTTGTTCGAGCCAATACACGAAGAGGAGGTGGTGCATACGTTGTACGCGGTTTATGTGGATCCGGGGTAGGATGCGTGTGCCACATAATCTTGTGGCCATGAATGCGCCCAATTGATATTGTGAGACTACTCCGGGGGGGGGGGGGGGGGGGGGGGGGGGGGGGGGGGGCATCGGTACCCATAATGGAAAAATACGTCGACAAGTAAGGGCGCCCCGAGGGTACGAATACAAATATCCACAAGAATGGCCCGTCGGATGGCCTCGACATGTACATGGGGTACCATGCATGACGACTTCGCAGGGTAAAAACCCACACAATCCGTCACTAATTCCTCGATTCCCATTACATCATGAACTCGCACTCACGCATAGTCTCGACCAAAGATCAATTTCCGTCATTAAAAAAGGTAGAAATATATATGATAGATTTTTTTTCACAACAAGTACCTTAAGATAAATCGGCTGCTATCTCAAGGCGTACCAAATACTGCCATCTAGGTCTTAGGAATAGGGTTTTACGCCGGATGGTCTCCTTGTCCATCCCTCTCCGTCGGCAGTAACATCATGATATAAATTGTACATGGACAAACATGGTCTATCGCTACGATAAAAAATTAAAATTACGATGTCGCTATCTCCACGATGCGCGGCTCGCAACCACCGCTCTAGGGCAATGATCATCCTAGTTGGTCAGCATGTACTGATCGAGTCGGGCATGCCTGACCTAGGCTCTTGTGCGACTCCGCCGGTCGTGCATGAGAATGGGGGAGAAGGCCGGCGAAAAGTACCTCGCTCATGTCGTCAGAGACCCCGACTCGATCCACGCACACCCTCGTCCGAGATAATAGCCGCTCCTCCCGTCGCGGCCCTCCTCTTAACATAGGCTCCCCCCTCCCTTCGGGGCAAGGGGGCGAAAACCGTAGCCACAAATGGCTGCCGTCTGTCGCTCCTCCCCTCGCGTCCGTCATGTCCCACTCGGTTGCCAACTGTTTCCGACACCGGCTTATCCGTAACATACCGCCCGTACCCTCCCCTTGTGGTTTACGCTGCTAGGGGGCCCGCCTATCCGGGCGGTGTGCTTTCGCGATAAACCCCGCACACCGCGTGAGGCACTCATGTCGATGGTGAGTGTCAATGAGAGGAGAGGTTGGGTGTGAAAGTAAGATCGGGGCTCCGACCTTCAAGATGGATGATATGGACGTTTTGACCAGAACCCACCGTACAAGGTTTCTCCGGCGGCGGCCAATATAGTATCAAAGCCGCCAAATCGTGCCGCTCCTCTCGCCGCGGCTGTCCTCATCGCTACTGGTCTCGAGCTACACCCTCTGGATGGGTATGCTCGACCTTAGGAGCGCCGGTCGACGTCGAGCGAGCGCCCTTCCCTAGCGCCGCTCCTTGGATGCCCGTCGCCAACTCCAACACCCGCGTCCCACCGCTGATCCGTCCGTACCCTTCTCGCCAAAAAACAATTCCCATGCACCGCCCGCGCATGTGTCTCCCTATCGGGAGAGTATATGGGAGTATTCAGTCGCGAAAAACCAATCGGACTGGTCGAGCGGGAGATCTTAGTGTTGGAGTACATATATTATGATTTCCAAAACTCTCCACACGGGGCTTCCCGATAGTTGTTGATAACGCGAATCACAGCTGCCGGTACCTCGTTTAGCCCCTTACCGTGCCAAGCATGACACGGTCACATGGATACGAGCGCCCACCGCGTGGAGGTAGAGGTAGCTGCCATTGGCCTGGGATCGCACCCCCCTCCGGGGTCGCCGCCGCTGCGCCAATGGCGGACGCCGTGAAAAGGTGCGCACCGCGATGGAACCACGGCAGCGCTCCCCAATACTACGAACATGGGTACATTCGCAAGATTGAAGAGAAATGGGCCTAGAGGATCATCCTATCCGACCCCGTACACGATAGGACCTTCCCTTGCATCGCAGAAGGAGCATTTGACAGAGCGATAGACGGAGCGTTAGGGCTGGGAAATTCGATTTGAACTTGTAATTTATGGAAGGGTAGGGATAAAGCGTAGTCGAAGGTCTCGAACGTGGCTGTTCTAAGATCTACTTGTGAGGTGGTGCATGCAGGCGTTTTTTGCAATCGCGACACGCCGAGTACGGAGGAGGCACGCGTCAACATCGTGAGAGAGGAGCACACGGCCACGGGGTTGGTGACACCCGGGGGGTGGGGGTGGGGTGCGGATAGCCGCGTAGGGGAGGAGGGTAAAGATGACATGAAGACTCGCCCAACATACGCGCAAGATGAGACCGAAGCATGGGCATAGGGGGCGACATCAATAGGGCGACCATAGTTTGGGGAGTGAGGCAATTTGCTTAGCGGAAGGGGGGAGGGAATGGGAGGGGGTCGAGGAGACGCAAGGGCATGGAAGGTAGACGGGGGAAGTAACGATTGCTCTAGAATAAGAACCGACCGGAGGGACCGGCATGAGGGTGGCGCATGCCCGCCCGGGAGCGGTGGGAGAAGTGAGGGCCAAAAGGGGTTGATGCCGGACAATGCATGCAAAGAGCGGAACGGAGGTGAACACTGATAGTCGACAACATGTGGGCGCTAACATGACGGAGGGTAAAGCAGGACGGGTGGGAGACAGGTAGGTAGGATCCCCGCCTAGCGGCGGTGAGTAGAGACGAAGGGGGTGTCTCCATCTCTCCATCAAGTAAAGGATAGTATGCCGGGCTAAGTTAGACTACCACAGGCGGCCGACAAGTCTTATGCCGCAATGGGCTTAACATTCGCCGCGTGACGACGGCATGAACATCCCCACTTCGCGCCCCGTAGCCACACGCTCAACCCCATGAACTGAGGCACAACGCATATGCAACGCGTGTCCGCCCAGTTTTGCGCCTTGCAAACGCACTTGCTCAAAGCACGCACGACGGATGCCCACGAAACACCAAGCGGGTGAGCATGAATGTGAGGACGGACTGTGGGCGTCAATGTGCATTGTTAACCATGGATAACGACAGCGACTGATTAGACACCCGGCGCCCACCGGCGGCGCAGCGGCGGCGGCTCCGGAGGGGGGTGCGCTCGCAAGCCCGTCGGCATCCCCTCACTTCCCCGTAGTGGGCGCTAGAAACCCCGTAGCCGTGCTAGGCTTGGCACGGTAGGGGACTAAAAGGGCCGACATTGTAATCCGCGCGATTCGCAGCTATCGGGAAAGCCATGTACGGAGGGCTTTTGAAAAAGTAATTTATGTGCGCTACCGGCGCTAAGATCTCCCGCTCGGGCCGTTCGATATGTTTTTTTAAGACTAGATACTACTAAAATACCGTCCCATTTGGGGGGGGGGGGGGGGGGGGTGGTGCATATATCTTCAGGAGGGTGTGGTGGCGAGGAGGGTACGGACGGGTCAACGATGGGACGCGCCGCGCAGTCACCACCCTTAACGGCCCCCGGGTCCGCCACCTTTACCAACTCTTCCGCCCCGACCTCTCTCGTCATACGTTCGAAGAGGAGGTCTACCACCTCCTCACACGTCTAGGTTCCCGATCAGAAATCCACTCACCCACGCCCGCCACCACCACCCGCAACAGATGGGCCACCAGAGAGGACCTCCTCACCGCTCTCAGTCACACATTCCGCATCCAGACAGAACTCTACTCCGACCCCCTCAATAAGTCCCTTCACTCCCACACCTATCACTCCCTCTACCCCGAAGACATAGTCTTCTCATCCAGCGGCAGCAACGCCCCGCACACCTGGCAAGGCACCAACATAGCCAACCCCGAATACGACCACGAATGCATGAGACGAGCCATGGAACACGCAATCACCAGCGCACACCTCACAGCCCCTCACACACCCAGCGCAACCATCCTCATCCTCCCCCGATGGGAACACACACCATACCGCCACTCCAAATACATCGACTCCCCATACACCCACCACCTCTACACCCTACCTAATGACGCAAACACATTCCTACCCCCCGACCAACACACTGGCAACCCCACCCCTACCCCCTTCGGCACACGCTGGATGGTAGACATATACCTCGTCGCTAACCCCCTCGCACTCTCCACCCTCCCATCACCCACAGCCATGAACGCACTCCATAACACCCTCGAATCCATCTACGACACTCACCTCCCCAACCCCACCATCACCCCCCCCTCCACACCTCTTTGTCTCCTACTCACCCCACTCAACAGGTATATACCACCGCCCCCCAAACCCTACTCACCCCCTCACTTACCCCCTCCCGGAACGCGTACACCTAACGTACCCTCCCACCAGAGGCACCCCTGCTTGGAACTGGCAGGACTTTGTATATACAGACGGCTCGAAAAAAGGCAGCTCGACCCCCCTCGGAGCAGCAGCCACCCACCCCGCCTCGGACACCAAAATCAAAATCCTGGTGAACTCTACCCCTCCCTCACATACAATAAACCGTGCCGAATTAGCAGGCATAGATATAGGCCTCCAAATTGGCCGCACCCACCTCCTCACAGACAGTGCATGCTCCCTTCGCCTAATTCAAGGTTACTTAAACTGCCCTTCCGCCTACCGCCATAACATTCACCGCGACACCCTCTTATCTATCACACACACCCTTGCAACCCGCTGCGCAGCAGGCATCCGCACACACCTCGGTAAAATCAAAGCCCACAACCACTCCATCGGTAACGACCTTGCAGACACCCTCGCAAACCAAGTTGCGGATGGCCAACCACCAGATACTATATACACCACAGGTTCAGAAGTCACGATAGGCCACTGGACATGGCCGTACACCCTCATCCCACAAACCCTAGGCGAACCCATACCCTACAGATACACCAACCTCAAATCCGACGCACACAAATACAGCACAAAACACACACACACACTCCTCTCTCGCAAACAACCAAACACGGAGCCCTCCTCGCCCGCGCCGCGAAGGACGGCGCCGACTTCTCATACCACAAAAAACACTCCTCCCTCACAAATATCCAGTTCACACACAAACAAGAATTCATGTGGGGCGTCCACAACACCCGCCTACTTACTCACAACCCCACCCTGCGCTGCCCCCTATGTGGCCAATTCACTAGCAACGGCCACATGGCCGGTAACTGCCCCTCTATGTCTGGACTAAGACAGAACCGATACAACAGCGCTCTGCAACTCCTACTCTCCCTACTGGAACGCCACAACGGAGGACGCTGGGAGACCATCACCGCAGACTTCGGTAACAAACCCATAAAATCGTTTGAATCCCCCACCCCTGCCCACTCCCCACTCGACTGCCACCCTCCTCACCCCACCCACATGCCCACCCGCCTTGTTGCTGCTGATGAAGGTCTCTCGCATGACTCCCTAACATCATACCCCGCCGTCCTTCCCCCTGAGATTCTCCCCCCACTGCTTCGTCCCTCAGCACACAAACCTGACTTCATCCGCATCCTCGAACCCAGATTCATTGGCCACTCCAACGGTCGCCGACGTTATGCATCCATAAAAAAGATTCAGATAGGGGAATGGAAGTACTGCACAGACAACAACCTCACTCACACAGCCGACCTCATACATGCCAAATACACACCCCTTGCGAACGCCATCAGAAACCACTGGCCAGGCACAGTGGTCGACATCCTCCCCACAGTCATGAGCCGCACAGGTACACCGCACTCCTCCACCATCACGAGTCTCACCTCCCTTCTCACCGCCCGCACAGACCCTCATGATAAACTCGTCTCGAAAGCACGCCTCGACACATCTCGCATTCTTACACAACTCCATACGCATACTGTCCAATGGCTGCATCACCTCCTACGCATATACCGCATCAAGTCCCGCACGACCTCCCGCCGCGCATCCGCACATTGCCTCCACGCACGACCCTGACTGCACACGTCCCTTCACCTCTACTTGCACCCTCCCCGGGGGGGAGTAAAACCCCCGAACACCCTTGGAGAGGTTGGATTAGGTGGTTAACGGTCTAGCCCTGACTTATAAGTTCCCTGTATGGCATAGTTGGGAGGGCCCAGAGACAGCAGCCGACGCATCCGGCTTTTGGTGAAAAACCGGCGCATACGGTACATGTTGTAAACAATTTCAATTTCAATTTCAATGTCGCGACGGGAGGAGCGGCGAGGTCTTGCGGCGGGGTGTTCCTTAGGATCAGCCGCCGCCGGAACACCCGGTACGAAGGGTTTGAATAATTTGCGCTCCCCGCGGCCTTTTTGGATACGACCATTGCGACCGTGCCCTACTCTACCGCTACACACTCTCGCTAGGCACACCTACTAATAATGTTAGAGAGTGTGAGCCCGGGTAAGCGCGGAGGCTCGCACTCGAAACAAGGGTGCCCTATGGACAGGCGAACGGGTGGTGGAGGGTACGGTCGCTGGCTGATTTTCCACACATGTACCCGGGTATAAGAACAAAACAGCCGGGGAAATGGCCGGAAAATATTTTCAGCGCCGTGGCATGAGCGCTAGCTTTTTTCTCTTGTTGTCCATGTCCCCTCCTCCTGCTCTCGAGGTGACCGGGGACCTCGACTAGGAGGAAATTTGCGAAGGGAGGAGCGGCTACAACCTTGGAGCGGGGCTTACTGGATGCGACGGGGGGGTCGATGAGCGACCGAGTGAGGAGGGTAATTTTCGCTAGCCTTTCCCCTCCTTTCTCCGCAAGACCGAAGTCACGCGGGAGCAAGATTAGACTGGCCCGCCGATCCGATCGAACGCCGATCGGCCTCGGCCAGTCGGCACCCCGGTTCGGTGGGAGCGGGCCGTGCATCGAGAAGGTCGAGCAGCAGTTTCACTTTGCTTTCTTGACAAGTGGATTTATTTTATTATATCTTTTCTTGATTACAAAATTATTCTTTCTTGTTACTGCTTAGGCGGGGGACTGTGGCAATTACTGCGATTGCTCACAGTTTTTAACTCCCGAGGAACGTCGTCACATGTGTGTCGATAGGTTTACAAACTCCATTTACTCAGGAGTTTAAACACCCACAAAGAAATTTTCTGTGAACTATTCTAATTTCCGCATTATTCCGGCAAAGCTGACTAGCTGAGCCGCAGTGCCAAGCAACACCCGTCGAATTCGGCTCATCTCATGAGGCGATATGTGCGGGGCTTGTCGATATATGCTTACCAACTCTTTATTCCTACTGATTTACAAGCCCCCGACGTGTGCCACGCGTGGGGCGGGTGTGGTCAGCACAAGCACACACCCAAGCATTCCAAACACCACCTAACAACCAAGTTGGACCTCGCCCATGACCAAAGCCAGTCGCCCTCGCATGTTTACAACGTGCAGACATTTTCCAAACCTGCGTCATGTGCGTTTTTACTCGCTTACTTTCCAAAAACATCACCCGTGCATGCGGCGTGAACTTCCGCGCTCTATTCACACACCCGCAAACCAAACCTCGCGCAAACCAAACCAAACCAAACCAAATTGCACCCACGCCTCTAAACCCCCTCCAACAAGTCCCCCAAAATACAGTTATGTGGAACACGGAGTAATATGCAGCATAGTATGAGCGGTTGAGCAATGTCCAAGCGTGGCGCTAAGAACGACGTGTGTAGTCCAGACAATTTCATGCGAATTCATGGACTTATCTCGACAAACTCCACCGGCAACACCCGCTTTAAGCTGAGGTATAGTCACACCGGATGACGGCTAACTGCTTGCTTATCGGCTCTCCTACAATTGGTTCGTACTCGGGTGTCGTCGTGCTTGACGTGGTGAGGGGGAGCGTGTTCTTGACTAGCTTATGCTCAACATAATGCATGTCCAGACTTTTGTGAAGGAGTGTAGAGCACGGCGGAAGAAAGCAGCCACGTACATTTACATAACGTACCGTACCGATACCGTCCCGCTTTCTGCGGATCGCGAGGCACCGCAACTAATTTAATAATGGGCTGGCGAAGCGACACTACCAATAAGAAGCCCACACTACGCCCACCGCGATCGTTCCACGACCACTACACCACCTCCTCTTCGCCATCCCTTCGACTGCGTCAGCTCTCCACGCAGCTATCACCGTGCGTCAGGCTATTCGGAAACCGTCCTCGGGCTCATCCCTTGCGATAAGTTGCTTCTGCCGTTGCTGGGCCAGCAGGAAGTGTGTGCTGCGTTTTTATCCGATTGTCCGTTTCGCGGTTGTCAGCGATCGCAGCATTGGATCACCTCACTGTCGACTCTCAGCAGGCGAAAGTAGCAGATTCGGTGGTACCATCACGAACATTAAGGATGGGAATTTCCATCGCGACCGTGAGCCCATATCTGTACGCGTCGACCGCTGGGTTCGTGGTGAGCAGTTTCACGTCGGACTTGCTCCTCATCCGTCTCACCCTCACCGCGGCGTACGGCTTTCTCGTCCTCGCCAGCGTGAGCGGTAACTCTCCAGATGGATCCTTCGACAACGCGCCCCTCAAGGATGGTGTGATCGACATCAACATGCTGATGCAGCTGGGCCTGTTGGCCCTTCACTTTATCGTCTCCACCCGCCTTCTCCTCGACGATCACACCCCAAAGACGCTGCCCGACGATAATGACGCCGAGGCGCTGTACAATTATTTTCGCGCGCGGTGCGGGCTGACGCAGTTAGAATTCTGGGCGATATACAAACAGGGTGGCTGGCTTGAGTTGGAGCGTGGGGAGGAGGTGCCGCACTGCGGGCATCGGCTGTATCTAGTGGTCGACGGCATGGTATGGTATACGCCTATCCACGCTCGTATATCTACCGATTTCTTACATGTTCAACAGTTGATTTCCTGCGGAATATTATTGTGTTCTTTCCTGCCGGTGAAGTACTCCGACTGTCTTTGATTAATACGAGTAAGGAACACTCTGACAGGCACTAAAGCAAGGAATTTCGTGATCCTCCTGTCTCTCTTGCCCTCTTGTTTCCCCTCCCACTTTCCCTGTCCGTGCTCATCTGGTTCTTCTTGTAAACAAATTGACTAAAGCAAGAAAGTCGAAAGCGAGTCACTGTCCCATACTTTAGTGTAGCTTTTGTTTTCTTAGTGAATTATCTGCTTAGTTCCAATCGTAATTTCTATTTATATTATTTCAAGATGGCCGAATTGATTTTTAGTTTGGATCACCAATGAATTGCTACACTGCTACCTGTCCGTGCTCATCTGGTTCTTCTTGTAAGCAATCAATGAATTGCTACACTGTATCTGACGGACAAAATTGTACTAGCTTGGAATCTTAATTAGTGTCCCTCGGGCTTAGGTTTTTTGTTTTTTCCTCTTTTCTTCGTTTTGCTTGGTGGCCTGTGCTGCATTTCTTGTCAGGAAAATCATTGTTATTACTGTCCCTCGCTGTATTACTGTTACATTTTATCCCTCCCTATATTACTGATGATACCCCCTAGTCACTAACAATTTCACCAACAATTCAGTTGCTCGATATTTGCGGTAGTTTCCAATTCATTCATTCAGTGTCTTTGCCCTCTTCTGTTGCTTCGTTTTTCTCTGCAACCCCTTGTTTGCAATTTGCGTTCCTGCTTTGTTGCTTGGATTCTCGTTCCATTGTTGCGCTTTGTTGCTTTTCTGTTAATTGCAACTGCCTCTCTCACTGCTCAGATTCTGCATTCCGGGCGATTTCGTCTTCTAAAAGTTTTCGAAATCTATTTGTATTTGAATATGGACTTTTCATAGCTATATCTGTATTTCCTTGGAAAAGGCCAAAGCACGCGAGGATACTAAAAATTGAGGGCATCGGCTACCATTTTCGTCAGAACTCGATTTGCAGCACAGACTCTCTTTATAGCTTAGGTAAACGTAGTCCTGAAAATGGGTGAAAATGAATATTCATTCGCATTGGTTTTTTATCAGGTCTCCTGCAAGTCGTGCTTCAACGGAAACTGGACGAAGCCGTTCCGAAAGCGCAGCGGCGAGTTTTTCGACCTCCGCCTCTTCAATCTTTTCACACTACCCATCGGCTTCGACAACTCCAAGTTTGCGGCGACCAGTGACACGCGCGCGAGGCTATTCTATTGGGAGGCGGATAATATGCGAAAGATGGCAAACGACGCGTCGCCGCAGCTTATACAGTTCTGGGAGTTTGTCGTTGTTCGCACCCTCTCGTCGGAGGCGGTGAAGCACCACTTGAGCAAATCGGAAACGCTGTACGACAGTCTTTTTCAACCGGAGGATCCCGAATGGCTAGATGGGGGGCGGAGTCACGACTTTTCGTTCCAGGCACCCGCGGAGCGTCGACCCCGGGTGGAGCGCGTGCTACGGTGGGTGTGGGGGGCGCTGCAGGTGGCGCCACCGCGCGGCGTCCGGCACCAGCCCGGCCTCCTGATCGAGAACCCAAACAGCAAGAACGTGAACGTGTCTTCGCACGGTGGTGACGAGGGCACTACGAGGGATCACGGACCTCAGCATGGAGAGGGCGTCGAGTATCGTCGTGGTAGCTGTCGTGATGGTGCCGATAACAAAAGGAATGACGAAAATGTGACCGCTTCGCCGTGTACTGACGGAATGAAGAAACCGACTGATGGCAAGACTAGCTCATCCTGCGATGGGGTTCGGAAAGACTTTACCAGTAGTCATGTCGTCGAGTTAATCGGGAAAGGTGGCGGTGCCAGCCATAACGAAAGCGACGGCTCGTCATCGGCGCAACACGGGCCGTCGGATGATAACGTTTGATTAGCGGCGGTGGGCCTGAGGAAGTGAAGCGCCGGAGTCAAGCGTCAACATTGCATTATGCATTATTCTGTAGTAGCTTCGCGGATCGTAGGAGCTTATTTATTTCGTCTTCAAGTTGCAAAATATATAGGCGACTCGGAATGGATTTTTAGGCCGGGAGAGTGGGTCTCTTCCCATTAAGTCCGTTACTAGCGGCACGCATTTCATTACCCGTCACACATTGCTGCGATGGCCATGCAACTCAGTTGGGGCTTAGATAACGATTTTCGAACAACACACCACGGCGCGTTGTTCATTGACATGGGCACTTTTATTGTCACGGCCCAATTGCTGTGGGCACACACGTTGGGTTTGCGGCCCATGTTTTGCGGGCCGAAATTCGTGCATGTGTAGGTTATGCACGCCGCTATGCGTAGCTCGGTACAAGTAGGGAAACTATGCGAAAGTAGGCGACAAGCAGGGAAACTAAGCGACACGGGGTTCTCGTCAACATGTTTGCACAATTGCACTAGTATCCGCCGATGTGTTGCGCCCGGCCGTCTATAGAGCGGCGACACCGAGAATGGCATGTCTTGTGCACTTGGTTTTCTTGCCACGTACAATCAAGGAGCACGACCTAGAATTAGGGACCTATTGGGCTTGAGGGGCGGTTAACTTGCACCCTAGCGCGCGGAACGGTGGCGGCCTTTGCAGCTTGCGCATCGCCGGGCGTGAAAAACGACGGGGAGCTTTCAAAGTACAATAGCACGGGATTTTATTTGGCTTTCGGCAAATGGCACGGCACCATGCTATCATGGGGCATGGAATCGACAACGCCACGAATAGAAGAAATATAGAGCATTGATTATTGAGCGTATTGGCGAAGCGAGTGTACGGGAACCACCTATCGAGGGGTTGCTAGCCCCGGGCGAATGTGGCAGATTTTGAAACCCTTAAAACTTTAATTGTCGGTACGAGGGCGTGAATGACGTCGGACGGCGGATTATTTGACGCGAAAACCGGCCGGTAGGCGAGAATCGTCATGGGAAATTTTATTTTTTTGGGAGAAGGGCTTCCATTTACAACTTAGTTTGCTTTAATCGGACAAATTATGGCAAAGTTAGGGGTCTTTGAGCCTCCCAACTTGTGGTTTTCTGGCCCCAATAACCCCACCCACGTCAAGCATTTTAACGGCGCTTGCCATCGCACGCACGTGCTCCCATGTTTGCGGACAACATGCTGGGATCATAAAAACTGCATATTGTGTCGCTGATTTCGGGAGTATTCAATAGGCAAAGTGTGGAAAATCCAAGTTCCGGGGCACAAGAATCAGAGTATGCCGCCCAAAATTCGGGGACGTTCAGACGGTTCAATAAACTTTAATACTACGTCGGATAGTAACCGTAACCGGCCCCATTTGTGCCCCGCTTCCCCCTCTACTTAACCGCCAACGCAAGTTTCGGTCCGCCTTTTCAATGAGCTAAAGTGCAGTTAAATCATATAAACCCTACATGATAAACACCCGCCCTACGCGAAAGGCCATGTTCCAACAGTAACGGACTTTATGGGAAGAGTGTGGGCGATTTCGAAACCGCCTCGAATTCGCTTATATTGGCCGGGGGCAAAGCGGCGATGATATGGGCGTTCACGTGTGACTAGTGAAATTTGGTTTGAAGTGGGAAGTCGACAAATTGCGCACACCACGCAGGTCAAGCACGTCGCGGCTTCAAGACCATAAGCCATCGCTGGATCCCAAACGCCTTTGTCGGGGTGATGCAGTTGGCCGAGACGGTCGAGTACCTTGTCGAGGCGGCCGCGGACCTGCAATTTTTTCGGCACTAATGAAACGAAGAAAAGAAAGTCGTTGACGTACGCTAGAACCATTGCTCTTCTCAACCGCTTTCTTTAAAGGTAGTGTGTCGTGTCCTATGGCCAAGGGGGGGGGGAGAGCTCGCTGAGTCCGGTGTCCGAAGATGGCGCACGAAGATCTCAGTGAGGCAACAAAAATGAAATAAAGGTGAGAGTAGCCACCCCATCGTTAGGCCAGCCAACCGGTAGAGGTGGCCGCGCATGTTTACCTTAAATTAATCCCGAAACTCGGGGGCTGTGTCCAAAGCGTAGACCTTGTTCTCTAAGTCGAAATCGACTATGTAGTCGCCGCGACGTCCGGGGTTTCGGACGTCCACTATAACCTCCATCTTGTGGTAATTGCAGCAACGCTTGTAGAAGCTAGCGTGGACGGTTAGACTTGCGAAGCGTCATGGCAACGCCTACAAATCTAGCCCCCGTGTAATTTGAACTTCTATAATGTAACAACATTACCAATAAAGGCGAAACGACAAGGGAATATTGTAAGCCGTGGAAATCCGAATAGCCCGACCTATATGAACTCGACTCATCCCGCCCGCGCAAAAAATGTAACCATGCGTCGATTTTATTGACAAATCTCCTGAAATCCTAAGCGATATTTTGGCGCCCAAGATGGACTGCGCCGACCAATACAGGGGGCGAATTCGAGCACTACCGGGCTCGTGTACTTGGGTTATCGCGGCCGCACCCGTGCGGCACGCTCTTTCAAATAGTCGCCGTGTCGGTTAGACGAAAAGACTAACGGACGCACGGCGCCGCAATATCAAGGCTTATGCGACGGTCGCGTAAATATAATGCATAGGCGACGAAGGGAGGAGGTGTTGCGCATGCCGCTGTGGGGGAAACGCACAAAATCGCGTATGTATACTTACCACAAATATGCGCACAACCCAAGGGCAAGCTCCTTTCGGCCACATTGTTTAAACGATCATAACTTAATCAAATAAGGTCAAACTTTTTGAACGAGGTACCATTCAAAGCGCGTCGAAGAAAATTACTCCGAAATTTATGTATCCACAAACGAGTTTTATGTGAATTATTCTAATTTCCAAATTATTCCGGCGAAGCTGAGCCGCACTACCAAGCAACACCCGTCGAATTTGGCTCACCTCATGAGGCGATTCGTGCGGGGTTTGTCGATGTGTATTTACCAATTCTTCATTCATGCTGATTGAAAAGCCTAATTCACGACGTATGCCACGCGTGGGGAGGGTGTAGCTGGCACAAGCACACACCCACGCATTCCCAACACCACCGTCAACGTGATGCGTCCCAAACGACCAAGTTGGACCTCGCCCCTCACCAAAGCCAGTCGCCCTCGCATGTTAACAGCGTGCAGTGTTTATCCAAACCTGCGTCATGTGCGTTTTTGCTCGCTTGCTTTCCGAAAACATCATCCGTGCCTGCGGCGTGAACTTCCGTGCTCTATTCACTCACTCGCAAGGCTGCAAACCAAACCTCGCGCATTGAACACGGCACCCACGCCTCCAAACCCCCTCCAACAAGTCCCAGAAAGTACGGTTATGTGGAACACTGAGCAATTTGCAGCTTGGTATGAGCGCTTGAGTAATGCCCAAGCGTGGCGCTCAAAACGACGTGTGTAGTTCAGACAATTTCTTGGGAATTTATGAGCTTAATTCGACAAACTCCACCGACAACACCCGCTTTAAGCTGAGGTCTAACCTTCCCGAATGAGGGCTGACTGCTTGCTTCTCGGCTCTCCTACAATTGGGTGGTACTCGGGTATCGTCGTGCTTGACGTGGTGAGAGGGGAGCGTGTTCTTGACTAGCTTATTTTTTACATAATGCATGTCCGGAATTTTGTAGAGGAGTGTAGCTAGAAGCTTTAAGTGCAACAATAATAACTATAAACATCCGTTCCTAAAAGATGGAAGTCTAAAACTCGGTATATCGCTAGACTTGTCTTGCTCACACATATTTCATCACTATCTTGCCCACAAACTATACCTTGATGAGCGCGCATGTTTGACGCCAACCATGCGGCCATCACCACCGGTATTTGTAAACGTTATTTAAGTTTTCGACCTTCCCAACCGAACTTCCTATAGGCTAGACGCTTCACACTCATGCATATGAAATGTTAAACATTATGTCTGAATAGAGATGGGTAAGAGCAAGAATTCCTTGTGTGGAAGGTGGGGGTTCTTCTCGGACCGTGACACGCCTACATACAATGATCGGACTCACTGGGTATCGATCCCGCGACCTTCTACGTATTAGGCGTGCGCTTAACCGGCTCACCGAAAAAGCATAGTTGACATATGTGGCCACATACCACATATGTATCAAACTGCGACACTACCACGGCCCCCCCGGACTCTCCCCGGACCGCAGCCCGGCTCCGAAACCAATGTGGAAGGTGGGGGTTCTTCTCGGACCGTGACACGCCTACATACAATGATCGGACTCACCGGGTATCGATCCCGCGACCTTCTACGTATTAGGCGTGCGCTTAACCGGCTCACCGAAAAAGCATAGTTGACATATGTGGCCACATACCACATATGTATCAAACTGCGACACTTGCGAGGCAATAAATGTAAAAAGGTGAAACTCGTGTCTAGCTATAGACATTTTTTTTTCACGCACAGCAAAAGGGGGGGGGGGGCACTGCAAGCCGGAGTTGTTCCATTACGGCAAATATCTCATACAAGTTACTAAGACATGGTGCGTTTACCGTGCTGACGTGCTCTATGAGGGACGTATTCAATATTACGTGAACACGGCTGCTATGCAAACTCACGGTGCATTAGTAGGGCAGTGGTAACAACAAAAACCTCAACAAGATGCCGCACCAACGGTTGACACCGGACCGTGCATATTCCATGTAACCTTCAGGTTAAGGAGGTATGTGAGACGCTTTATTGATTTTTCTATCAATATTGCGACGGAAAGCAGCACCAAGCGCAATATTAATGAATAGAAAGGGGCGGCATACGCACGATTAGGGGAAAACCTCGTATAACACATCAACGCCGACAAGTAGGTTACGCGAGAGGCACAAACGGTATGCATATAGCGCCGCAACGAAAGCTAGTCCATTTGTAAATTAGGTGTCAATGTCTGCCCTAGTGTTGTGTGTGAAAGAGTATACTCTGTTCAAACTGATGGATAGCATGCCGGAGCGTGTTTTGCGGGCGCCTTTACCCTAATCCGCTTAATTCGACACGAGAACTTGCAACATCGACGTCGCTGATGTAAGTTAAACCTACAATATGTGCTTCCCTTGCTACCTCCACGTTTTGCACAGTATTCTTGCTCAGTCTTGCCTCGTGCTAGGCAGCTGCTGCGACAATAAGGGTTGTCGATATATTGTCGACGGCCGTAGTACCTAGGTACTTTACCTTTCCTCGGCGATTGCATGCGCATGCGCCTTTTCCCAAAGGAGCTAACACGGTGGGAGTGTTGCTTGGGTCGAGGACTATCCGTGCATATAATTTGGGGCGCTCGTTTGGCCTGGTGCGCTGTGGGCAAGAGATCGGAAAAATATAACGGCAAGTTCAACCATCGACGGCCAAGATGCCATGATTGAGAGGTCCGCCGCCTCTCCGGGCCTAGCGCGAAGTGCCTACAAATGCCAGAGTACCAAGATACCATTGTCACGGCAATCTTCCAGAAGATGAGTGCATTTTGCGGACGTTTTGGTGTCCTATTCGTCGGTCGACAACGCACACCCTTTTGTAGTATCTAGGTACTATCGGCGACCGTAGTTGTACAGTTAATTAAGGGAATGAATCATTGCGAGCATCACCCGCACAATCGTCTGCCAGTATTAAAAAAAAATACAAGAAGAAGCAGTGGAGGCCACCAATCGTCTGCCGGTCCAACAGCCAGGCGCAAAAAAAAAAACTATTGATTTACACTCTTCCCATAAAGTCCGTTACTAGCGGCACGTATTTAATTACCCGCCACGCACTGCCGCGATGGCCATGCAACTCGATTGGGGGGTAGAATAATGATTTGCGAATAGCACACCACGGCGCGTTGTTCACTGACGTGAGCACCTTTACCGGCACGCCCCAATTATTGTGGGCACCCACGTTGGATTTCGGCCCATATTTTGCGGGCCGAAATTCGTGCATGTGCAGGTTATGCACGCCTCTATGCGTGGCTCGGCACACGTAGTGTCGCGACAAGCCGGGAGACTACTCGACACTGGGTTCTCAGCATGTTTGCACAATTGCACTAATATCCGCCGACTGTGTTGCGCCCGGCCGTCTACAAAGCGGCGACACCGAGAATGGCATGTCGTGTGCACTGGTTTTTCTTGCCACGTGCCCGGAAATACCACCAAGGAGCACGGGCTGGGGGCCTATTAGGCTCGAGGGGCAGTTGACTTGGAGTGTAAGCACCCTGGCGCGCGGATCGTTGGCCTTAGAAACTTGCGCATCGCCGGGCGTGAAAAATGGCGGGGAGCTTTCAAAGTACCCTAGTACGGGCCTTCATCTGGCCGGCGGCAAAGGGCACGGCACCATGCCATCATGGGGCATGAAATGGGCAACGCCGTGAATAGAAGAAATATAGAGCGCTGATTGTTGAGCGTATTAGCGGAGCGGGTATGCGGGTACCACCTGTCTAGGGGTTGCTAGCCCCGCGCGAATGTGGCAGATTTTGAAACCCTAAAAGCTTTATTTGGCTGTACGAGGGCTTGGATGACATCGGACGGCGGATTTGACGCGAAAACCGGCATGTAGGCGTAAATTTATATTATTATTATTATTGAAAACTTATATTTACTTGGGGGAAGGGCTCCCACTTGCAACTTAGTTTGCTCGAATCGGACATTGTACGGCGAAGTTAGGCTTTTTTAAGCCTCCCAAGCTGTGGTCTTCCGGCCCCGAGCCCACCCACGTCAAGCATATTAACGGCACATGCCATCACACCCACGTGCTCCCATGTTTGCGGACAACATGTTGGGATCATAAAAACCGCATGTTGTGTCGCCCATTTCGGGATTTTTTACGAGCCAAAGCGTGGCAAATCCGAATTCCGGGGCGCCCGAATCAGGGTATACACCGAAATCGGGGTTGGGCCGCAAACCCTAATACGTCATATCGTAGCCGTGACGGGCCCCATTTGTGCCCCGCTTCCCCCTTAGCCTTACCGTTAACACAAATCTCGGCCCGCCTTTTCAACGAGCTAAGTACAGTTAAACCCTAGAAACCCTACATGGTAAACACCCGCCCTACGCGAAAGGCCCTATTTCACTAGTAACGGACTTTATGGGAAGAGTGTACATGTACTTGTATTGTACTCACTGCCCAACCGTTATCAGACACAGCCGCTCGCTACCGGTACGGAACCTCCAACCCGCCGCGAGGCTAGTGTATTCACGAACCTTACCACCATCTCAACAGCCTGTCACAGCAGTCTTCTTCCGTAGGTGCGCGGTGCCGCTCATCAGATTCCGTGATTTCCGCCAGCTTCCGTCGCGCGCTGCCTTATGGGCCGAACCTTTCGGATCGCGATCGCTCACCGTTCTGCTGACAGAATCAGTGACGCGAGACGGAAACGAAGCTGAGAGTCCGTTCTAGATCAGGGAAGAGAATTCGGCGGCGGTGACTATTGCGAGGGAAGGAGGTCTGCGGTTGCTCCCCCGGACGGCGTCTCTTTTTGGCTGAAGTACTGTTGACGCTTTTGGAAGGGGGGGACATAGCACACCTGGCCTTGGGGTTCTTCGTGCTGGAGATGGAGGAAATAACAGGGGGCGTGTGCTTGACCGTCGTGCAGGGGGTATAGTGGGTGAGAGGCGGGCGTGGACAGGATGTTCACCCGTATGTTCGGCGGTGGGACTGCGAAGGAGAAGGAGAGGGAGAGGGAAAGGGGAGGTGGGGGCGGGGGGGCTGCATCAGCAACAGCAGCAGGAGCAAGGGGAGGGGGAGGGGGAGGAGGAGGAGAAGGAGGGGCTGCAGGGCGAGGGGGGCCACCTGCCGTAGCCTCCATGCTGCCACAAGATCCAGGCGAAGTTCTGGAGATGGCGCAGAGCTCTCTGAACGAGCTGCAGTCGATGTCGCAGGGCACCGAGAGCTTTGCGCTGCTGAACAACTCCACCAGATTAGGTGCGTTGCTATTCCCCTTCCTGTTCGGATCTTCACACTCATGCACGCACTCACGGTCTCGCTCACGCACGCGCTATCTCATATGTCATCTTACTTGATGCAAGTGAGGTGATATATGACATGCATGATGCACCGATAGGCTCATAATTACAAACGAACACAGACTCAGGAAACAAAGTCAGATGTGCACATACCCGCATCAGTATCAGAGACGTATAGGCATACTGTCAGGCACTACTCATGCCTCATGCATACTGCCCCCCTGTGCCCCCCCCCCCCCCTCCCCCCCCCACCGCAAACTCATAAACACACACACACACACACACACACACACACACACACACACACACACACACATGAAGCACATCCCATTTGCACGCCATGCACACATATTTTCAAACAGATATGCATGGAGTATTGGTGCCCAATACCCACCTCCGGAAATATTCCATGCACATGCAACAACTGATATCAGGTACACATAAAAACTCGGCCAATCATTTCAAAGGCGCATAACACACACGCACTCAAGTATGTACAGATATTAGAACATTTGTTCAACCATGCCATACGTACGCTACACACACCCTTCCTAATATAACCAGCCTACTCACATAAATGTATGCGGCAAAGTTGTGCATTCATGCAATCGCCAATGATAGACGCAATGAAAATGTTCCTGCAGGTATTCCATCCACATGCAATCACTGATGTTAGACCCGCGTAGCGTATTTTATTGATCGCCTCCCATCACACAGACGCACGTATGCACACGCACACACACACACACACACACACACACGTCCCCCCCCCCCCCGCTTCGCCTTCTCCCAAGCCGAGATGCATATCTACCATGTTGTGGCCTCACATGCGATAACATTAGGCTGAACACACACACACACAAACACACACATACACACACACACACACACACACACACACACACACACACACACACACGCACACACACACACACACACACACACACACACACACACACACACGCCCCCCCCTCCTTTCGCCTTCTCCCAAGCCGAGAAGGATGCATATCTATCATATGGCCTCACATGCGTCAACATTAAGCTGAACACACACACACACACACGCACACACATACACACACACACACACACACACACACACACACACACACACACACACACACACACACGCGCGCGCGCGCGCACGCATCCACACGAGACATGACTCTGTTTTGGCTCACGCGCTGCAGTGCAGCGGCTGGAAGTGATTATCAGCACCATGGACGATCCGGACTTGAAGATAATTTGGCGAGAGTAAGTTGATAAGATACCCTCGGACACACTTCACTTAGCTCGTGTTTGCATCCACCGAGGTGCCAATGCGCTGATGAGGTCTGCCAACTGTTGTGTCGCGCCTCCCCACAGACAGGTGAACGAGCTGCAGAGCGAGCTACACAGTGCCACCAGCCGTCTGCTGCAGCAGCCAGGTGCAAAGGGGCAAGACGACACCCCCCGCTCGGGTATGTCAAATTACCATACTCTTCTCCCATACTTAGGCTCTCACTAGCGTATTCACCGCGGGCCGCAAGGCTGACTGTTTTAGGGTCCCACTCAGGCTCACAGGAGACGAGCACAGCAGGGGGAGGGTCCATGTTTGAGGGGATGGACGTCCCCACAGCCTCTGAGCCATTGCAACCTCCATTGCCACCCAATGTTGCACCGACAGCGGCGACGGCTGTCCCTAAAGCTGGCGGGATGGACCTCTTCAGGTGACGCATACGCATGTGGAGCGCTCTCAATGTGGATACCAACAACCCGCTAGACCGTCACTGAGACTCGTCATTGTGACTGTTATCTCAGTGGGCTAAACCTTACGGTGGGCGATGCGCCTAAGGCAGCGGGTATCAGCGGACAGGCGGCAGTCTCAAAGGGCCCAGCGACCGCGGACGTTGCAGTGCCGCATGGTGTCAGCTCCAGCGGCCCACTGGACGAATCATTCTGGGCCATGACATACGACGCGCCTACTGAAGTGCTTACAGCCCAAGAGACAGCAGCTGCGCCTGCGGTGATGACGCCCATCGCATCCTTTGTCCAATTCACCCACTTCCTGCCTCAACCTGTCAACAGAAAACAGCCTTATGTTTTTTGTTTCCTTGATGTCTTAGGATGCGACAAATAAAGCGTCAGAGACGGCGCCGCAGCTGAGGGAGCCATTAGACCCGCCAGGTGAGAGCCGTGTGAGAGGGTGCATGCAGAAGGACGAAGAGAGCGTGGAAGCGGACGTTTTGTTTGCGGCACGTATTGGTCGATCGATTAAAGTCTTTTGCTAAAAGTGTTCACCATCGATGGAAGATCTTCAGTTTTAGTAGGACATAAAAACAAGTCTAATGACTGTTAGCTTCATTCGCTCAGCTAGTCGCTCAAGCATTGATTCATCCATTCGCTCATTTACGTCTTCGCTTACTCACATTATCACCCAGTCCCCAACCCATTCTTTCGCTCACCTTCGAATGTCCACCCACTGAGGCTTTTTCCGACTCGCCTAAGACTCTGCCACTAATTCACTCAACAATTCATTATGCTCTCCACCCATCTATCCATGCCACTCATTGATAGATTCTTATCCGCTCTAGGGTTTTTCCATTTGTCTCTCCCTCCATAGCCTTCATTTATTTACCCGCCCACTCGTTCATCCATCAACTCTTCTATTTAGCAACTCACTTGCTCACGCATACTCATTCATCTATCCATATTGTTGTCACGCACCTATCCGCCCATCCCCCCACCCACGCGCCCTCCTGAGATCCCCTGTATTTTGCTCAATCTCGTCTCTCAGGTGGTGCCAAGCAAAGCGCTGCCGCCTCCCCCGCACCCGCTCTGCCTATGGCGACAACAGCTGGTGGCACGCGGCGAAAAAAGAAGAACAGCCGGCGCGTGGGGTACGCGCGGGACGAGGATGATGCTGACGAAGAGTCACACCACAGCGGGCGAGGCAGCGCGGGCGTGAGTCGACAGCTGAGCGTGGAGTCCACCGCAGCTGCTGTGACACCCTCGGCAGCCCTCGATCTGGGCCTCTTCGCCAGCATGGACCTCCTCCCCCCAACATCATCCGCCGCTTCTGCCCCGACTATCACCCCCTCTCACATGCCGAACCCCGTCATGGCCCAGTCGCTCGCGGCGCTGCCAATTGCCCAACAGGTCAGAGAGTGACCAACGCCCTCCGTATGTATGCGCTCTGTGAAATTCTGCCCCCGAAATGTACTGTAAATGATTAGAAAAGGGAATAAATTGGTCGTTCTCTCTGGGTAAGACGAAAATGTGGATGGAAAGTGCGTGGCTGATGTGGCTGTGTGGCATAGGCTGAAAACGACAGCCGAGTCCTTCAGCAGGTGGAGCAGTTGACGAGGGAAGAGGCGAAGGGGGCGGCAGATGAAGAAGAGGAGAAGGGGGAAGAAAGTTTGACAGGGACAGTGCAGCTGTTGGAGCAGGCGGAAGAACGTATTCGGGAGTTGCATGTGAGCACCTACTCGTCTTTGTCCCCAAGCTTCTTTCGTATTCTTTTAATGCTGTTTGTCTCAATGTGCTTGTTTTCTGTTTGGGTAGTTTTTTTTGTTGAACGTATTTATGTGTACATTTATCTGGTGTTCAAGTGAATATCATGTTGATTTGTGCGGTGGGGTGACGCCAGGGAGGATGAGGTGTGTGTGTGTGTGTGTGTGTATGTGTGTGTGTGTGTGTGTGTGTGTGTGTGTGTGTGTGAGTGTGCGTGCGTGCGTGCGTGTGTGTTCGTATGTGTGTGTGTGTGCGCGTTCGTGTGTATACGTGTGTGTGAGTGAGTGCATGTGTGAGTGAGTGTGCGTGCCTGTGTTTGTGTGTTAGTCTGCGTGTGTGTGTGTGTGTGCATGCGTGTGTATGCGTGTGTGTGTGTGTGTGCATGTGCGTATGCGTGTGTGTCTGCATGCGTGTGTGTATATGTGGGCGTGTGTATGTTTGCGTGCGTGTTTAAGTGGTTTGTATGCGGTTTGTGTGGACTGTAATTGTTTGTGTGGACTGTGAATACTTTGAGCGATGCGCTTAACTCAAGTGAGTGTTTGGTGTTGGCAGGTTGAGCTGCAGAGCGCCGAGGCGGATCTCCGTCGTGCCACCTCCGCGCTGAGGTCGCACCGCGAGGAGGTGTCGGCGCTGGAGGGGGATCGGGTGAGGGTGGAGGAGGCGCAGGGCGCAGCGGCGGAGGCGGAAGACTTTCAGCTGGCAACGGACCTGGGCGACGAGCTGGACGCCATCACCGCCAAGATCGCCGATGCGCAGTCGAGCGCCAAAGCGGCGGAGGGCGAGGCGGCAGTCGCGCGTGGAAAGATATCATCCATTTCGGAAAAGAAGGTGAGAGAGAGAGAGAAAAAAATTAAAAAGCGTTAAAACTACGTTGCGCTACATTTAGGTGCATTGGCGAGCTCGCTTGGCAGACGAAGCCAATTATCAGTGCGGTTCAATTCTTCTTTGTGTGCGGGTATGTGATAGTATGCGAACGGATCGAAAAAGGGATGGGGAACTTGAGAAATCGGCGAACTGAAGTGTGTAAGCTTGGGATATGGCGGCGACCTGCAGAAAAGGAGAACCGCGGTGGATGTATCTGATTTTTTGGAGTTGTGAGAGTTGCGAGTGCGCGTAGGATGGAGCACGGGTGTGTATGCCAAGTAAGTTGTGTGGGTTTTGGATGCATTTTGCGAGTGTTGTATACTCGCACCTGCTGAAAGGGTGTACATGCTGCGGTTACCTTTATCTGTGTTTTCTCTCGGCTCCGTCCGCGCATCTTCCTTGATACTCTTAAATAATTTAGCATTAGCTGCATTGCCTCGTCGGAAACTCATCTGAGCGACTCAGCTGCCGCTCACAATTTCAAATTCACATATGGGTCGGTGTGTGCTTGTAAAATGAGCTCCCACATTGTACTCACGTTTTTGCTATATTGTTCAGCATGAATTATTCTTGCATATCGACTTATCATTGTGTTTGCGATGAGCAGATGCTGGTTTCTAAATTTTATAGGAATTGAAGGCTCATATTCTGCGCAGTCAATAAACGCGTGATCTTGTGCACGTAAGTATTATCATTACAATAACATTAGCATTGCAACCGTCTTACTTCGCATATTCGTCGCACTAGTCGGACTGATATCGACGAAGCGGCCCGCGCTACGAATTGTTATTGCAGTTCTATGTTTATACGGATCTATGTATACGTCTTTTACACTACTTTGAATGTCTGACCATTTTATTTCCTTGGGTGCCAATTGACAGTTAGTTTCAATACGTTTCACTGTAGTGATATCCACCATATGGCCTGCACCACCCCCGCTGTTGATCCTATTGTGACTGCCGAGTTAAGTTTTATGACTTTGCATTACTAAAATCAGTGAATTATACGGAGGGTTTTGTTGCGTTGACGATTATTTAGTATGCGTCTACCCATTCCGTCCAAGTTTTTGTCTTAGTATTAAACACATGTCTTGAGTTTAGATATTTTAGGGTTTCGGTGTCAGGGTTTTGAGAATTTGGTTTTATGCGTCGACAAGCGTTAGGTGCTGTCCAGGCTGTTGTCGAGCAGGTGGCGTGCATCACATGCGTATGATTGCGTTATGCATCGGAGGTGGCCTGCTCTGGCGTCACTCACAATAGTTTGGGCACTGCCGAACATACGCACTTGCTGCCTCTGTCACTTAAAATGCAGTCCGTTGAGGCAGGCATTGGATTGAATTGGCTTTGAATTAAATTTAGCATCATTTGTTTATTCCATGATAAATGTAAGTAAAATGCGTTTGTCAATTCTGAATTGCAACTATAGCGCAAATTCATGCGAAATTTGCGAAATTGTGCGCAAACTGATGTCCACGAGACGATCTGCTTGTTTTCCCCAGGTTGAGGTCCGGCTGCGCAATGCGAAGGGCATCACAAGGGTCGCAGATAGAATGGAGGCGGAAGCGCAGGCGGCTGCCGCTGCCAGCGAGGCGGAGGCAGCTCAGGAAATGTCCCTTCATGATCAAATGAAGGCGGCGCTGGAGGAGTTGGCGGCGGAGGTGGAGGAGGAGGCGAGCGGTGTGAGCGCAAAGGAGGCCGCGTTGGATGGAGAGCTGAGGGAGGCGGCCGGCCCTGCCGCCGATGCTTTAGAGGTCTGCCGCTGAAAGCATTTCTAAACCCTAATTAAGTAATGGTAATGTGCTGCTCAAGTACGCACATACATAATTGAAATGCAAATACAAAATACCCCCCCCCTCCCCCCCCTTCTTCTCAGTTTTCGCCAGAATTTAGTACCTAAAACAACACATTTAATCGGAGCAGCCTAGTCCTGAATTTTTTTCCGGCTAATTGTGCTAGGGTCAGAGTGGCTGTCCATGAGGGGCCGAATTGTTTTTTCATTAATGGTATTTCGAAATAATGGGGTCAGTTGCACAGTACTCGTCGATGGCGACTGCCTTTCAGGGATCAAACAAAGCAAAATATTGATGCGCTTGGGTTTTGCTGTGGGCGTGTACTTGGCAGGAGGCCAAGGCGCTGCACTCTGGGCTGCAGGCGGAGGTGGAGGCGCTAAGGGCGGCGCTGGCGGAGAAGGAGGCGGCGCTGGGGGAAGCGAATGCGCGGATGAAGGAAGCGCAGGCTTTGGTTACCGAAAAGCACAACGGCTTTGAGACCGTGAGCTGCCCACTCGGCTGCTGTTTTCGTCACTTTGCTTCGGAACGAAATTTTCGGTTTTTCGAATTTACATGCACAAATTACACAAAACAATTTAACGCAATTCGGTGCATTTTGTTTTTGGTGATTTAGGTGGTCAAGTCGTGTTTTAAATGGATATTTATGTAAGTAAGTACTCCGGTATTGTGATAACTGTTGGATGTATGGTTGGAACCCTAAGATTTACATGCCTTGAAATGTGAACAAGGGTGGAATTCCAAAGTTACTTGCGACAATGCGTTGGCCCTTTGGCGACTATTGATTACAATACGAACACGTGTGACTACTTCCGATTTTAGGGTTTTCATTGATAGGATTTCCCCGTATTTGTATTAGGGCTTATTATAAAGTAACCGCTCTGAAAAAACTTTGTAACTAAATATCTCTAATATTTTGAATTCACTGTCGTTAATTAGTTCGACTGTCGATGGATTAAAGATGAACCGCCGCTGAAGTTCTTCTTGTAATCAATTCAACCGCCGCTGAAGTGTATCCATCTCTCGCCATCTTATTCCGAGTATCAGATTTTAGGGCTCTATTCAGGGTTTTGCGATACCTTATCAATGACCATGTGAAACCCTGATTCTAAGGCTCAACTTAAATCAGCACGTAGTATGGCGGGGGATTCCTCGATATTTAGACATCGCTACACAGCGCATTCTGTTTTTAGTGTGGTATTCATTAGGGTATACGCTCATAGTAGTCGCAGACCTCAAATTGCGTACCCTAAACACCCGCTTCTGCTTTGGAGCGGCGACGGAGCTGTATCTCGCTCGTGTGTCAGCGGATGTGGCAAAGTCGCCGAAGAGCTGAGGTGTGATGGTTGTTGTGGTGGCGGCAGGCGTTGAGGTTGGTGGAGGGGGAACGGGCGCGCATTGGGGAGCGACAGGTGAAGGTGGAGAGCAGCCGTGCGGTGGCTGAGGAGCATCGGAGGAAGGCGGAGCGACTGAGGGAGGAGGCGAACCGTCGGCTGACGGAAATGTCGGAGGAGGTGCGGTATACAGCTTCCGTCACTGGTTTGAGCGGGCGAATCCGTCGCGCCGACGTTTTTTGCTTAGCGAAGGTTTCTGTTTCCGAAGTGATTGTGTCGACGAGTGCTGCTGTCGTCGATGTTTGCGGCGGGGTGTATGGATATTTAGGTGGCGGGCGCGCGAAAGGCGGCGGGGGAGATGCAAGTGGAGGCCGAGGCGCTGCGTCGATCCGCGGAGGCGGAGAAGGGCGCGCAGGAGCAGGAGGCCAAGCTGCGGGACGAGGAACTGGCAGCGGAGGGGAGGTGCGCTCCCTTTAGGGTGATTCATCTGACGCCGCTCCGTCCCTTGATGATAAGCGACTAATTGCCGATTCGAAACACTGTTAGCTCCAACGTCGCTTTTCGCATTTCTTCCGACTCTTAGTAGTTGGTGTTTTGTCGTCGTCCTTCTCGCTCGACGATCTCAACCTGTTGTTTCCTTCCTGGCTCGATCGTCGACGCTGAGCACTTTGACGACTCTTCGTTTATTGGGGGCGTTGGCAGGTGCAGGGAATGATAAGTCATTGTTAATTAGGATGCTGCTCGTTGGTCAACGTCTATTGTTCGTTACTCGAGTGACGGGTCATTTATTATTCATGATTATTTCGGAGATTCCATCGGAAGAGCTTATACACGGAGCTTTATTTAGTTTTTTGAGCTGGGACAGTCGTTGTTTATGTCATCTTCACTTGCCGTGTTTCTTGTGCTTCGTCGTGTTGGTGGTTTGCTGTCACTGTCTTTTCTCGCTCGTCGACCCCATATCCTGCTTTTTGCTTCCTCGACCATCATCATCTTCATCGCCAAGAGTTTCGACCCTCTGTTATTTTGGGGTCATTTGAATGTACATGCAACTTTTGAGGTATTCTTAATATAAACCATGCTGCTGCTCATCCATGAATGTATGATGCAGGTCAGGTTTACGGGTCGATCATGGACAGGTTATTATATTGATTCGATAAAATGTCATTATATTCATTCGTTTCGGAGATTCATAGGAAGAGCCGGTATACGAACCAGTTTTTTGTTTTGTCAGAGCAGTAGTGGGGAGTCTTTTCGTCATTGATCGAAGGAAGTCGTAGCGAGTTGATGACGCGGTCTTTTTGTGCATGTGTTATTGTCGATGTGTTTGTGTAGCCTTCGCGCCGTCGAGGCGGAGGTCAGCGCCGCGGCCGCAGAGTGCACTCGACTGGCCGCCGCCCACGCGAAGCTTCTCCGCGAGGCGGCGCTGTGCGAGGAGCGAGCCGCGGACGCTCGCGGTCGCGTCCCCGACCTCGAGGCCGCGAAGCGGGCGGCGGCGGCGGCGAAGGACTTTAAGGAAGCCGCTCGCTTGTCGGCGGAAGCCAAGGCAACGCTTCAAAAGGCGGACGCTGCGGTGGAAGAGGGAAAAGCCATCGCTGCGCAGGCGGTCGAGGTGAGTCATTGTGTTTTCCAAACCTTTCGGATTATCTTCTTGGCTTTCCAGCACGCGAGCCGCCTCGACGACTTCGTTTTTTTCTTCTCCACCGCCGCCGTTGCTCACCAATAATGGTTCCGGATTATTTCGATCGCTACGGAGGAAATCTATGTTTTACGAACAGCTCTGTTTGTTTCTTTCTCAACCCCGCGCGGTGCCTAAGGCGCCAGCGGTCGCTTACTTTCTGTTTCCAGTTTACGCGGGCCCCCTCATCCGGTTGTCTTTTAACGGATAACCACCTCATCGTCCGGCTACCTCGTGATTCGTGGGTAGTGTCATCATGATATATGCCTGTCTCGGTCCGCCGTTACTGCTACAAGGTCCACCTCTCGTGTCTCGCTGAGTTTCACTACGCTTGTGTTATTTCCATTTCCGGTTCCTCCGCGTTTCATATGTAATGAAGCTGCTGGTGCCCGCCGTCGTGGTCGGGTTTTGCGTGTTAGCTACCGGTACTTGGTTTCGGAGCCTAATTACATTTTGTGTTTCATCTCACTTGTGTATTTTCCCTGACCGTTCTCATGTTGTTCTTCTTGTAATCCATTATCTTTCGCTTTCATATGAATGGTTTCGGAGCATATACTTTCCTTTTCGGCGCTTTGTTTATTAAAATGAGGATGTTAGTACGGGTACATGTACGTTATCTGGAGATGAGGACGCTAACTACTAACCGCCTTTGGAAGCAACTAAATTCTACCCATTTATTGGTCATATTAGTAATATAGAGGTTTGAATTACAGGGCTAAATTACGAAGTAACCGGCGTTACCTCCGTTACATGCGTTACCTCCGACGCTACATCTCCCTAACGGTTCAAGCGCCCAAGCGCGCACGGACAGTAAAATGTCCGCACCCTATATAACACACCAGCAGCGATTGTGTGTCCACCTTCTGCCTTTTGCGAGAGCTATCGCTCACGCAAACGGCATCGTGGCTCTTGCTAGCCACGCAAGGTGTTGATCACTGAGTCTCCTGCACGACGCACGAAAACACACTCCGTCAGTCCAAATGGCAGACCGCCTGGTATTGCCTACTGACCTCTACGTTGCGCCCGGTGACGCGCCGGAACAGCAGCCAGACCAGCTGCAATTGCTAACACAGATTGTGTAGCAGTTAGCAGCCCAGGTCGAAACTCTCTCCGTCGCAACCGCGTCAACAAAACCAACTACTTCAGCCATCCCCACAGCCGACTCCGACAGCGCTGCGGGTGGACGACTCGAGCTCGACGCTCTACCAGCTGACAGTAAAACCAACCCTCTAGAGTACATCGACCCTAGAGAGTGGTCAGAATTCGCGTCCCGTACGTTCGCGGACTGCCTACCCCCATCTGGCACAACAGCCCCGTGCCTGTGGAACCCTCGACACGACGAGGCCGACAAATTTTTTACGGACAACGCGAGAATATCTTCCCGCGACGAGTATCGACACCTGCTCTGCTATGGTGTGTTTACGGCCGCCGTTAACGCGGCACTCGAAACTGCTATGGAAACGCTTCGCTCGGTCACCTCTACCCCCGACGAAACAACCTACGCCTACTCCCTCGTCGACGCAGCGCTACGTACTAATCAAGCAGTGGCCTCAGCGGGGGAAGCGCGACTCACCTACATCAGACGCTTCAAGGCCAAGAAGATTCTCACCGGAGAAGAACGCGTCGCGGAGCGTCTCGTCTACTCACGATGCTTCGACACTGTCGCCTCCGATCGTGGAGGCAACGTCGTCGACGGACTCCTGGCAGCCCTGGAGGACAAACGACTCGAAGTCAGCATCACAGCAGCTGCAAAAGCGCAAGCAGCTGCCCAGTTCAAGGCCGACAAGCCTAGACCAGACAAACCGGACAGGCCGAACGATAAGCCGGACAAGCCGGACAAAACCAAGGCCAAGCCAAAGGACCGCACGAGCGGCCGCCCCCTCCCCCCTACCGACAAGGCACACAAGAAGACCGAGGGCGACAAGGACGAATGACGGGGTGACCCGCCGCGCCGATTCCTGCAACCCAGATTCAAACTACATGCGTCATCGCGTGCGGCGAAACTGGCAAGCCTGGAAAGATATCGGCGCGAGCGGACAAGTCTTACGGTGGATCCGGGAGGGCGTTACTATTCCCTTCCTAAACAACCGACCCCCACCCCCGTTCAACCAAGGTACTTCACTGCTGGACGCTACCCCCGAGCAGCTCACCTTTGTCGAGGCCGAGCTTGCGCGCTTCGTGGAGACGGGAGCCTGGGAACGCACCACCTGCAGCAAGTACGTGTCAAGACTCTTCTTAGTCGCCAAGCCCGGCCACAATCAGTGGCGTTTTATCGTCGACCTACGACACCTGAACAGCTTCTGCGTCAGAAAGCGACTACGGATGGAGTCTTTGCTAGGCGTTCGTCATCTGACTCGGAAGGGCGACTACATGTTCTCGTTCGACCTAAAAGACGGGTTCTACGCGCTGGGCATCGTGCCAGAGCAGCGCGACTATCTAACCGTAAACGTTCGCGGCCAGCTGTACCGACTAGCTGGACTCCCGATGGGCTGGTCGCTCAGCCCTTACCACTTCTGCGCGTTCACGGACACATTCGTACGACACCTCCGTCAACCAGACCCCGGTGGGTTTACAACACAGAACGGGAAGCCTACACAACCCGACAGCGACAGACCAAGCAAGCGCTTCCTCCGACACACGCGGTGGCGCGGAGCCAAAATCTTACCTTACGTGGACGACTTTCTCCTCTTCGCCGCCACTCGTGCTCTCGCTCTCTCGCTCAGGCAGCGCGTCGACCGCCTCCTCACCAATCTCGGCCTTCTCCGCCACCCCTCCAAGGGTTTTTGGGAGCCGACGCAATACGGCCACCACCTGGGCATCGACATCGACACAGCTTCAGGTTACTTCTTCGCCCCGGTGGAAAAGCTACAGAAGCTCGCAAGACAAGCTCGTCACCTACTGCAACGTGCAACCCGAAACTGCAGATGGCTCCCTGTCAAGGAACTACAGTCATTCGCGGGTCAGGCGCAGTACCTTTTTCTGGCAATTCCAGCGGCAAGATTCTTCCTCCGCGAACTGCACTCCGTACTCGGCGACAAGTGGGGAGGCCGCGTCCGTCTCTCTCCGCAGCTCAGTCGAGATCTACAGTGGTGGACACAAGTACCCAGTCACGCCAACGGCAAGAACATACACCGCCCGGTCGAGTCAGCCTACATCCACTGCGACAGTTCGGGGTATGGATGGGGGGCAGTCCTGAACGGCAGACTCGAAGCCCGCGGCTTCTGGGGAATACAGGACGAACAGCAGCACATTACCTGGAAAGAACTGAAGGCCGTCCGTCTGGCCGTCCTCAGCTTCTTGCCACACCTGGCTGGCCGCAACGTCCTCCTCCACGAAGACAACCAGGCGGTCTGCCACGTCCTGACCGGCCTGACGTCCCGCTCCCCGGAGATGATGAACGAATTACGCCGGTTATGGTACCTGTTGGACACCAACAACATCCACATCAGGCCCAGATACATCCGTTCTGCGGCAAACACGTGGGCAGACAAGCTCAGCCGACACCTCGACAGCGACGACTGGCAACTCGACCCCGCGGTGTTCCACGAAATGGACACACACTTCGGCCCGCACACAATCGACCGGTTTGCGTCGGCTCTCAACACGCTACTGCCCCGCTACAACGCGAACTGGCTAGACCCATCGTGCGAAGCCGTGGACGCCCTTCACCTCGCCGATGCGAATTGGAGAGCAGAAAACAACTGGTGCAACCCGCCATGGCCCCTGCTACCCGACCTCGCCCAGAAACTACAGCAGAGCGGCGCAGCAGCCACGGTGGTCGCCCCCCGGTGGCAAGGGAAAGCGTGGCATCAGGCCCTTACCGAATTGGCGTGCCACGAGACGGTCCTTCCGGCCCGACCTCACTTGTTCCGTCCCGGGCGGCGGCACGGACGCGGTACAGTCGGCAAGCCTCATTGGCCCGTCACTGTATTCCGGATTCCCTCCCGGCCTGGTTGTACCTCCGCCGGGGCGCTGTCAGTGCTACACTGACCCTGTTCAACACACGGCACATCAGGCCAGCAGTCCAAGCCTACCCCACCAGACCAGCAAAGGTCCGCTACAAGGTGGAGGTGGCAGGCTGCAACAACCCGTGGGCCGCCTCGATGCGCCCCTACATGCAACGTCTACTGGGCACTGACAGCCTTGGAGCAAAAACGCTCGAATTGCTGACCGCCGCTTGGGCGAAGAGCACGTCCGACACGTACAACAGCGCAATCAAGCCTTACTTCCAGTTCTGCGAGGAGCAAGGCCTACCGCCGCTGGCAGCAACAACTGCTACCATGGCCCGCTACATTGCATGGATCGGAGAACGTGGCACCATTAAGGCTACTAGTCTACAGCCTTACCTTTCAGCCGTAAACGGGTTTTTCAAGGACCACGGCGCAGAACCAGTCGCACAAGGCGAATTGGTCGCCAAGGTCCGGCGGGGTCTCGCTGCGTCCCAAGTTTCCCTCCAGCCCAGCCGCACACGCCTGTACCTCCCAGCCCGGATTCTTGTCTCATCGCTACGCCTGGCCAAGGACCTCCGCACACAGCTGACAGACACTTGGACTCAGGCTCAAGCAGAACTCATTCTGCTGTTCCGAGCGTGTCTAGCGACGGTGCTCCTGGCCACATTTTTTTGTCGAGGTGGAGCGGGAGTTGAGTGCCGGTCTGGAGACCTGTTGTGTACTCCGACCGGCGGAATCCTCCTATACCACGGAACGAGAAAAGGTCAACGGGGTACTTCCACGGAGCGAAAACTCCTCTGTGAACTACCGGCCTCGGCTCACCCGGACATGGCGAAACTACTACAGTACTTCGACGCTGCCCGTACCAGGTTCTCCGCCGGGAAGATTCCGGACAGACGATGGGCTATTAGTGTACGCGAGCCTACGACAAACTGGACTGCGGACACCCTGACTGCTTGGCTACAACGCGTACTTTGTGCAGTACACGAACAACCTCCGGACGGTTTCGCGTGGACTTCGCACTCCCTCCGAAAGGGTGCAGCTACTGCTGCGTACAGTATCGGTACCCCAATGCAGAAGATCAAGTTCTTCGGCGGTTGGGCGCGAGAGTCGGACGTAGTCCTCGACTACATCGACCCAACAGTGCTCCCGTGCCCGGGAGCTTGGCAACTCTTTGGGTGGATGACCCCTGGCGGGCCCCCACCCAACGTCACACGCCAGTCGGCGACAGATGGCATAAGTGAGCCCCAACACAGCTTAAATGGTCATATTAGTAATATAGAGGTTTGAATTACAGGGCTAAATTACGAAGTAACCGGCGTTACCTCCGTTACATGCGTTACCTCCGACGCTACATCTCCCTAACGGTTCAAGCGCCCAAGCGCGCACGGACAGTAAAATGTCCGCACCCTATATAACACACCAGCAGCGATTGTGTGTCCACCTTCTGCCTTTTGCGAGAGCTATCGCTCACGCAAACCCACCCACCCGATTCCCTCTCACATTGCGTGTAGGGTGGCCCAAGGGCCACCAAATCCAAATTCTGTAAGTGATCCACATCTTTGGCATAAGTGAGCCCCAACACAGCTTAAATTGAAGTTGGCTTTGCTCCTTCCTCGCCGGTCGCTGCTCTCTGCGTCTGCTAATTCGCCCGTGGACGGTATTTCCCGTCATATGTCAGATTAGTACTTAACGTAGTAATTAAGTATCAGTTTCCTGTCCGCAACTTGCCGATAGCATCCCGTTCCTGTGAGCACTTGTCGTTACACCCTACCCGGGTTGAGACACGCGCTACCGGCACAACACCTGGGACCAAGATTACCAAGATAGCTCTATCTAATCATTCGTCACAGGTTTGGGCATCGCTCCGTCTCGGACGTGCCTGACCTCGACGCCGCTACTCGGCTTAATATCTTAATAACAATCTTGATACTTAATCTAATGTTGATGTAATGCTTGTTACGTGTTTTTCTATGGCACTTTCTGTATTAATCCGACCCCATTTTGTGTTACTCTCCGAGGATAGCATTCATTCACTTAACATCTCATCTTTCGCGGATGGTTTCGCGGATGGTGGCTAAGTTCATCTAAGAACCGGCCTTAAACTGTGTACAGGTAAGCATTCATTCACTTTACTTCTTTTGTATTGTAAGTTTAGCACATTGTCGCATTTTGAAATTTGTTTTGTACGTTTTAATTGTAATCAAGTTTCGCTCCCTTTCTAAACTCTTCGCCACCGTTTTCACATTGCTTCATTTCTCCTCACCTCACCAAAAGCATGTCCTATGCAGTAAGCAGTACGCACTCGTCGATGAGGAAGGAATGCCAATCACTGAGAGAATCGCGTTGACAATGCAATTACATTTTTGGGGGCATGTGCTAAGGGCTATTTAGGGTTTTTAGCCTCGAGCCCCCTCTTTCCCTTTTCTCACTCATGCGTCAATGTTATGGGCGGCTTTCGTCAGGTATCATCGCAGGAGGGGCGGCAGCGGGAGGCGGTGCGGGCGGCAGAGGCGCGCGTGGCGGCAGCGCGGCGCGACGTCGCCCTCGCCCGCTGCCGTCGCCTCTCCCTCCGCGCCGCCACTCTGACGGAACTGCTTCGCTCCGCCTCGGAGGACGGCCGCGACGTGCTGGCTGTGGAGCTGGACAGCTGTGCCGCGGAGACGGTCAGTCTCAGGGACAAGTTTGGTTTCACGGATGATGACTTGCGGAAGGTGGAAGAGGAGGGGGAGGAGGAGGAGGAGATGATGGATAAGGAGGAGGGAGAAGGGGGGCCGACAGGGAAGGAAGGAGTGAGGCGGAGAAAGGAGGTGGTGTCGACGGAAGAGGTGGTGGCGAATGAGGTGGTGGTTGAAGTGGAGAGGGAGGCGGAGGTGATGGGGGAAGTGGAAGGGGAGGTGGTGTCTACGGAGGCCGAGGGGTGTGTTGACATGGTGGGCGACCGCGGTGGGCTGGTGGTTGGTGTGGAGGGGGAGGGGGTTGATGAGCATGTTGAAGGGGAGAAAGGAGGGGAGCGGAGTGAGGTGACCTTGAGAGAGGAGGATGGCGAGGAGGCGGTGCAGGAAGTTGTGGAGGAGGTGGTGGTGAAGGTGGAGGTGAGTGGGGGTGAGGAGGAGGAGAAGGCTGGAGGGTTTGGGGAGATGAGCGTCTCTGTAGTGAGGGATAGGGCGGTGGATGAGGGGGTGAGCGATGGGGAGGGAGAGGAGGAGGGCGTGGCGGCTGGTGAGGTGGATGGGGAAGGGGGAGAGGTAGGGTTTATGCTTGAGGATGAGGTGGAAGGAAAGAAGAATAATGTGGGTGGTGAGGTGGAGGAGAAGGAGTCGAGTTGCGTGGAGGAGGTTTTGGGTGCTGCGGAAGCGGGGTTGAGTGGTGGTGAGGAGGAGGAGCTTTGCGAGGTGAGTGAAGGAGGGAGTATGTTTGGGGGGATGAGGATGTCTATCCCACGGAGCGGCGGGTTGGCAAATAGCGCAGAGGAGAGGGATGGTGTGGGCGGGACGGTGGCGGGTGAAGATGATGATGATGGTGAGGAAGAGGAGGAGAGGGACGTAAGCACGGGCGAGGGGGGTGTGGGGACGGGAGGATTCATGTTTGGTGGGATGAAGATGTGTTCGATGTCCAAAGGGATGGGAACCGGGACGACAGAGGGGGCGACGGGAGACGAGGAGGTGGGTGTTGCTGGGGAGATTGAGGAGGTGGGGGGTGGAAGAGGGGAAGGAGAAGAAGTGGGTCGTGCGTTTGTTGCGGGCGAGGCGGTGGTGTATGTGAGAGGGGCGTCGCGGGAGAAGGCGACCGTTGTTAAAGTGGATCACAGCCTACAGCCGCCCGCGTACACCATCCAGGTGCGGCGACTCCCCCACACATCTTGAGCGAGTGTCTGGCTTTCTGTAACTTGGCATACTCAGGCTAATCCGAGCGGCAATATACTGAGCATGGGTTGGCTGTGAATTTGGTTTTGTAGATTTTGCACTATTTTGTAATTTAGTTTTAAGCTGTGAATGTGTTGAATTGAGGTGGGAATGGCCAATTTTATGACTGGTCGAATCCAAATTTAGACCTACACTTGAATCGCATTAGCGTTATTCAATGAATTACTGTGATTTTGAATTCAATGGGTGGTTGACTCGGGGTTTACTGCTTAATAGTGCACTGATTACAATAGAGAATAAACGGACCAAATGTATTTTCTTTGGGTGCTTACGAGTGATATAACAGCACCATCGGCACAAGAGGATCCAAATAGCAGAGGATATATTCACATTAAGTGAGGATAATGAGTATGAACCGAGGGAGTGGGTCATTGGCTGAGGGAGTGGATGGGTGGCGGACAGAGCGATGCGCTGATATTTGTAGCGACAAATTGCGCGACTGTCTTAGCGGATGCGGCTGAGAAGTGAAATCGGGAATTACTGTCGCAGTTGGAGGACGGGAGGGTGAGAGACACGGAGGGAGTCCGACTGGTGGCCGCCTGCTCGAGCGAGTCGGAGCGAGGTGTCGCGTCTGCAGCTCCAGGCGTATCTAGCGGACTGAGTTTGTCTTCTGAGTCAAGCGACGGCGACGGCGCGCGAGCGTCAGTCGCGAAGGCGGCGGGCGACGTTGGCGGTGTCGAGGCGC
Source organism: Tetraselmis chui (assembly GCA_026401115.1). Classification (NCBI taxonomy): domain Eukaryota; kingdom Viridiplantae; phylum Chlorophyta; class Chlorodendrophyceae; order Chlorodendrales; family Chlorodendraceae; genus Tetraselmis; species Tetraselmis chui. The sequence goes on from JAPMLY010000006.1 coordinate 86,279, forward strand.
CGACGTCGTCGATGTTTGGTGGGCTCACTCTGTCGTCGGTGCCCGTCGAGTCGTCCTCGGAAGGCGAGATGAAGATTCAGGGGCAGCAGCAGCCCTCACTATTCGGCGGGTTGGCTTTGACGACCGAAGCCCGCGATGACGGTAACGGCAACGTCGACGGCGGAGGTGGAGATTCGGTTCCTTCTCTCTTCGGGGGTATGCAAATGATGGGCTCATAACTGCTCGCCACTCCTTCCGTGACGAGCAGTGATGATGGCGCTGCTGACGACGCAGCGCCAACTTGGATGTTTATGTGAAAAGTCATGCCGGCGCGTCTGTTTTTTCCGGAATTGCCTACGGGTATGCCGCGATACACCAGGCACTCCTCTGAATACGAGAAAGCCATGGTAGACGACGGTGTTTGTGGTAGGTATGGGCCGTTAGCATGTAGTGGGGCGTGTGCGTTAAGGATGTTGCAAAGATGTAAAGGAGTGACGTGCGAGGAGCGTTGCTTGCTATGCATTCTCGATTTTTTTTTTTAAATGACAAAATTAATAATCCGTGACCACTCTGTGTTTATTGCTGCGAGTCAAGGAAGTCATGACCTCGTTCCTAATGCATTCCAGATTGTGTTATGAAATGTTGTCTATTATTTGCGCGCGTGGAATGGATCGCGGGTGACCCCTCCCATTCGGTTTGCCCCATCCGGTATTAGCACATGCATATAAGGTCATAATCCATTCACTCAAAAGCATGTTGTTCCTCTAGGCTTGTTGTGTCCATGACAACAGACGCAAACTGGCTGAATAAAGTTTGGAGGTCATGCGTGTGACATGTGTGCGGGGGTGTAAGCTGCGCGAGTGCGTGGCTGCAAAATGATAGTTTTTTGTGGGGGTATGACTGTAACTTCGCCTCCCGGCATCAAAATTTAAGAAAATTGGATGGCTCCCACCCTGACTGTCAAATACAGCATTACAGTGTGGCATGGGTCGAATTTTGTGGTTCTTGTATGTTCCGTTCTTGAGCCGCGAGTCATAGTGTCACGTTTAGCATTAACCTATAAAACGTATGTCGCAAGCATGTTTGCGGTGCACTTGCCGACATGAAATCGAAAGGGGTGCATAAAAACTTCATGAGCTAGCGCGGGTGCCAATTGAGGCGACTGGCAGTATATTGGGGAGAATTTTGAAGAGCTGCATCGCCAAGGTATATAGTTAGATAACAAGAAGCACTATAGGAACGAAGGTCTGGTGGAAAAGTCTTTTGTTATATGGACAAATTGTTTCTGTGCATGTTTCTGTGCGTTGGTGTTTGTGTTGTAACACCGACCAGTAGTTCAGTTGCATAGACCAATGTATGCTCTGCTACAAGTCCTTATGCGCAGGACGGTGATTAGAGTGCGTACATCCAGCGGTCGTCTAGCTTGTTAGATTAATTGTGCGTACATACTACACACCGGGAGGTACTGATGCTACATCAACACCCTTAGCTAAATTGCAACAGCGACGTACCCACGTTGTACGTCCTTCCGACGGTATACTAAGTACGGATCGAATTAGTGACGAGTACATGTAAAATGTCATGAAATGAACTATTGCAGCAGGATTGCAATCGTAATAACTCGTATCGCATGGTAGTGGGAGCGACATGATCGCTACCGGGGGTGGACCCAGAGGCCTCTGCATATGTCGGTTCACTGTTGTTCCGTGTGACGGGCGCCGCCAGCGGCTGCTGCTTCCGTTCACACATGCTTGAAACGCCCGCTTGGACTTTTCACACATGTGTTTTCTCACGCTATTACCGCGCCGGTTGTGTGTATGTAGCTTATTAAGGTGATTGAGGGCCCATAACCTCTTATCGGAGGTGCCCGTGAGTCGATAGGTGTGTCGACATGTGCGTGCGCCGAGGCGCTTTTCGATGGGTACAACAGAACTAGCAAACAACATGACACACTACGTATCTTCTATCTTGCATCTTGTAATCCTTATCTTGTTCATCTATACTGGGTCAACACAACGTATTCACTCAAGCGTGAACGTACATGTATGATAACGATGTAATATAATAAACATGGTTCCCGGGGAACCAAACACTTCGATTTTTAAAGCATACATCTACGGGTACGTCTAATATCTCTATAAATAATGAATGATGTTACGAGTAAGCTACTATGGGTACCCGTACGTGTACATGTCTTCATCCAACGGTGAGAAATAACCCTATATCGATAAAAACTTACGGTTAATAATGCGGTGGCACCCGCTACCCAATTGACTTGCATGCAACTTCCGACTCCCGATGCTCTCACTCGCTCGGAGGACTCCAGTGGCCCACATTCCACGGGGCATTTCGCGCATTCTTCGTGCCCGGACCTACCTTGATCTCTTGGCGTTTTGCAGACCTTCCCCACCGGACTATAATATGACGTTGATTTCGGGTACGGGTCGCGGGGCTTCGGCTCTCTTTTTCGCTTCACAAGATTCCATTTTCAAGGTGCCATCCGGTTGTTATACGATGGCAGCACACGGGTGCTTGGCCCCACTGCGGAGCACGCCTCTCACGTTCGGAAGTGCCCTCGGTGCAATGAGGCTCCCTCATAGTCTCTTGGGTCTGGATCTCCGTCGACGGTATCGGGCACCTCTATGTCGGGTAAGCGCTCCACATCTGATATGCTTATGGACAACATCCCCCGGTGCCCGTGCTCTTGGTACGTCATTTAGCTCCACGATCGGATTGTCCACGTGCTTGAAGAGTTCATGCTTGAAGCGGGGGCTACTAAGGGGCGGGACTTGCGGTTGGAAGTCCGCCGTATTCGGCTAGGAGCTTCTCGATATCGACATAGGGATGTGGTATTGTGGTTTGGTTAGACTTCATGGCTCCACACCGTCATTTTGTTGTTGATGTGATGGTCACAAGTGCTTGCACGAACACCAATGTTCCTCGAAGTATAGGTGCTCGTCTCCCACTCCCAGGTAGTCTTGCATTGGGGACTCAACATGGCAAACTTGATGCGGACCTCCGTACTTATGCTTTGCTTGGCACGCCTTCGGTTTAGTCGGTCCATGTCTACTATCCCTTCGCTTTGGAGGATAGGGCCGGTTGGCGCCTATGGCATCTAAGTTTATTGATCGCCTGGCTATTTTGGTGGCAGCTCGTCGCTTCCATGGCATGGGTGTTGCTGACTCTCGTTCTTTGCGCTATGACAGTTATGTCCGTATGCAACATTTCGTTCTTTCGAACTGCTTTTGTTCCTTTTCGGCGTTGTTTGGGGGATGTGCGGCGGGAATTTATGCAATGTCTTTCTGTGTCTATCTCCGTGACGCTTTGCACGAGGGCAGTGTTGATGCTGTGGCATGCCTTCCTGTTCCCCGGGCTTAGGTTTTTTCCTCTTTTATTATTATTGTTGCTTGGTGGACTCCGCTGCTTTTTCTTGTAAGAATTTTTTGATAAATACGTACGTTGGCACTCTGCTCTTTGTTCCGCCGTGGCACCATCGGAATGAAAACGCCTCCGCCGGTTGATATGTCGCCCCGGCCGGGAACGAACGTACGGGTACCAACTCAAGTAGCAGTCGCTATCACTACCCGTACATGTACTCGCCGCGGTCCGCGCGGTCACTCAAGCGCCCACACACCACTCAACCCGCTACCGCCAGCGTTCGTAACTCAGCAGCTGTTTTGCCGTGGCGGCCTCGCGGACGTCAGGCTAATGGATTAACCCCTGGAGGTTACTGCCCTAGCACGAGACGCTTTTCACTTGGTGTACCCCGTTTCCTTTGAAGGCTTCCTTTCCGGAGTCGATCCTGGCCGAAACTCGTTCGTCGCGACTTCTTACAACCTGCGCCGCTATATAGCCACAAATAAATGTCGCGCTTACAAAATGGGCGCGCTTACAAAGAAGACAGCCCTTACAAAGTGGACGTGGTGAAGACTCTAGGCAAGGCGAAGGATGCCGCGGTGAGGCCGCGCCGTGCATCCTCCCCCCGCTCCTGTATCTTCTTTTTGACGGTGCCCGGCTATCACCTCCCCCCGGCACCGACCCCATTTGTTCCAAGCACTCTCACCGCCGTCGTGCCATACCTTTCTTAGGTTCGTAAGCAGCTGGAGGACGCCGCCAGGCAGGTGGAGCCCATCATGCGTAAGCGTGAGTGGTCCGTGCCGTTACTAGTGGAGTTTGAGCCCAAAAGCCCATGTCTACTGGTGAGCTTGCGCGGTCAAAACAAAACCTATCTTTTTCACTGCCGGCAGAATCTCCCTCACCCACACACACACACACACACACGGACGGACGCATACACACACACACACACACACGGACGTACGCATACACACACACACACACACACACACACACACACACACACACACACACGGACATACGCATACACACAGGCACACGCACACACACACACACACACACACACACACACACACACACGGACATACGCATATACACAGGCACACACACACACTATCACCCCCCACACACGCACGCGCGCGCGCACACGCACACACACTCACACATACACATACACACACACACACATACACACACACCCACACACACTCGGGGACGCGCACACGTATATACCGGCCTTCCGTAGAGGGTGGGCAGAAGATTGGTTTGCAACCACAATTAGGACGTTCAACCGTGTACCACACATACACAATCTAAACATATACACAAACTTACACTATGAGGTCCACTATGAACAAACAAACAAACACACACACGCATGCTGATCTCTGTTTGGCGCGGTGTTTCAGGGGCTGAACGTTGGGGGCGGAAGGGGGCGGACGCAGGTGATCAAGGTGAGGGTGCGGCAGGCGGGGCGCAGCAACGAGCTGTATCCTTACACTCACACCCTAGGTACTCTGCTGCACGAGCTGGTGCACAACGTTATTGGCGCCCACAGCGCGAAGTTCTACGCCACATTGGATGAAATCACACAGGCATTCCCTCCATCTTCCTCTTTCATCCACAACCGCCACTGCTTAGCCCTCCTTTTCTCGCCACTTTGCTTTGCACGATTCTTGTCCTCACTCATGCATCCCCCGCTGTGCTGCGCAGGAGTGTGAGGAGCTGATGGCGAAAGGAGTATTCGGACCTGGGTATGGCTTCGATGGGACGAGCGCGGGGCGGGTGGGGGGAGGCAGTGCCACGCGAAACCCACCCAACCACAAAATGCACGAGCTTGCACGAAAGGTGGGGCTTCCCTGTCTTGATTTATCCTCCCTCTGCCTGCTCGCCACAAGTAGTATCACCATCCCTTCTATTCTGTCTTCGATTTTTAACTTACTAATGATATTGCTGTTACGTAGGCAGCAGAGACGAGAGCGGGGCAGCAGGGCGTCATGCCGACAGGGGGGCGCAGGTTGGGCGGGAACTCCATCGCATCGAAGAGCATGACCCCTGCTCAGGCACTTGCCTTCCTCCTTACCTATCACAAACATACACACACACACACACACACACACACACACACACACACACACACACACACACACATGATTAGACACACACGCTACCTGAATTCATAGCATATCAGAGAAAGTTGCACAGTACCTGTATTAGAAGAAAAGCATAAGGGATCTGAGTTAATGGGCGTGTGGCCGGCTGTGCAGGCGGCAGCGTCAGCAGCCGAACGTCGGGCTCGTGACAGTGCGTGGTGCAGTTGTCAGGAGGTGGAGGATGATGTGATTGAGGTTGAGGAGGGCGATAGGGCGGGTGAGACGAGCACTGCAGGAACACCGGTTGTGGTGACGACTGGCGTGGACAACAGGACCTGTGCTCCGCGGTCGTGTGCCAGTTCATCGGCTGAGGAGGACGTGATTGACCTCACCATGGACGAGGATCCCGAGCAGTCGTTACAGAACAGTACCCGGTAAGAGGAGCTCCCTACCAACCCCAACCTTGCCTGGTGCTGATGTTGCATTTGACTATTTCCATTTAGTCAATTAATTCAGCAATTTCTGTTTGTTCAATTGCTGCGGTGGTTCCTAAACGCGGTGTTCATTCAGGGATGGCGCCCGCACAGCTCCGTCTATTGCGAGTGGGAAGAGACGGGCGACAGTGTCGTCAGCAACACAGAGCAGGCGATGTCCCGGCGACCCTGCCCATCACCGCTGCTGGTCGTGTCGGCTCTGCACTCTGAGCAACGCTCTTGACACCAGTCACTGCGCAGCGTGTGGCACCTGGAGGTTCTCCTCCGGCCCCCCGCTGGCGGTGGCAGCTCCCCCGCAGATCAATGGCCTGACATGAAGTGGACCCATCTACCCACCCCTCCTCATCTCCCACACCACGAGCAGCAGCAGCATGAATCCAACCCAAAGCGCACTCACTGGACAGCCCTTCAAATGCGTTACATTCACTTAAGCGTCACCGCGTGTACCTACCTATCATCAGCTAATGCATACGTAGCTGTCGCAAAGTATGTCGAGATGTAAAAGAACATTATTTTATTCTCATCAGTGTCTACAGAAAGGGCTGCTTCCCCTTCCTAAGTACCCCCCTCCCATTTTGCACACCCCGCAAATAATTTATATGTATATGTATACCGCACGTCGCCCAAACGTGTGGCATCGTCCGTTCATGTATGGCAGTGTACGGCGCACTCCACATCTGCGCGGCGCCTGGGGCTGAGGATGTTGGCGTCCATGGCGGACTTCTTCACGGGCATGTCCCCCGTGGAGGGCTTGGGCATGGAGATGACGGTGTGGTGCTTGCTGGGCGGCGTGCGCTTGCTGGGCGGTGGACTGGGTGCGTTGAGGTAGGTGAGGAGGTGGGGGACGGCGGCGGCAGAGATGACGAGCATGCTGCCCAGCAGGCTGAGCAACGACAGACGGTCTGACTGCACAAAAAAGCCCAGGACCATGCCCACCACCGGAACCTGAGCAAACACGATAGCCGTGCTGGATGCCTTTGCGTATTTGACACACACGAGCTCCAGAAACTGAGCCACACCTGTGGCGAAGACGCCGCAAAACACCACCTCACCCCACGGGAGGTGGCCCAGCAGGTGCAGCGCCTCGCCCGGCCGGAAGCTGAACAAGTAGTCCAGAAGGAGCCAGATGGAGTGAAAGCCAGCGCAGGTGACTAACTGCAACGCGCCCAACTTGATAGAATCCGACACCGTCTCTTGAACCACATCGCTGCGGAAGAGGTGGACGCCAAACCCGATGGCGCTAGCCACGCCCCACATGGTGCCGTCAGAGACGTACTCTGGGTCAGAGGGGGAGGCAGGGCCGGTGTGCGCGTTGCCTGCCTCCATCAGCAGCAACCCACCCACGGCCATCAGCACAGGCAACACCCGTCGCGCGGTGACGGGCCTCCCGCAGCAAATCTCCAGGATGGACACAACCACCAGCGTGAGCGCCAGCATGACAGAGGCCTCGCTCGAGGTTGAGGTGCGCAGCGCGATGCTCTGGCAGGCGCAACCCAGGCCCAGCCACATCCCCAGCTCGGTCCCCGCCTTCCACAGTCCAATGTCCGCCACTCGTTTGTCCATCAACATTGGAACAACCGCCAACGCACCCGCCAGCGAACGAGCCTGCACACACGCCAGAAAACACCAACCAACCCTCTCTCAGCACACAGACGGCACCCACCCTACCTGCACTTCTCAGGTCCCTTTTTATCTCCCAAAATGTATAAACATTTACACTCTCATCATATTAAGAGGCGGCCGTAAAAGTGGGATATACCGCTGTGGCCGCACTTGCGCGCCTCCCCGTCGACATGAGTATCGCCTTCATCATCCTGCAGTCAACGCCACTTGCAAACTCAGAAAACAAGAGTAGTACCAGTGTATATCGTTGTCAGTGGTTCGTCTCGTGATATAACCTTTTCCATTTTTGAGGTTGTGTGCTCGTCGGAAAGGGAGTTGCATAGTGGGGGCTCACGTGGTGTTGGTTCCGTAAAGGATGGCGATGACGTTAAGGAGCATGAGCGCGCGGGTCTCTGTAAGATGAATGCCCATAAAAACTGGTTTGTTGTTTTTCGCAGACGGTAGCTGAGCTACCTTCAGCCCCGCGCCGCCTTTGACCGGGCTCGGTTTGGTCCCCGGCTTCGGCTTTCCCGTCGCAGTCGGGTTTCGATGGGAGACAAAGTTGTTCACCTCCGACGTCACCCGCGGAACCGCCCCGACGTTCTTATCAGAAGCACTGGCCTTCGCGACCCCACTCCCGGCATTTTTGTGTGGACTGCCAATCTCACGGCCTTTGGCCTGCGGATGAAGGTGAGGAGGCTCCTGCTGCGCGTCGCGTCCACCATTGTCTGCTAGATATGACCGCCGTTGCAGCGGTTTGTACATTGCGCAGTACTCGTGAGAGGCGTCACTTAGCAGCAGCGCACGCGGGATTTCGCACGAAGCTCAGCCGGCTCTCGCGAGAGATTGCGCCTAGCGCAATTCACTGCTGGGCGGCAGTTGTCACTGCCGGTCAGTCTCGAGTGGTAGCACAGCGGGTAACGGATTCCGTTCCCCGTGCAGTTCTATTAATTTCCGTCGTTCTCCGCTCAGTCAACCGCTTACGACGCTCAGAGGGGGCAGAAGTGGGGCGACGCAACAGCGGCGGAACGTGACTGGTTGGCTGGGCTTCGCATTCGTTCGTAGACTGCTTCACAGCCAAATGAAGATGCTTTGAGGAGAAGGTACGGCTGTGGGGGACGCATCGATAGCAACCGACGTTTTGCGACCGGCTTGCCTGCCGTCGTATGTTGATGCCTCTAACAAGCGGCCCGCGGTGGCGGCCTGCCACATGGCCTGCCAACTGATGATTATTTTATCAGTAGTATACACGTACGGTAGCATAAACCCGATAGTAGTTGGTAGCATGTATTTCAATATGACGCCCCGCGCGGGACCGCCGCGCCGCATGAATCGTGAGGCGAAAGACCCGTAAGGACTACTATTTTATGTATAGATTTGTTTACAAGAAGAACAAGATGAGTACGGACAGGGAAAATGATCTAAAACATTATTGTTTATAAGAAAAGACAGTGGAGACCACAAGCAAAAAAAAGAGAGGAGGAAAAAACCTAAGCCCGAGGAACATTAAGGGATGCCACCGCATCAGCACTGCCCTCCTGCAAAGCGTCGCGGAGATAGGAACCAAAAGTACCATGAACAGCAGCAAGAAGACCGTCCATGAAATATCGCCGCACATCCGCCAAAAAAAGTCGAAAAGGAACATAAGTAGATCGACGAACGAAATGTTGCATGTGGACATAACTGTCCAGAACGCAATGAGCGAGAGTCTCAAGCACCCATGCTAGGGAAGCGACGAAGAGCCACCAAACAAGCCATGCGATCAACCAACTAATCCGACATAGGCGCTATCCGGCCCCCATCCTCCATAGCGAAGGGATAGTAGTCATGGACAAACTGAACCGAAGGCGTGCCAAGCAAAGCGGAAGTGCGGAGGTCCGCATCGAGTTTGCCATGCTGAGCTCCCAATGCAATACTGTCAAGGAGTGGGAGACGAACACCTAAATGAGGAACATTGGTGTTCGTGCGAGCACTCGTGACCGTCACATAAAAAACAAGATGACGGTGTGGAGCCATGAAGTCTAACCAAACCGCACCCCATGTCCATCTCGAGAAGCTCCCGACCGCATACGGCGGACCTCCAACCGCAAGTCCCGCCCCTTAGTAGCCCCCGCTTCAAGTATGAACTCGTCAAGCACGTGGGCAATCCGATCGTGAAGCTTAATGACGTACCAAGAGCACAGGCATCACAGGATTTGGTCCATAAGCATAGCAGTTGTAGAGCGCTCACCCGCCATGGAGGTGCCCAAAACCGTCGACGAAGATTCAAACCCGCGAGACTATTAGGGAGCCTTATTGCACCGTGGGCATTCACGAACATGAGAGGCGCGCTCCCTAGTAAGGCCAAGCACAATGTGCGCGGCCATCGTATATTAATCGGATGGCACCTCGAAATTGGACTCATGTGAGGCGAAAACGAATGCCGAAGCCCCGCGAGCCGTACCCGAAATCACTCGCATATAGTACAGTGGGGAAGGTACGCAAAACGCCAAGAGGTCAAGGTAGGCCCGGGCACAAAGATTGCACGAAATGCCCCGTGGAATGTGGGCCCCAGAATCTCCCGAGCGAGTGACAACATCGAGAGTCGGAAGCTTTAGGCAATTCAACTAAGTAGCGGACGCCCCCGCATTGTTAACCGGAGATGTCACCAACGCGACATCGGGCCCATCGTAATCGGAAAGGTCTTGATTTAGTGTGTTAGTCAACACCACGAGACCCGATCTCGAAAACCCGCCCATAGAGGAGATCGTGGCGCCCGCCGGCGGCGCAGCGGCGGCGGCCCCGGAGGGGGGTGCGCTCGCAGGCCCGTCGGTATCCCCTCACCTCCCCGTGGTGGGCGCTGGAAACCCCGTAGCCGTGCCAGGCTTGGCACGGTAGGGGGCTAAGAGGGCCGACAGCTCGATCCGCAGGATCAGCAGCTGTCGGGAAAGCCGTGTACACAGGGCTTTTGAAAAAATTATTTCTGTGCGATACCGGCACCAAGATCTCCCGCTCGGCCGGTCCGATATATTTTTTCGTATACAAATACTCCTTAATACAACCTTACTTTGAGGGGTGGGGCATGTACTACGGCAGCGTTTTATGGCGAGGAGGGTACGACCGGATCGGCGGTGGGAGGCGGGTGTTGGAGCTAGTGGTGGCCAGCCGGGAAGCAGCGCCAGGAAAGGGCGCTCGCTAGCCGTCGACCATCCATGTGCCAGTCGAACCTTGCCGAGGGGTGAGGCAAGACATGGCACATGCCGGTGGCCAGTCGCAGACGGAGGAGCGGCTATATGAGGCGGCGGCGATCCTCATGATCAGCCGCCGCCGGAAAGCCCTGTACGGAGGGCTTTTTTCGGAAACTAAGATAATGTCCGTACCCGGCGTCGAGCTAGTTGGGTAACATCACCAGGGTAGGGCGCTCACTAGCGAGCCGCTACGTCGTCAAGCGTCATCTCCCGGGGGGAGGAGTTAGCTAGGGCGGCAAGGAGGATGGTCGCGACGGGAGGAGCGACACGATCTGGCGGCGACCACCCTCTGGGTCGGCGCCGCCGGAAAACCCGGCACGGAGGGTTTTGTTTAATTCCGGGCGCCCGCGGCCCGCCGGATCCGGCTACGGTGACATGCCCCCCCCCCTCTTCGACACCCACTACCCCGACAGACCTTCATAATCATAGGATTCCTTGAGCGTGGGCCCGGGTGAGCGCGGAGGCCCCCGCTCAAGAACAGGCTGCTCGGTGGACGCGCGATCAGAGGGGGGAGGGTACGGCCACAGGCCGGAAAACCGAAAGGTACCCGGGTACCATACAGAGAAAAAACCGGGGAAATGAGCGGGGAAAATTCAGGCGCGGAGGCAGGAGCGCCCATTTTTTCTATGTCTGTGTGTCTCGGTCCCCCCCACATGTCCTCGAGGTGACGGGGGACCTCGACAAGGAGGACCGTCGCGTCGGTGGACGCGGCAAGACCTTGGGGCGGGGTTTTCGGGATGGAGCGGCGGGATCGACGAGCGACCGCGCGAGGAGGGGTTTTTTGCCAGCCCTTCCCCTCCTACCTTCGGCAAGACCGAAGTCACGCGGGAGCTAGATTAGGCTGGCCCGTCGTCTCTCCCGAACGCAGACCGGCCTAGGCCGGTCGGCACCCCGGTTCGGTGGGAACGGGCCGTGCATCGTAAAGGTCGAGCAGCAGTTTAGTTTTGCATTTCTCGACAAGTGGATTTATTTTTAGATCTGTTTTTTCTTGATTACAAAATTATTACGCTGTTACTGCTTAGGCGGGGGGACTGTGGCAATTACTGCGGTTGCTTACAGTTTTATAACTCCCGAGGAACGTCGACATACATTGCAAATAGGTGTGTCGATAGGTGTACCTGGTCGAAGAGACCCGGGCCCAACTTGCTAATAAGTCCTGAATGGCGAAGTAGAGTGGCCCGAGAGACAGCAGTCGGTCCAGTTTACCGGCACATGTTGTGAACAATTTCCAATTTTTTGGAGATCGTATCATAGGTACTGCGCAATTGGATCGCCCACTGTAAAGCGGAAGTAGCAAACATGCAATAGTTCCTATCGGACAAGACCGTACATCGGACCTAGTGACTAGGGCTCGTAATCGATAATCATGTTGGCGAGGGTCTTTGTGAATGAAGCACATAGAGCATGTTCATTGTCGACCTAGAGGGACGGTGCATTAAGACCCCCAAACTCCGCGGGCGTGGGAAGTTGGCGCTAAGCACAATTCAGTTGATCGAGCGTTTGCACGTCCCGAGACACGTCCAAGATTCGGAAAACTTCAGTACGAACGGCCCAATTTGCACTAGTAAGGTATGGTCGGCAGACATCACGGGGAGGGTGCGGAGCAAGAACCCATAGCGTAGTACCGCTCACGTGATCATCAAGCAAAAAGCCGTATGTGCCCCTCCGAAGTCCGACGTAGCAAAGCAAACGCTCTTGTACAATAGGGGCTGATGAGCCTCCACGGTGTCTTACAACCAAGAATGAACATAATTTTCATTGTGAGATGCCGGAGGGCCATCAATCATCGAGAAGTCCGTCGCCAGAGGGGATCCTAGCGTAGTAGTACCCGTAACAACGGGGGCCTTCGCCCGTATCACGTCAACAAGTCTAGGGGCCGTGTCCGGGGGTACCATGCACGAAGATTTCATTGGTTGAGCACTCGAGCAAACTATTATCGATTCCTCCGTAGCCATTGTAATCACAGTCGGGGAAAAACGTGTTTTAATCAAATACTTTTCATCGTCAGAGAAGGCTTGCATCGTTGATGAATCCTTACACCGTTCCCCAATATTCCGGAGGGGGGTGTTATTCGCCAAGTTGACCAAAAGCGGGCCAAGATGATCTCCTTATCGGACACCCGTACGCACCTTTACCGTGCCGTGCAAGAGCGAGGCATCGTTGGGTCCAAGTAATACACAGTGGAGTCCCGTGAATATATCATCTCCACCAACGGGATAATATAATGCAAGTTAGGTTTCTTGTACACCTCCGCAAGAAAAGTCCGGCGGGAAGTGGCGTTGAAAGCGTTTTCCATGTCCAAACTTAGTAAGCTGCAATCATGAATAGTTTGTTAGCCTATATGAGTGGTATGCTCGACTCGCTCGATACTAGCTTTGGTGAAAGCCGATCATTGTACATGGCACAAGTGGGCGGCCGCAATAGTCACTATCCGTGCAATGGCGTAACAATGAGCTAACCGCGACATGACGCTACCAACAGCAAGCGGCCGAACTTTAGGAGCCTCACCATGAAGGCGAGTGGCGTTACGGTTGACACATGTACGCTTGCGAAGAGCCCACCCGGTCGCACTCGCCAGAAATTCTCCCACAGCATCGGGAATGGTTCTCGCCGAGTAGCGGTTAACCCACTTACGCCATGCCGGAACATTCAAGTCACGGACATGTTCCCAACGCCATCCATCAACATGAGGGGCTGACAAGCGAGGTACTTTTCTCAGGACAAGGAGCATAGAGTCCTCCCACATTTGGAGGCTATCACGGTCATTTGGACATGTGGTAAGTGGGCGCGCCGGGGGGGGGCATGGGTTCGGGGAGGTCACAGTCGGGGTGGGGAGTACCATGCGGAGGATGCAACCGGGTGAAACCGGTTGCTTTCCTCGGTCCCTCCCAACTATGCCATTGAGGAAACTTATAAGTCAGGGTTAAACCGCGAACCGCTTAAATCCAACCTCTCCTGAGTGTGTTGGGGGTTTTTACCCCCCCCCCCCCGGGAGTGTGTCGCGATGTTACTGTTAGCGGTGTTAGTGCCGTACCATGTGTGTGGTGCATTACTGAAGGTGGATGAGAAGACTACGTCTTCTTGGTAGAGTGAGTGGTATGTGTGGGAGTGTAGGAACGTGTTGAGGGGGTCGGAGTAGAGTTCGGTTTGAGTATAGAAGGTATTGCGGAGGGCAGAGAGGAGGTCCTCTCAAGTGGCCTATCGGTTGCGTGTGGTGGTGGCGATTGTGGGTGATTGGATTTCTGAGTGAGTGCCGAGTCGGGTGATGAGATCGTAGACCTCTTCTTCGAATGTGCGGTGTGTGAGGTCGGGGCGGAAGAGTTGGGAGAAATGACGGTCACGGGGGGCGGTGAGGGTCGTCGGGGGTGCAGAGGATGGTTGTGTCGTCAAGGGCGGGGTGAGTGTGGGTGGGGTGGGTGTGGATGGTGAAGATTCCGTTGGGGAGCATGTCGAGGTCTGGGTTGATGAGGTCGTGGTTGAAGGAGATGAGGGGGTGTGTCCATGGGGTGGGTCCAGGGTCACGGAGGATGGGGGAGGTGGTCGGGACGAAGACGGTATTGAAGATAGAGAGGGCGGTGGGCCGGAGGGGTCTCACTGATGGTGTCGTGGAGTTGGAGGCCGGGAGCCCACAGGACTTCGTGGAGGCGGGTGAGGTCGTGTGTCCGGACGCGTTCGCTCCACTCGCATTGCCACGTGTCGGGACCCTGAGCGGGGTGGTATTGGGAGTGGACAGCAAAGTGCGGGCAAGTTTTGCATGGGGTAGTGGGGTGGGCTGGATGGGGTCTTCGCAGAGTTCCCAAAGGGAAGGGGAGGGGATAGGGAGACATACCGAGGTGGGGGTGGATGAGAGGAGGCGGAAGCCGTCGTCGAGTTGTAGTTGGATGTCCCATTCCGTGAGGTGTTCTGGTGCCCATGTTGCCGTGTATTGTGTCCGGCCGGACTCTATGTCTTTGTGTTTGGAGATAATGGACAACGAGGGTAGGGGGTGTCTAAGGTGGAGAGGTATTCCGCTTTAATGTGTGCGGTGGGGGCGCGTTTAGGAGTGGTGTTAATGCGGGGTGGGCGCATGCCGGAGGTGAGTGTGGTGGGGGAGTGAAGAAAATAGGGAAGAATGAGTGGGTGCTAAAATTGGTGGATGGTGGCGGGGGGTGGCTTGTTTAATGGTGAGATGTAAGATGGGCAGGCGATTGTGGGTTGTGTCGAGGGGTTCATTGAGGACTACGGCTAAGAGACGGATGGGGACAGTAGTGACTCGCTGTCCCCTGCGAGTGTGGATACATATTTGCATGGTGTTAGGAAGATGGATGAGTTGGTGGCTCGAAGCAGGAATTGTGGCCATGTGGTGATATTGATTTTCGAGAGGGGGATGAGGGGGGAGAGGAGGGACATGTGTGTACGGCGGGGAGTGAAGTCGCAGTATGCTTGTTTGTATGTGTGTGGGTCCGTGATGTGTGTGGCCTTGTCGTGGAGTGAGGCGAGGAGGGTGTCGTCTTGGCGGGTAACATGGGAGTGGAGTGTGAAGGCGATGGAGTTAGTGAGTGTGTTAGAGTTGGGAAAGGATAGTTACACGGAGGTCGTGCCGGCCCCACAAGGGGGCCGGCTGTAGTGACTAGAGAAGTGAGATGGCGTGAGATGGCGGCCGGCGAAGGCACCGGCAGGGCCGGCCGACCACCACTAATAGGGAATAAAGTACCGCTAATAGCATAACACTAAGTACTAGGATGACAAATAGCTACCTTGTACATAAGCACTAAACAACGGGATGCTAGTGCTAACACCCCCCCTCAAGGTAGCCGAGGTCTTGACGTCGTCCTAGCTTGGGTCGAGGAAGGTGCCATCTTGGTCGAAGGTGCAATGCTTAAAGCGTGTGTCTCAAGCCGGATAGGTGTAGCGACATGCGCTCACAGGAACGTGCCGCTACCGGCGAGTTGCCGATAAGAAGGGGTTCCAAATGTATTGCGTAATGTACTATTCTGACATGTAGCGGGGAAAACTGTCCCCGGGCGAATTAGCGCACGCGTGAGAGCGACCGGCGAGGAAGAAGCACAGCCAACAAGGCCGTTAGGAGCGTGTAGGCACGCAAAAATATAGACGGGCGCTCGTGTTGACTCCCCCCTTTCGCCGTGGGAAAGTTAAGCTCCTCGCTAAGTTAGGCGAGCGTTGCGGCGTTGCCTCGAGAAAAAACAATAGCAGTGCTAATTAATGTACGCACGGGCCGAATTTTCGCGGGTCGGTCTTATAAAACCCATATCCGGTCGAGAGCATCGGTAGGCTGAAGGCTAGGTGAGATTGGAAGATGGGGCGAGCGAGCGTGGCGCCGGGCGCTTTACACACGCTCTTCTCCTTTTTTACGTGGGAGATGGTAGGACGGTCGCGGACAACTAGCTCGAAGGCGAAGCGTGGTGTCGGTCGGACGATGAGTTACTAGCGTGGCGCCGAGCGCTTTACACACGCTCTACTCTTTTTTACGTGGGAGTAGGTAGGGCTAGCGTGGCGCCGAGCGCTTTACACACGCTCTTCTCTAGTGTAACTTGGTGGAGGTCTCATAACTTGTTAGAGTTGGGAAAGGATAGTTACACGGAGGTCGTGCCGGCCCCACAAGGGGGCCGGCTGTGGTGACTAGAGAAGTGAGATGGCGTGAGATGGCGGCCGGCGAAGGCACCGGCAGGGCCGGCCGACCGCCACTAGTAGGGAATAGAGCACCGCTAACAGCATAACATTCAGTACTAGGATGACAAATAGCTACACTATACATAAGCACTAGGCAACGGGATGCTAGTGCTAACAGAGTGAGAGGCCGGAATTCGATGTAGCATGGTACCATCGTAACGATGGGCCCTCGCTAGGCATCTGAGTGTAGGTGGGAAGGGACTGCGTGACATGATGGATTATGTTGGCTAGTGATTGTAGTGGGTGGGCATGGTGTGGATGTGTACTCTTGCCATATGGCCTTGGTATCTTGGGGTGTTCATGACTTTGTAGAGGTGGCATGCTGTGAGTTGTGCCGCGTCTACTTTGCTGGAGGGGAGGCCGAAGCCGAGGTCGGAGGTGGGGCGGTGGAGGGCTGTGCGGGGGAGGCTACGCACCGAGGAGACGGCGGAGCGGAGCACCCGGCAGACTTGGCCCTCGAGAGTGTCGAGTTCGGAGTCGCTGAAGAGCCCGAAGTGAAGGGTGAAGTGCTTGCTGATGAGGAGTCCTCGGATGACTCGGATTCTGCGGAATTGTATCACTAGGGAGGTGGAGAGTGCATTGATGAGGGATGTAGTCGTACGTCTATGTTCTCGCCAATGTTTAGTGAAAGTGAGGGCGATGTTGAGTTTGACCCCGAGGACCCGGTAAGAGTCCGAGGGGTCGATGGAGGGGATGGGGAAGTTGTAGGTGCGTACGGTAACAAAGTGATTTTGCAGGCGGGATGCGGGGAGGGAGTGGTTGGCGAGGGAGAGGGCGTTGCACTTGCTCCATAGGGCTCCGGTGATGCAACATTATTGGACATTGACGGTCATACCTGTGTATTCGCTGAAGAGGGAGAGCTTCTAGAGTTGGATTGACGTGTAGGTAAAGGAGCCCGTGGCGAGGCTGAGGTCGTCGGCAAAGCCGTGACCGGGGTAGGTTGTGTTAGCACTAGCATCCCGTTGCCTAGTGCTTATGTACACTTATTGAACCATGCAAACACAGTTAGTGTGGAAGATAACTTACGCAAACGTAGTTATAGTCACAGTCCCGCAAACGGAACAGTTACGGCGACAACCAGCCTACATGCGTGGTGTCGGGACAACAGAAGTGGGAGAGCTGTAGCCTAGCGACAGCTCTGTACCGAGTCAAACAGTTTATCGGTATGTCCGATCTAGACATGTACTAATCATATCTAGAGTAGCTTACAATAGCTATCTGCAACTAATACGTATACGGTATTACTTACAACACTCCCCCTGAAGGTAGCTACGGGATGAAGCGTTGCATTGGGTCTTGTCCTCCAAGGATCGCACTTCGGTGTCTTGCTAGTGCAGGTCCTGGGAGGGGTTTGGTGAGCATGTCAGCCACCATCTGGTCAGTGGGGAGGTACCTCAACTTGATGGTTCCTTGCTCCACGTGGTCTTTGAGGAAGTGCCACTTCAGACCGATGTGCTTAGTCTTCTCGCCGACCAAGGCATTCTGGGAGTATGCAATGGCGCTTTGGTTGTCCTCCCATATGGTGGTGGTTTCGGTGATGGGGGAGTTGAAGATTTCCCCCAGGAGTCGTCGGAGGTGGAGTCCCTCCTTGGTGGCGTCAGCCGCAGAGTAGTACTCGGCTTCACACGTGGATTGAGCCACACAAGTCTGGTGTTTGGACTTGTAACTGATTGGCCCGCGTCCGAGGGTGAAGAGATAGCCGGAGCGAGACTTGCGGGTGTTGCTGTCGTTGGCCCAATCAGCGTCGGCAAAGCCTGTGAGTTGGAGGCTGTGGTCCAGGCCCCCCCCCCCCCCAACGTCAGGCGCATGTTGATGGTGCCATGGAGGTAGCGGAGGACCTTTTTCAGAGCCTGCAAGTGTGCCTCGGTGGGTGAGGCTTGGGCAGAGCCGAGGATGCTCAACGCCTTGGAGACATCGGGGCGTGTACAAATGGCTGCGTACTGGAGGCTGCCCACGAGGCTGGGGTAGACGTCCTTGGCCACCCCTGTGAGAGAGGGCGAATTCAAGTGTGCGAGGCCGGCGAGAAAGCCCGGGTCCATCGGAAGTGACGACGGCTTAGAGTCGGACATGCCGTACTTGGCGAGGATGTCGCGCAGGTACTTGGACTGGTCCAGCGAGATTGTGCGCGTGGAGCGATCGCGGGTAATGTGCATGCCGAGGAGTTGGGAGAGGTCGCCTAGGTCCTTGATCTTGAACCGTGCTCCGAGTTGGGCTTTGAACGATGCGAGCCAAGTGGCATCATTGCAGGCCGCGGGAATGTCATCGACGTACATGGCGATCATGGCGAAGACGTGGCCGGTGCGGAAGATGTAGATGCACGGGTCGGAGACGCATTGTTGCCATCCATGGTCGACGAGCCATGCACGAAGTAGCATGTTGAACTCGCGGGGGGACTGCTTAAGGCCGTAGAGGCAGCGCTTGAGGTGACAAACCTTGGACGTCCCATCGGTGAAGCCGAGGGGCTGGCGGATGTACACATCCTCCCGGATGGGGGCGTAGAGAAACGCTGTGTCGATGTCAAGCTAGCAGAGTTCAAGGTCGCGGGCGGCTGCGATGGTTAGGAAGAGACGCAGGCTGGCCATGCGGATGACCGGGGAGAAGGTCTCCGTGTAGTCCAGTCCAGCGCGTTGACTGCACCCCTTGGCGACGAACCGCGCTTTGAAGCGGGAGACGTCGTCGGTTGTATCCGACTTGACTTTAAAGATCCCCATGTTGTTAACGACCATGCGGCCTAGGGGGAGGTCCACAAGGTCCCACGTGCCGTTGTTGATGAGGGAGGAATACTCTTGTTGCATAGCGGCTTGCCATTGGGGGGCTTGGGCGCTGTCCAGCGCAGCCCGGTAGGATTTTGGTTCCACACAGTCTCGGGCGGAGAGGAGGGCGACGGCAGTAGAGGACGTGCCGGCAGGTGTGTATGGGGGACCCGTGACAAGGTCGGGGACGTGAGGGTGCTCAGATATGTCCTCTTGAGCTGTGCCTTGTTGAGGATCACAACACGCCGTTACGAGGGTCGGTGGGTAGTCGGACAGGTGGGCAACCATATCGCCGTAGCGAATGGCCTGGGAGCGGAGCCGAGCATGGCGAGGGGCTGCCGGGGGGGGTAGGGGTGTGGGTAATGTGAGGTCAATGGGGTGGGATAGGGGTGAGTCTGCGGGTACGTCTTCCGAAGAGTCGGTGATGGCCGAGTCGACGGAGGGTTGTGTGTCGAAGCCTGGGGTGTCTTCCTGAAAGACAACATGTACGGAAGTGGTGATGCGACGCGTTTCCGGATTGTAGACACGATACCCGGGTGCGTCAGGGGGATAGCCCACCATGACGCCGCGAAATACTTTTTCACTGAGTTTCCGACGTTGTTTGTCGGGGACCTTGGCGAAAACGGCGCAGCCGAAGACGCGGAACTTGGAGGCGTCGGGCACCGACGACGTAAGGAGTGTGAGGGGGACGCCCCCATTAGGTCCGACCGAGCGAGTGTACGTGCGGTTGCGAAGGTACACAACAGTGCTGACAGCGCACGACCACATGGAGTTGGGAACGGCCATGTTGTGGAGCATCGCCGATGCATTGTCCCGGATAGTGCGCCAAGGACGTTCGGCCTTGCCGAGCATGTGGTGGGCGTATGGGGCAGAGAACTGTACCCCGACGCCGAGGTGTGCGCACATCCGGCGAGTGACAGCAGCTTCAAACACAGAGTCGGAGTCAAGCTTGAGGACCGGGGCGAACGCGCCCGTCTGGGAGTGATGGCGGGCATGCAAGTGTTTTATGTCCAAGAGGATGGTTTCCAATTCCGAACATGCGTCGTCTTTAGACTTTAGGAATCGCACCCACATGTAGTTGGTGTGGTGGTCGATGACGAGCAAGCAATAGCGGAGGCCATGTGGGGAGGGGACATTGACCGGGCCCCATAGGTCAGCGGACAAGTTGAGGAGGGGGTGAGATGGCTTCGCGCAAGCGGCTGTGTTGCGTGGTGCAGCTGTGGCTTTGTGAAGCAAGCAAGAGTCGCAAGACACTTTGTTTACAGTGCTAGCTAACACAAGGCTAGTCGGGACACCGTGATTATGCTGGGCCTGAAGGCTTTGCATGTTGAGGTGGCCAAACCGACGGTGCCACAAGACGGGATCACACTGGGCAGTAAGGGCAACTTGAGGTGACGCGTCAAGTTCCGCCGGTGCTAATGGGCTTGAAGGGAGGTCCGGCTGGTGGGGAAGGAGGTAGAGACCGTTTCCGGACGGTTCTAGCACACCCATGCCTGTGGGTACCTGTTAGAGTTGGGAACGGATAGTTACACGGAGGTCGTGCCGGCCCCACAAGGGGGGCCGGCTTTGTTGACTAGAGAAGTGGGAGGAGAGAGATGGCGGCCGGCGAAGGCACCGGCAAGGCCGGCCGACCGCCACTAATAGGGAATAGAGTACCGCTAATAGCATAACACTAAGTACTAGAATGACAAATAGCTACCTTGTACATAAGTACTATGCAACGGGATGCTAATGCTAACACCCCCCCTCAAGGTAGCCGAGGTCTTGACGTCGTCCTAGCTTGCGTTGAGGAAGGTGTCATCTTGGTAGAAGGTGTAGTGCTTGTAGCGTGTGTCTCCGGCCGGGTAGGTGTAGCGACATGCGCTCACAAGAACGTGCCGCTACCGGCGAGTTGCCGATATGAAGCAGTTCCAAATGTACTGCGTAATGTACTATTCTCACATGTAGCGGGAAAAAACTGTCCACGGGGGAATTAGCCGACGCATGAGAGCGACCGGCGAGGAAGAAGCACAGCCAACAAGGCCGTTAGGAGCGTGTAGGCCCGCAAAAAACATAAACGGGCGCTCGTGTTGACTCCCCCCTTTCGCCGTGGGAAAGTTAAGCTCCTCGCTAAGTAAGGTGAGCGTTGCGGCATTGCCTCGGGGAAAAACAATAACAGTACTAATTAAAGTACGCACGGGCCGAATTTTTAGCGGGTCGGTCTGAAAAACCAGATCCGGTCGAGAGCATCGGTAGGCTGAAGGCTAGGTGAGACAGAAAGTTGGGTGGGGCGAACGTGGCGCCGGGCGCTTTACACACTCTCTTCTCCTTTTTACGTGGGAGATGGTAGGACAGTCGCGGACAACCAGCTCGAAGGTGAAGCGTGGGGTCGGTGGGACGATGAATTACTAGCGTGGCGCCGAGCGCTTTACACACGCTCTACTCTTTTTTACGTGGGAGTAGGTAGGACTAGCGTGGCGCCGAGCGCTTTACACACGCTCTTCTCTAGTGTAACTTGGTGGAGGGCCCATAACCTGTTAGAGTTGGGAACGGATAGTTACACGGAGGTCGTGCCGGCCCCACAAGGGGGGCCGGCTTTGGTGACTAGAGAAGTGGGAGGAGAGAGATGGCGGCCGGCGAAGGCACCGGCAAGGCCGGCCGACCGCCACTAATAGGGAATAGAGTACCGCTAATAGCATAACACTAAGTACTAGAATGACAAATAGCTACCTTGTACATAAGTACTATGCAACGGGATGCTAATGCTAACAGTACCAAAAGCAACCCAGTGTCAGAGTTGGAGGGGAAGACGAATTCACATCCGTTGTGAGTTTGCATCCAGCTGACACTAAGTAGTCTGCCGATACGCTGAGCGGAGCGAGATGATAGGTCATGGGTGTAGAGTGCATACACAATGCGGTGAATGAGCTGGCCAGAGGCAAGTTTGACAGAAATCCGCACTAAGCCACTGCCCTTAACGTCAACGCTGACACCGCCCACGCGAGAGGGAGCGGAGGGAGGCGTGAATTTCACGAAGTCATCTCGAAACGCGGTGAGGTTAATTGAGCAGGCGGAATCAACGACCCAAAACTCTGACAGGTTACGACCCGGGGCGAGGGAAGAGGAGAATGCCACAGAGCTGAATGGGACACTCACATCGTCGTCATCGTAGTCATCAGCGCAGTCCTCGAGGGTGGGTAGGCAGTCGGTTTCATCGGCGGGGGCGTCGTCGGCAGAGACGTCGCTTAGCAGCGCAGCGTGAGCAGAGGGGGTGCCACCAGCGGCGCCGTACTTCTGGACGGTCATCTTACGCTTGGGGAGATTCCACTTAAGGATAGCGTCATCCGTGGCAGTGCAAGCGGACATGAGATGGTTGAGGCTGCCACAAACGCCACACTTGTTGGGTCGATGGCCGCGAGGGTTACGGTGTGGTGGGCCTCGACCGCTGTGCGAGCCGCGGCCCGCAGCGACGAACGCGGAGATGGGAGGGGGTGATATGGCCGGAGCGGGTGTGTCCGGTGCAGGGTCGTCGTCCATGTTGTGCGTGAGGTGGAGAATGTTGGCCATCACTTCATCAGCCGACAGGAGGTAGTCCGTGTCAAAGGCGTTGATGACGCATTGCTTCGCCTGACCGTGTGGGCCGCTGCTGGAAATACCGCGCAGCATGAGGAGACCGAGGTTGTGGGGGGGTATGGCAGCGGAGCCATCAATCAATTGGCATGTGTCGTTGTAGTCGTCAAAGGTCTGGCGCATGTAATGGACATAGTCACTGAGTGACTGACCAGGGCGCGGTCTGACCGTCAGGTTGTCCAGGAGGGACAAGGAGCGAGCAAAAGACCGACAGTCGAGGCGTTCACACATGATGTCCCACGCGGCAGCGGCGCAGTCAGGGCGGGCTGGAGAAACGCATTTCATCGCCTGGTCAGCGCGCTGATTCGCGTTGGCTGCATGGAGAAGCAGCGTGTAGACGTAGTGTTGTGCTAGTTCGTCGAGCCAAACGCCGGAGTCGCGTATGGCCAGCTGTGGAATGAGATATGCGGCCTTGATGGAGAGGAAATTAAGGAAGGTCCTCCTCCATTGCTTAAAGTCCGTGGTCGGGCCCATGACGGGGACCGACATTTTCATGGACCGGTTGAGGGCGTCCTTGTCGAAGCCGGGGGCTTCGTGTGCCGCCCGGCCAATGACCACCGGGTCAACGGTGGGGCGACGACTGCGACGGGTGGCGGGGTCGCCACGCTGGACTGGGGGAGAATGCCGGCCATGGAAGGGGGGAGGTGGACCACCGGGAAAAGGAGAGCGGCCGGCCATGGGACGCGGCGGGCCGTACGAGTGCGGGTGGTCACGGTAGGGGGGGACGAGGTGAGAGGGCGCCTCCGGGATGTGATGACCGGGGTGGTGAAGGGAATATCCAGCGGGGGGGAAGGGGGGGGGGTGGTGGGAGGTGATCAACCTCGAGGGCGTGACGCGAGGGGTCGTGGTGCGCACCGGCACGCGAGTGATCGCGGGGCGCATCGGGACGGCGCTGTGCGACTGTGGGGTCGCCAGGAGGAGCAGCAGGAGGAGCAGCAGCGAAGACTATCTTTGCGTCCGGTGGGACGTATCCAGGCTGGGGATGTACAAGCAGGGGGAGGGTGTGCACGTCGTGGCTGTCCCGGACGTGCTCGAGCTGAGCATCGTGGCGGCGCTAAGCGACAGGGGGGTGCGGATTAGCACCCACAGCAGGAACAACAGCAGCCTCGGCAGACTGCGAGTCGAGACGAGCGGTAATGAGCGCCACTTGCGCAACGAGCAGCGCGAGAGTATCCGGGGGGGGATCAAGGGTGCTCTGCTGAGAGCCTGAGTCAGGGGAGTCAGGGGGTGAAACAGGCGGAGTTTTTGGCGCCATTTCGACAGAGGGCGGAAAAGAAATAGCTGAATAAAATACAGGCAACGGTAAAAACCGCTAGCCGGACTCGTGCCTAACAGTGGTTTCAAAGAGACGGCCTGATGCCCGCCGACCCCTCGGCCTGTAGCCCCGGGGTGTCTCAAAGCACCTTGCTGTATACTCCACCTAGTGTGGGGCACAAGTCGAGGCCAAGGCCAGGACAAGTGGAGCGCTGCGCTGCCGGCTGAGTCGATAAGATAATATAAAAATAGAAAAGGTAAGCTACGGCTGGCGTGCAACCTGTGGATGCGTATTCAGCCGATAGTGCGCCCCCCCGTTCTCCAGCTTGGACCTGTGTGCACCCTTTCCACACACGACGAGGGCGTCGGTGTGGGTGGCTGGCTATCTCCGTCGAGTGGCTGACTTAAGAGGGGTGGTGGCGGGTTTTAAATCGCAGTTTATATTGGCGATACCGCCGACTACAAGGTGAAAGTACTAGGTGTCTAGAGAAACTTGCCTTCTGCGGGAGAGCTGTCGATCGTGGCTTGCCGAACCAGGCTGTTGCGCGTGAGTGACGTGAGGCGGGGGCCCATAACCTATTGAACCATGCAAACACAGTTAGTGTGGAAGATAACTTACGCAAACGTAGTTACAGTCACAGTCCCGCAAACGGAACAGTTACGGCGACAACCAGCCTACAGGCGTGGTGTCGGGACAACAGAAGTGGGAGAGCTGTAGCCTAGCGACAGCTTTGTACCGAGTCAAACAGTTTATCGGTATGTCCGATCTAGACATGTACTAATCATATCTAGAGTAGCTTACAGTAGCTATCTGCAACTAATACGTATACGGTATTACTTACAACAACAATGTAGCTATTTGTCATCCTAGTACTTAGTGTTATGCTGTTAGCGGTGCTCTATTCCCTATTAGTGGCGGTCGGCCGGCCCTGCCGGTGCCTTCGCCGGCCGCCATCTCACGCCATCTCACTTCTCTAGTCACCACAGCCGGCCCCCTTGTGGGGCCGGCACGACCTCCGTGTAACTATCCTTTCCCAACTCTAACAAGTTATGGGACCTCCACCAAGTTACACTAGAGAAGAGCGTGTGTAAAGCGCTCGGCGCCACGCTAGCCCTACCTACTCTCACGTAAAAAAGAGTAGAGCGTGTGTAAAGCGCTCGGCGCCACGCTAGTAACTCATCGTCCGACCGACACCACGCTTCGCCTTCGAACTAGTTGTCCGCGACCGTCCTACCATCTCCCACGTAAAAAAGGAGAAGAGAGTGTGTAAAGCGCCCGGCGCCACGCTCGCTCCACCCAGCTTCCAATCTCACCTAGCCTTCAGCCTACCGATGCTCTCGACCGGATATGGTTGTTTAAGACCGACCCGCGAAAATTCGGCCCGTGCGTACATTAATTAGCACTACTATTGTTTTTTCCCGAGGCAACGCCGCAACGCTCGCCTAACTTAGCGAAGAGCTTAAGTTTCCCACGGCGAAAGGGGGGAGTCAACACGAGCGCCCGTCTATATTTTTGCGTGCCTACACGCTCCTAACGGCCTTGTTGGCTGTGCTTCTTCCTCGCCGGTCGCTCTCACGCGTGGGCTAATTCGCCCGGGGACAGTTTTCCCCGCTACATGTCAGAATAGTACATTACGCAATACATTTGGAACCCCTTCTTATCGGCAACTCGCCGGTAGCGGCACGTTTCTGTGAGCGCATGTCGCTACACCTATCCGGCCTGAGACACACGCTTTAAGCATTGCACCTTCGACCAAGATGGCACCTTCCTCGACGCAAGCTAGGACGACGTCAAGACCTCGGCTACCTTGACGGGGGTGTTAGCACTAGCATCCCGTTGCGTAGTGCTTATGTACAAGGTAGCTATTTATCATCATAGTACTTAATGTTATGCTATTAGCGGTACTCTATTCCCTATTAGTGGTGGTCGGCCGGCCCTGCCGGTACCTTCGCCGGCCGCCATCTCACGCCATCTCACTTCTCTAGTCACCACAGTCGGCCCCCTTGTGGGGCCGGCACGACCTCCGTGTATCTATCCGTTCCCGATTCCGAGAAACCCTAAATCCGTGGGCTATGTGGGGTCGGTGCTAGCTGTGGGGGCGCCGGGGTGATAGCCGCGACTGCCGACCGTGAGCCATCGGGGAAGGGGCTCGAGGAAGAGGGTGAACATGAAAGGGGAGAGAGTGTCCCCCTGCAAAGTGGCGCGGTTAATGTCTATAGATGGGGTGGTGCCGTAGGGGGTGTTGTAATTGCCGGTGGAAACACCATAGAGTTGTTCGCATGTTTCAGCAAATGCGGAGGGCATGCCGAGCTGGCGCATGTGTTTGAACATAATGCGGTGGTCAACAGCGTTGAAGGCGCCCTTGAAGTCCGCGTACATTATGTAGATGTCCTTGTTGTACATTTGGGCGTTCTCCATCATCATGATGATGGAGGCAAGTGCCTCGTGAATGCTGCGAAGGAGTCGGAAGCCGTCATGCTGTTCGCTAAGGATGCCATAGGCTTCTGAGTACTTGGAGCCTGCGTCTTTGATTTGTGAAGTCCATAGTTAGAGCAAGTTGTTCATGAGGGCAATGGGGCGGTAATTGTCGAAGAGGTCGGGTCACCTTTCTGAGTCGTAAGCATGTGGTGCTGTCGCACTAGTCGAGGGGGTACAATCCTTGTGGGTGAGGAGGGGGGAGGGAGAAGAGGGCGGAGCGGGTCGCATTGGGTAGGAGCCTTATGATTTCATTAGGGATGCCGTCCGGGCCGGGAGCTTTGCCGGTGCCTAGCGAGTTGACCGTTTTATCGAAGGTGTTGCGATTTGTTATGTCGGCGAGGGTGACAGAGGGGTCACCGCGGGGTGCGATTACGAATTGTTTGGGGTTGTCGGGGGTTTCCCACGGTAGGAGAGGGAGGTCCGGTGGGGTGGCGCGAGCTAGTTCTTTGTCGAAGTGGGTGTGGACCGCGGTTATGACTTCATTGGGTGAGTCTACAATTTTTGCGTCATGGCGGGTGATTGTGTGTAGGGCCGAGGTGGTGTTGCTTTCGGGGATGAGGCCGCTTTTATATTGAGTAGGTGCTGGTGGAATTTTGATTGTGTTGTAGGTTGTGTTTCCGTGAGTTTGATTTTTTCAAATTGTCCGTGGTGGCGGCGTGGAAGTGGTGGTGAATACCTTCTTGACATTCAAGTTTTTGGTATCGGGGGACATATTTCAAGTCGTGTGGAGTAAAGATTACGCAAGGGAAAGTATGCCGTGTTTATGCTGCAGCGTCGGAGGGCTTTAACGAGTTGTTTTGAGGGCCAAGTGGTGTCGGGGGAGGTGTTTGGGGGTCGCGATTTTTCCGGGGGAGCTGGGGCCATATGGTGGCTGCATGGTCCATGTGGTTAGAGAAGAGGGTGGTGAATTCCGAGGCTAGGGTGTCGAGGTCGTCTGTGGAGGCTGTGGTTGAGGGTATGTTGGGTTTGGTCGGGTGGAGGGAGGTTGTTTGATTGATGAGGTGGGTTGTGACGGCCTGGGCTTCGTGTATGTGTTGCGGTGTGAGTGGGAGTTTAAAATTTGCCTGCGTGTGGAGGCGTGGTTGGGTAGGGCATGTATGTGGTGGGCGGTTGAGAGATGAGGGATGAGGGAGCCAGAATGACTAGGTGTACGGCGGAGTGGTCGGTGAAGGGAGAGGGGGTGGAGAAGGCGGTGGCAGCGGATTTGGAGAGGAACATGGGTGAGGGGGTGGAAAGCAAGTAGTATAGGCAGCCGTTGCTATGGGGGAAGGTGGAGATGAAGGTGGAGTGGGTGAAGGTGGGTCCGGAGGAGGGAGGTGAGGGCCGGGTGTCTAGTACCTTGTTGTGTGTTGGTTTGGAAGTCTCCTCCCCATATGACTCGATGTGACGGGTGGTCGCCAGCGAGGCGTAGTCCCAGGGCATCCGCCTTTGTGCACATGCGGGTTAATTATGTGGTGTGGAGTTGGGGAATGTAAACACCGATGAGGAGGTTATAAGCACTGGCAACCCGTTACCTAGTGCTTATGTACAAGGTAGTTATTTGTCATCTTAGTACTTAGTGTTATCCTAGTAGAGATGCTCTATGTCCCTGGTAGTGGCGGTCGGCCGGCCCTGCCGGTGCCTTCGCCGGCCTTCATTTCACTCCTCGTACTTCTCTACTCACCACAGCTGGCCCCCCTGTGGGGCCGGCACGACCAACGTGTAAGCATCTCCTTCCATCTTCATGAGGTTATGGGCTTCCCACCAAGTTACACTAGAGAAGAGCGTGTGTAAAGCGCTCGGCGTAACGCTAGTCCTACCCACTCCCACGTAAAAAAAACTAAAGCGTGTGCATAGCGGTCGGCGCCGCGCTAATAATTAATCGTCCAACCGACACCACGCTTCGCCTTTGAGTTGGTTGTCGGTGATTGTCCTACCATCTCCCACGTAACAAGGAGAGAAAGTGTGTAAAGACCTTGGCGCCACGCTCACCCTACCTTGCTCATAGGCGCCCGCCGGCGGCGCAGCGGCGGCGGCCCCGGAGGAGGGTGCGCTCGCAGGCCCGTCGGCATCCCCTCACCTCCCCGTAGTGGACGCTGGAAACCCCGTAGCTGTGCCACGCGTGGCACGGTAGGGGGCTAAGAGGGCCGACAGCTCGATCCGCGGGATCTGCAGCTGTCGGGAAAGCCATGTACATAGGGCTTTTGAAAAAATACTTTCTGTGCAATACCGGCGCCAAGATCTCCCGCTCGGGCCGTCCGATATGTTTTTTTCGCGTACACATACTCCTAAATACAGCCTTACTTTGAGGGGTGGGGCCTGTACTACGGCAGCGTTTGATGGCGAGGAGGGTACGGC
Organism: Tetraselmis chui; assembly: GCA_026401115.1. Classification (NCBI taxonomy): domain Eukaryota; kingdom Viridiplantae; phylum Chlorophyta; class Chlorodendrophyceae; order Chlorodendrales; family Chlorodendraceae; genus Tetraselmis; species Tetraselmis chui. The sequence continues at coordinate 115,133 of JAPMLY010000006.1, forward strand.
CGGATCTGCGGTGGGAGGCGGGTGTTGGAGCTAGTGGTGGCCAGCCGGGAAGCAGCGCCAGGAAAGGGCGCTCGCTAGCCGTCGACCAGCCCTGTGCCAGTCGAACCTTACCGAGGGGTGAGGTAAGACATGGCACATGCCGGTGGCTAGTCGCAGACGGAGGAGCGGCTACATGAGGCGGCGGCGATCCTTATGATCAGCCGCCGCCGGAAAGCCATGTACGGAGGGCTTTTTTCGGATACTAAAAAAACAATGTCCGTACCCGGCGTCGAGCTAGTTGGGGAGCAGCACCAGGGTAGGGCGCTCACTCGCGAGCCGCTACTTCGTCCAGCGTCATCTCCCGGGGGGAGGAGTTAGCTAGGGCGGCAAGGAGGACGGTCGCGACGGGAGGAGCGACACGATCTGGCGGCGACCACCCTTTGGGTCAGCGCCGCCGGAAAACCCGGCACGGAGGGTTTTGTTTAATTCCGGGCGCCCGCGGCCCGCCGGATCCGGCTACGGTGATCTGCCCCCCCCCCCCTCTTCGACACCCACTACCCCGACATACCTTCATAATCCTAGGATTCCGTGAGCGTGGGCCCGGGTGAGCGCGGAGGCCCCCGCTCAAGAAAAGGCTGCTCGGTGGACGCGCGATCAGAGGGGGGAGGGTACGGCCAAAGGCCGGCAAACCGACAGGTACCCGGGTACCAGACAGAGAAAAAACCGGGGAAATGAGCGGGGAAAATTCAGGCGCGGAGGCAGGAGCGCTAGTTTTTTCTATGTCTGTGTGTCTCGGTCCCCCCCACCTGCCCTCGAGGTGATGGGGGACTTCGACAAGGAGGGCCGCCGCGTCGGTGGACGCGGCAAGACCTTGGGGCGGGGTTTACGGGATGGAGCGGCGGGATCGACGAGCGACCGTGCGAGGAGGGGTTTTTTGCCAGCCTTTCCCCTCCTACCTTCCGCAAGCCCGAAGTCACGCGGGAGCTAGATTAGGCTGGCCCGTCGCCCCTCCCGAACGCCGACCGGCCTAGGCCGGTCGACACCCCGGTTCGGTGGGAGCGGGCCGTGCATCGTGAAGGTCGAGCAGCAGTTTAGTTTTGCATTTCTCGACAAGTGGATTTATTTTTAGATCTGTTTTTCTTGATTACAAAATTATTACGCTGTTACTACTTAGGCGGGGGGACTGTGGCAATTACTGCGGTTGCTTATAGTTTTATAACTCCCGAGGAACGTCGACACACATTGCAGATAGGTGTGTCGATAAGAAATGTACCTGGTCGGAGAGACCCGGGCCCAACTTGCTAATAAGTCATGTATGGCGAAGTAGAGTGGCCCGTGAGACAGGAGTCGGTCCAATTTGCCGGCACTTGTTGTAAACAATTTCAATTTCAATATTTTAATTTCAATTGCTCATAGCCCCACCTAGCCTTCAGCCTACCGATGCTCTCGACTGCTCTAGTTTTAAGACCGACCCGCGAAAATTCGGCCCGCGCGTGCTTTAATTAGTAATGTTATTGGATTTTCCAGAGGCAACGCCGCAGCGCTCACCGGATATAGCGAGGATCTAATCGTGCCCACGGAGAAGGGGGGACTTGAACGCTAGCAGCGCTCCTCCATGCTTTTTCGTGCCTACACGCTCTTAACAACCATGTTGGCTTTGCCCCTCCCTCGCCGGTCGCTCTCATGCGTCGACTAATTCGCCGGTTGACAGGTACCCCGCCTAATGTTAGAACAGTACATTCCGCAGTACATTTACAACCGTTTCTATCGACAACTTGCCGGCAGCGGCATGTTCATGTAAGCCTTTGTCGCGACACCTACCCATGAGACATGCGCTACCAACACAACACCTACGACAAGGATGACGATTTCCTCAAGACAGGCCAGGACGATTGCAAGACCTCGGCTACCACAAGGGGGCGGGGTGTTAGCAGTAGCATCCCGTTACCTAGTGCTTATGTACAAGACATCTATCTATCATCTACCCATTGAGCGACAAACTGGTGAACACCGGGCCCGCTGAATATCCGGCACCATCCACCTCTTCCCCACTATTGAAATTGAAATTGAAATTCCTTACATCATGTATAGTATGCGCCGGTTGCTGTCTCTTGGCCCTCCCAACAACGCCATTCAGGAAACTTACAAGTCAGGGCTAGACCGTTATCCGCATAAGTCCAACGTCTCCAAAGGGTGGTGGGGGTTTTTACTCCCCCCCCCCCCCGCGGAGTGTGCGGAGCGTGGGATTGGCGGCGTGCAATTAGGGGCGTGCGTAGGTGCAGTGTGCGGAGGCGCGGTGGATGTACGGGATTTCATGCGGTATGTGAGTAGGAGATGATGCAGCCATTGGACAGTGTGCGAGTGGAGTTGTGCAATTATGCGTGATGAGTCGAGTCGTGCTTTCGAGATGAGTTTGTCAGGAGGGTCAGTGCGGAGGGTGAGGAGAGAGCTGAGACTAGTGATGGCGGATGAGTGCGGTGTACCCGTGCGGCGGCTTATGACGATGGGAAGGATGTCGACTTCTGTACATGGCTAGTGTTGGCGGATGGCATTGGCGAGGGGAGTGCATTTGATGCGAATCATTTCAGCTGTGTGGGAGAGGTATGGACCGTGCAGTACTTCCATTCTGCTATCTGAATCTTTTTAATTGAGGAGTATCGGCGGCGACCGTTCGTGTGTCCGACGCATCGAGGTTCGAGGAGGCGGATAAAGTCAGATTTGTGTGCCGGGGGTCTCAGCGCGGGGGGGAGAATCTCGGTGGGGAGGATGGCAGGGCATGAGGGAGTCGGGCGAGAGGTCTTCGTCAACATCAACAAGGCGGGTGGGCATGTGGGTGGGGTGAGGGGATGATAATCAAGAGGGGTGTGTGTGTGGGGGTGGGGGATGCAAATGACTTGATGGGCTTGTTACCAAAGTATGCGGTGATGGTCTCCCATCGGCCTCCGTTGTGGCGTTCAAGGGGGGAGAGGAGGAGTTGTAGCGCGCTGTTGTGGTGATCATGTCTTAGGCCAGACATGGAGGGGCAGTTACCGGCTATGTGACCGTTGGTGAATTGTCCACACATTGGGCAACGCAGGGTGGGGTTGTGGTTGAGGAGGCGGGTGTTGTGTACGCCCCACATGAATTCTTGCTTGTGGGTGAATTGGATGTTGGTGAGGGATGTGTGCTTTTGTGGAATGTGAAATCGGCTCCGTCCTCCGCGGCGCAGGCGAGGAGGGCCCCGTGCTTGGTGGTGTGTGTGTGTGTGTGTGTGTGTGTATGTGTGTCTGTGTGTGTGTGTGTGTGTGTGTGTGTGTGTGTGTGTGTGTGTGTTTGGTGTTGTATGTGTGTGCGTCTTTTTTGAGGATGGTATATCTGTAGGGTATGGGTTCCCCTAGGATTTGTGGTATGAGGGTGTATGGCCATGTCTAGTGGCCTATCGACACGTCTGAACTTGTGGTGTATGTACTGTCGGGTGGGTGTCCGTCCGCAGCTTGGTTAGCAAGTGTGTCTGCGAGGTCGTTGCCTAATGAGTGGTTGTGTGCTTTGATTTTGCCAAGGTGTGTGCGGATGCATGACTCGCAGCGTGTTTTGAGGGTGCTAGTAATGGAGAGGATTGTGTCACGATGGTTGTTGTGGCGGTAGGCGGATGAGCAGTTCATGTACCCTTGTATGAGGCGGAGGGAGCACGCACTATGTGCAAGGAGGTGGGAATGGCCGAGTTGGAGGCCTATATCTATGCCCGCGAGTTCCGCGCGATTGATGGTATGTCTTCCCCACTAAGCTATGATCACCCCGGTCGGTGGATCCGTAGATACACGAGACGGTACACACTGCAAGGCGCGGCTTTCCGAATTTTGAATTCTGTCCCCCCGACAGCTTCCGCGCCACCAACTTGAAAACTATATCGCGTAGCAACCACAATACTACGCAATTACAAAACACATCATCGATTACAAAAAGTCTCCTCCACGGGTACGGCGCACCACATCGCGCCCTGCTGAGCGTCCAAACGTTCAGGTCCGCCGCCATCTAAAAGCAAACCCAAGTCCCATCGACTGTGGTTGTGTGCCGCCAACACACGCAACCTACCACGAACCCACTAGGTCAACATGACAACAACCCACCACTCACTCTAAGTCCTGCCCCATATCTCTCGACCATGTCAACCCCCCACTCTAACCTCCCTACTACTCACAACATGCCTTGATGCATGATCGGCCCGCCCCTCTAATGCCCGGATGCCACCCCACCCCCAGAACTTGCCTCACAAGCCACCCGCTTACTCCTTTCCTCACAACGCCCCAACTTTCTTTTGCGGAGACCGACTTCGGCTTTGCTATGGAGCCTGCCCATGGTCGGGGCCTCCAAGCACCTCCGGTCCTCGCCGCTCCCCGGTCAACCACTGATATGGGACGGACCGCGGACCTTTCGGCCCGCATGGTCGACTCATACCTCCTCACAAGCCACTAAGCCAGTACTCCGCCACCCCCCCAATCTCACTAGTTTCTGAATACATGAAGTTTTCCTTCCTGAATCGACGAACCCCTCGGGCTCGTTGCTTTCCGCCTGCTCGGTCGTTCGCCGAGCTACTCGACAGCTTGAATAAAATCGATGACCTTACTGCACGCTGGAAAAATATAATAGGTCGGGAACTAGCACATCACACGCGATGGACAGCCTCGACCGTTCGGACTGATAGCCCCACGACGTCTCTCCACTATGACCACACCCCACTCCCCCAAAGCCTCGCTATAGGCTACAAAGATGTCCGCTTGAACATTCCTATCTCATGTACAGCGGTGGGTATGTTATATCAACTAGCTTCACACCATCGTGAATTCTGATCGGGCGGTTCCGCGCCACCTCGCGCTACCGCCAACTCACCCCTTCAGGATAATCTGAGACGGCAAAAAGTCAGTTTTTTCATCGAGATGCGACGAAATTTCGGGCCGTCGCATCAAACTCAGCTCCCCCTCTTCTTAACTCTCACTGGCCCTGAAACGACTAGCATGGTCCATGATCTCCTCACCGACCGCCTTGCCGCAGAACCCATTACCGCCTGGAGCGGCTCGTCGCCGACCTAAGCCATCCAGATCGAGTACCTCCCGGAGCCGAGAGAGTTCCTCCTTCACTTCGCGGACGCCCTCCAACCCGTCGGCGACCTCACCCCGATCGAAGATGGCTCCTCCTCTTTTTGGGTAAATATCCTCCACCTGCCCAATAACCTCATTCATTCAAAGTCCGGCCTTATAAACATACAAATCCCTCTGAAAAGGTTTCACACAGCAATATTTCCCACCCACCAAATTCACAACATCGCCATCACACCCCGCCAGTCGCAAGCCATGTCCTTGGCACCTCTTGGGCAGCCATCTGCTGCCCCACCACAATCCTCATCAAGTCACAGCAATCACTGTCCCACCCGTGCATTGACGTTGACGGCGCCGTCCCCCCATCACACTGGCTGTCCGCACTCCTCCATCAAACATCACGCGAATGTATTGGCCTTCACTCACATTCTCACAACTCACCACCCCTTTCGACCTTACTCATCACACTTCCCTCCAAAAATTGCCCGACGGGTCTTACTACCGCTCCCACCCCTCCCCCTCCACCAACATCAATACTAGTACACAATTATCCATCACTACATAAATGTAATGCAGTCTCATCTCCACAAACGCCACAGCCACCATCCCACTCAAACAAACCTTTCTTCACCCCGGCTCACACATACACGCGATCTGCACACTAAACATCAACCCACACCACTACTCCATATTTAGTAGGACCCACCTCTCGGACCCCATCTACACCAACTCACCATCACCTCAACCCCTCAACATTTCCAAACACATCCCCCCGTACCAAACCGCCCGTGCCAAACCCCCGTTCCCCGTGCCCCGTGCCAAACTATACCGCAAACCCCGTGCCCTTTTCCTCCTATGGACCCGCCACCTAAGGGACGTCAACACCATCACCAAGTGGAAGCTCGAGACCTCCGACAGCTCGATGATGGACACCGACGACGACACCCCCTTCGACCTCAGCTCCCTCACCGACATTCAACTCTCCTCCTCGTACTCAAACCCTAAGCCGCCATGCATAAAACCCTAAAACCCTCCAAGAAACGCCGCTCCACCTCCATGGAACCTTCCGCCGCCCTCACTACCACCACCACCCCTCCTCTTCCTCCCCCAACTACACACCACCACCACCACCACCAACTCCACTCCCCTCCCCACCATCACCGAAGACTCCGCTAGACCCATTGACTTCTCCTCCACCCCACTCTCACACACCACATCCGAATCACCCCGCAAAAGAACCTCCCTAGCCCCCTCCAACCTAGGCCCCGCTCACGCTACCGACTCCACCACCACATCACCCCCCTTCCCAACTACCCACCTCCCAACCCCACCTTCCTCATGGACGATCCCATGGACACCTCACACAACCCCCGCCCTCCTACCGACCCCGCCATCGAACCAAAAGGTCGGCGTGCATGTCCCCGAGGTAGAGCCGGAGCCATAGCTTCAAGATGTCTACTCGTCCGTCCGTCACTGGTAAGCCTTCCTTCAGCCCCATTTGCCCTTCCATTTGAGCGGCACGCACAGCAATTGCTTATACATGTGGGTCGTGTTCGGCAGCTTCATCATGTTGGAGCACAGTCCACGTCGTCATTGTCCTTGGTTGACGTAATGTAGCGGTGACGCTAGGCACGGGTGGAACCCACGCGGCGTCCTCGACGCCTTGAGAGTCCTCGGTGGTGTCGTCGGGGAGAGCAAAGTCGCCCTCAGCGTCGGACGAGTCGCCCTCCATATCGAGGGCTTCTTTAGTGTTGGCGGGAATCTCCACCGCGTCGGTTGGTGGCGATATGTCGTTGGAGCCAGAGTTAGCGGAGGACCCCCACGACATAGGGTCGATAGGCAATGTGGGTTCGATAGTCGGCGTACCGGTATCACTCACTACCGACCCTTTAATAATTTATACTAATATCGCACTCGATGTAACTGCACCGGGAATTTGCACCGCTTGCCGAAGGAGTTGAAAGGACAATCGCAATGCAACGTGTTGTGCGTAGCTGGTATGTGTTGGTGCTGGGGTTAAACGGCATGCGTTGTCGGGTTTGACGCGTAGAGCGCGAGGCGACTCGTGTTTTGGCGGCATGCCATCCCAATTTATAGCCCAAAGGCCTTCACCGATAGACTCGCCGATTTTCCCGTAGGTTCGGTCACGTTGTTACCATTGTGCACCATCCTTTAGGGGGTGAAGGGGGCCTCTACGGGCGGAGACGCGCGCTCCAGTCCTTACGGTCTTCCTCATAATGGTGGTGGTGGGTCGCAGACATGCGATCTCAGCAAATTGCACGTTTGAAGTTTGAACCGCTTCCGCACCACCCCAAGTTCCGAGTCAACGGAGTTAAGGAGAGAACACCCTCACGTGCACGCTCCCAAAATCTGACAAAGTACTAACTTTTCCTCGCGTGGGGCTGATCCGCTTATAACGTGACTCTGGTGTATGATTGGTCATACAAATGTAGTACTGATCATACACATATCCCCGAAGCAAAAAAAGGTCCGAGTTTTGGTTGGAATGAATATAAATCTCGGAGGACTCGGACACGCCGATATACCCGGTTAAAGATAGGCCTCACCCGAGACTTCGATAAGAGAAAAATGCTCTTCTCATAAGTATCGAGAGCCCGAAGTGCGCCTACAACACCCTTCACACCCCTCAAAGGGTTAGTAGAGTAACAAAATCAGTTCAACGCGGAGTCGTTTTGGCCAGTCTTCACACACGTTGTTTTAGAAATCTCGACCCATCTTGCTGCCGGGAGACCTAATAAAAAACTCGGATAATCTCAGAATGACCCCACACTTTTGGGGCGAGGTCTGCGTCATCTCATGTATTGCCCCTATGCCAAATTTGGGGTTCATTAGCCCTTCTAAGGTTGTGCCACATAATAGTCACATACCTCCTAGAAACAACAACACCCAGACTCCCGTTTTTACTTGATATCTCTACGACTACCGTCTCAATCAGCAGTACCCGTACCAATAAAATCATTAATTTACAACTATCAGGTTTTTTCCTTTTTTCTTCTTTTTGCTTGGAGGCCTCCACTGCTTTATTTTGACATTTTTTTTTAACTATCAGGTACTCATATCCGGGTACATGTACTACTACGACAAGCAGAGGTCTCCGACGACTGCGAAAGCGGCGAGCCGGCGACCAGCCAGCCATCCCCCCCCCCCCCCCCACTGGGTCATACTCCAGTCCTCCGGGTCAACACTACACCGGCCCGCAGCGGCATTGATCTTACCGCAGGCAACTCTAAACCACTCGAGTGGAGCTCGCATAGCTCCGCTCGTGGAAGGTGGTGTTGGGATCGGGTACTGCTTACGTATGTTAGTCAGTCATTATTCGTATTCTGGAACTGACCCCGGTCAACATGAGAGCGCCACGAAGCAACTCTGGCTTCAAGCTGGGAGCCATGGCGAGCCTTGGGATTCTGGCCCTTCTCGTCCTGTTCAGTGAGCTACTGAAAACCCAGACCAGCGCGCCGGACCGATACGAGCATCCCACGCAGCAACGACGGTGCTCGGCCTTCCCTTAAAGCGCCCTCCGTATATTGTTCAACGTACCTTACTATTTATCTCCTCAATCGCAAGACGCGCCGTTTTGGACCGATAACGTTTACGTCACGTTGGACGCAAGTCACCCTTGTCTGCTGACTGTGCTTTCGGCCTGGCACTAGATCGCACGTGGTGCCACGGACAGCTCCCAGGACGGCCCCGCGCAGTCAGGCCGGTCCACGGTGCGCCTTCCTCACTGCGACCAGCAGCGACCTCCTGTTTTTCATAGAGTCAAGGCATCCACGTAAATACCATCGACGCCGTAATTTCGTCACAACACGCGAGTGCTTTTCGATGACCGATAATGCGCACTACAGTGCTATAGGCACGAGTTTACATTCTAGCCGGTAGCTCTAGCTTGATATGCGTATGTGCTCGTGCCCACTTCTCATGGCGCACAGGATTTCGGTTACGGTACGTCGCAGCGTCCACCAACATGCTGGGCTCACCCGCTTGCCGCGCACCCCACACGCTCACAGGCATGGGCAGCTGCGTGCCCGACCAGAACTCGCAACGTATCCACTCGAACGCCAAATCTCTACACAGCGGGAGCCAATTTCGGCTGCTACACTCCCAAGGTGAGGTGCTCGATATGTAAGTGTGACGGCGGCCGAGGTTAACTACTTTTCGCCGCGACTCAGGTTAACTACTCCGTATGGCGAATGAAGAAATTCGGTATGTACATCAACCTCTACTCTCACCCAATTATGCGCCTGCTGTCGATGCATCACGCAGGCAACCACTGGATTTTTACGCGGACAGTATATGCTGTCTGCAGCGTCTGAGCAGCGACGTCGAGAATGTCGACCGTCGGTGTTCCATCAACGGCCGTTTCCGTCGCACCAGCATCAGGGGCCCCGTCCTTCAGACCGCCTCAGCCGGAACCCCCACCGTTCGATGGTATGTGCGTACGCAGGGTGTATGTATTCGTATTATTTTGCAGCCAGCGGTCGTGTTAATAGTCACAGCTACAGGTACTGATGAGGCTGGGCTCTGCTTTCTCCCCTTGGCTTGAATTAGGCCAACGTTTGCAGAGTTTGGTGTGGAATGGGCCGAATCTGCCGATGACTTTGCGCCTCCGTTGCAAAAGCATACCACACCCGTGACCGTCCACCTTTACGATAACTTTGAGAAGGGGCTGCCAAAGGCGGGTAAGAATGACCACAAGATTGCGCTGGGGAGGCAGGGCAAGTTCGCAGGGACCATGCAGAACGCCATTGAGAAGTGACGCCCTTCTTTTTATGAGACCATTCTGCTGGACTTCTCTTTACGTACGGCGGATTTACGCGCACTTCCACTTACGCACAATTTGTTCTGCCTTCGCTCCCCCGTCTCGACAGGTGGCAGAGCTTTGGCTTCACTCCCGTGTGCCACAAGGGTTTGTTCACGGATTCTTTGTTAGCGCAGCCCGTGGCTCGTGACCTCATCGCCGTGCACAGCGATGGTGACCTTTACGTGAGCGTCAACCAGGTGCGCGTATTTAGGGTTTGTATGCGCCCACCCAGAATTATCCCTCCCTACACCCTCCCCTTCCCGTCGCACTGTGCACGGCTGAAAGGGACGTGTGCCATCAGGTGTTGGTACTCACGTATAGCCACGTAGTGCCGGAGGGAGCGTTTGTGATTGACGACTGGTTCGGCGGGAAGGGGGCGTGGGAGTCCGCCCGTAAAGCGGTTTACGACTTCGCAATCCATCAGGTGCGCTGTTCCCGAAATCCCGTCGCGTCTATGGAACATCTCGGGATAACTCGCATGTTTTGCGGATATTTCCGGAACGCCTGTATGGTATTCACAGACTTGCAGAACTAAGCGTTCAGGGTCCCCCGATTCCTTATTACATGTATCTCTGTGTAGGACGTGGCACCCAACCTGCGAACCCCGGTAGTGGGCGCCTCCGCGTACTGGATCAAATTGGAGAGCGACGCCTGCCCGGACTGTTACCGGACCACCCCCATAAAGTCTGTAAACCTCAACGCACTGACACAGGTTTCCATCGATCGATACAAGGCGAAACTGCAGGAGCTGCAGACGGTGCGTGGGCTGTCCCTCGCAACTCCTATCATTCACACCACGATAGTGCGTGGGGCTGCGAAGTCGTTGTTTATTTCCATACGCGGCTTTTGTTTTTGTGTCGAAAGTATTTTAACGAATATTTATATCACTGTCGCTGATACCTGGGCATGGATTCGTCAAAAAAATGTCTTGTTATCGCCCATCTATCGTTGATAGTTGACGACTCGCTGTTTGAAGAAGCTGACGTTAAGGGTTCTGACGTGAACCGTCGCAGGCTATTTCCGGCTTTGCGCAGTGCACAGCGTCAGGGATGCCGCAGGCGAGCGACGACGAAGTGTTTGCGGCCATCAAAACTTGGCAGGCGCGCGCAGCAAAGGGCGTCGCTTATGCGGCGTGCGACGGGACGGGTTTATTCGCTGACCCGCCGAGCGGCACAAAAATAAACGCAGTGGTGATTGGAAAGGAGTGCACGGACGCGGACTACGACAGAGAGATCACTCGCTGGTGGAGCGCCATGCCGCAGGACGCGATGATGATTCTCGAGTGTTGGGACGGCAGCAGTGCGGACCCTGTGCACGGCTGCCGCCCCGCGTTTTACCGCTTTGTGTCTGACCAAGGGATTATGCCGCACCTGCAGACGGTTTACGACCACCCCACCGCGTTTTGGATCAAGGGGCCGATGCCGCTGGGCTGACGGAAAATGTAGCGTAGCAGAAGTGGCGCGGGCGGCGGCGAGGGGTGGGGGGGGGGGCGCATAAGACGGGATACTTGTTTACATACATAAATAGACAATCAGTTAATTTATTGATTCAGTCCGCCGACTCGTCTGCGGGTCGCGCTATGGGCGTACTTGTACGTGCATTCAGCATTGTCTTGCGCTCCATCACGTGAGCGGTGCGGAGACGGGACGGGGGATATATCATGGGAAGACATGATGGCGATGTTTGTTAGAGAGACACATTAGCATGCTTGGACGCCTACCGCATGCAATCGCGTTAAAGTCGTAGGGCGGTGTCACTTCTGACGATGTTTTCATGGGGAGTTCGTTGTTTGAGGTTGTGGGTGTTTGTGGCAGTTTGCCTCTTTGCATACTGCCAACACAAATCAATGTTGCTGCCGGTGGGAGTTCCGATGAAGAGAATGAAGATGTCTCAAGCGAAACTGGGATTGAATGTGGCATGCGCAAATAGAGGTCTAGAGGCTCTTTAGTAGGAGTGAAGCCACAAAATTTCTCGAAGGGTGTGTGCTCAATTTCGAGTGCACGAGTACCGTCGTTCTCAACGGCAAGCTCCCGGCTCTCAGCTCACGTCTCAACAACACACTCACATACATCACCAGCGTTCCCATCTCCCTGCACCGACACACCTCCCCTCTCGCCACGACTTGCCCCCTCCACAAGTCTACAACATGCCCGACTTTCAGCTAATGTTGCGACCTTGTTGGGAAACGCGCGCTACAACCGTCGGACCTACACACCGGTCCGCCACTCGCCACCCCCCCCCCCCAATACCTCCCACCGCCTCATCACATGCTCCATCGGACACCCTCCAGATTCACTCCTCCAAAGGCCAACTCACTCTTCGGGCCTACCTCTCCTCCCTCTACCGCCATGGTCGACGTCTACACCCCACGCCCACTCCACGTTGTGCTTAAGCGGTCCCAGCGCCACCCTCCCGAAACAAATCGCGCCCTCCACTAGTCTCCCGCACTATGGACCAGTGTGCCGCCGCCGACGACCACCCCACCCAAAATGGACTGTACCTACGAGTCTCCCGCCGCAGTGATCACCCTTCCGACCCAAGCGAAAGCCCCAATCCCACCCACGACATCAGCCGCCCCCGTGGCTGACCCCCAACCTGTCACTCAGCCCCCCCTGTCGGAATCGGGAACGGATAGTCACACGTAGGTCGTGTCGGCCCCACAAGGGGGCCGGTTGTGGTGACTAGAGAAGTGAGAAGAAAGAGATGGCGGCCGGCGAAGGCACCGGCAAGGCCGGCCGACCGCCACTAATAGGGAATATAGTACTGCTAATAGAATAGCACTAAGTACTAGGATGACAAATAGCTACCTTGTACATAAGCAGTAGGCAACGGGATGCTAGTGCTAACACCCCCCCTCAAGGTAGTCTAGGTCTTGACTTCGTCCTAGCTTGTGTCGAGGAAGGCGCCATCTTGGTCGAAGGTGTAGTGCTTGTAGCGTGTACCTCAGGCCGGGTAGGTGTAGTGACATGCGCTCACAGGTTGGCACCGCTACCGGCGAGTTGCCAATATTAAGCGGTTCCAAATATACTGCGTAATGTACTATTCTGACATGTAGCATGAAAAACTGTCCACGGGCGAATTAGCCGACGCATGGGAGCGACCGGCGAGGAAGAAGCAAAGCCAACACGGTTGTTAGGAGCGTGTAGACGCAGAAAAGCATAGACGAGCGTCGCTCGTGTTGACTCCCCCCTCTCGCCGTGGGAAAGTTAAGCTCCCCGCTAAGTTAGGTGAGCGTTGCGGCGTTGCCTCGGGAAAAAACAATAACATTACTAATTAAAGTACGCACGGGCCGAAATTTCGCGGGTCGGTTTTAAACAGCCAGATCTGGTCGAGAGCATCGGTAGGCTGAAGGCTAGGTGATATTGAAAGCTTGATGGGACGAGCGTGGCGCCGGGTGCTTTACACACGCTCTTCTTCTTTTTACGTGGGAAACGGTAGGACAGTCGCGGACAACCACCTCGAAGGCGAAGCGTGATGTCAGTTGGACGATGAAATACTAGCGTGGCGCCGAGCGCTTTACACACGCTCTTCTCTAGTGGTGGAGGGCCCATAACCTGTCGGAATCGGGAACGGATAGTTACACGTAGGCCATGCCGGCCCCACAAGGGGGCCGGCTGTGGTGACTAGAGAAGTGAGAGGAGAGAGATGGCGGCCGGCGAAGGCACCGGCAAGGCCGGCCGACCGCCACTAATAGGGAATAGAGTACCACTAATAGCATAACACTAAGTACTAGGATAACAAATAGCTACCTTGTACATAAGCAGTAGGCAACGGGATGCTAGTGCTAACCCCCCCCCCCCAAACATGGGCTTCAACAATCCATGTTCCTCCTCCTTTCCACCGACCCACCCCTCTACATGCCCACGCCGACTTCTCCAATCAAGCACGCCACATGAGCAACCCCATCGTGCCCCGCCCTCTCGCTCAACCTTCCCACATGGTTATCACTGGCGAGGCACCCCCATCACCGACCCAATAATACCCAAGCAAACTCAACAAAGCTCCCCGCCCCACGATCGCCATGACGTTGGCGTTCTCCACTTCTACCATCAAGAAGATTATTGAAGAGGCCAACAAACGTTGGGGGTTCAAGCTCGTACCCGATAACGTTCGAACTTACTCTAGGCCTACCCCCCTCGCCCCCAAGACCCCGCATGGACGCCGAAAATTCTCTGCTCTCACCACCGGCACCGTGCTCCTCTGCCTTCATCCACGTGCGACAGCTCAAGATCAACTAAACCGCCAAAACTAGTTTGACGACTACACCCAAGTCTTCACTGATCACGTAGGCAGCCCTCGCGAGACTTCCATACATGGGGCGCCCCACTTTAACGATGCTAAGAAAGGCGGCAACCACGCATGGCTCTCATGTCCATAGCTATAAGGCCTCAACAACTATCAAGCCAAAGATCTCTTCTCATCCGCCCTCTCCCACCTATGGGACGACGGCTCAGGGCAATACCTCGACGTCGAGAAAACCCTCTACGCCGCGGTTTTTTTGTTTTTTTTAGGGTTTTTGAAACCTCCGACTTCACTAGTTTCGTGCTATCCCCGGCTAAGACGATGGCTACCGCAGTCACCGACTCCCTCAAGTACCATTTCGACACCGCGTGAGGACAAGTTGGTCTCCACACTCTCCTTTACTTCCTCGCATCGGCAATACTCGACGTCTCTACGCGCCTAACGGAGGCTAAGCTCATCACCGGCGGACCGGACGGGGTCGGTGCTATCGGCATGGGATCCGCAGAGGCCTTCTTTACCGATACACGTGAAGTGGTCCTCAGCCTTGCCTCCCACCTCCCTGTGCTCTACGCTGCCGCTCTCAGAAATATAATTGTTCACCTAATTCTCGACCCAATCAACCTCCGATTCCTCCGCATCTACCGGGTTCCGAAACCGACGCTAGAGGAAGGCGAAATATTGCCCATCAAGCCCGTCCCACACACCTATGCGGCTATCAACCGTACCGGTATCGCCACCGACCAAGTCGCCGACACTACTTGGGCTGCTATCTCGCTAGGGACGGCGCTCGCTAGCAGTCGCCAGCCCTGCGAGCGCCTCAGATCTCCCCTGGGGGCGAGGCCTGAGGCTACGCAGGATGGTGGTTGGTCGCAGCCGGAGGAGCGGCACGGTCTGGCGGCGGCGGTCCTTAGGATCACCCGCCGCCGGAAAAGCCCGGTACGGGGGGTTTTTGGAAAAATTCCCGTACCCACCATCTTTTGAGGACCGGGGACTCGATCCCTGTGTTCTTCCTACCCCTTTCCTAGTCGGTACCCAGTTATCGATAGGCTGCCTCAGGCAGTGTGCCTAGGGTTATCGTAACGGCAAAGTGCTCGTAAAGGCGGCCCCCTAACAACGTAAACCACTGAGGGAGGGCACGGACGGCCACAACGCGATCAGATAGGTGTTGGAGACAGACGGGAAAAGGACAGGGGACAGGAGAAAATCTGGCTCGGGGGCAGGAGAGCCAGCCGGACACCGTCTGCAGCCTAGTTCTTTTCTCTTCTCAGCCCCCGAAGGAGGAGAGAAGACTCGGCTAGGTGGCGAGCTGCGTCGAGAGGAGCGGCTAATACCTCGGGCGGGGTTGAGCACGGATCGAGGCGGGACCGACGACGACCTATGCGAGGGGGTTTTTTTACCTGCCTTTCCCCCCAAGCTCCGGCACGACCGGAGTCGCACAGGAGCCGAGGTCAGGCAGGTTCGCCTCGACCAACTCAAGCTGGACAGCTCTGCTGATCAGCGACCCCGCAGCGGCTGGAGCAGGCCGCGTATCGTGGAAATTAGCGACATTTTATATTTCATACTTGTATGCAGACAATACTTGTTTATGAGTATGTTTTAGACGGTATCGTTACTGCCATTGGAGAGGTTGGGATTAGTGGTTCACGGTCTACCTCAGTCTACTAAGTCCTGTATGGCATAGCATAAGGGGGGGCCCAGAGACAGCAACCGGTTTATACTGGTATTGTTGTAAACAATTTCAATTTCAATTTCAATGGGCTGCTATCCACCGGGCTTCCTTGAAGTTCCCAGAAAAAGTCCCGCCCTACCTGCCACCACCATATTACTGAACGTCACAAGATAATCTTCGCCTCCGTCACCATGAACGCTCACGGCTAGAGCTTCACAGGGGGCTCGGCCAAACCACTCACCCCGGTCGACTGATCCTCCTACTTTGCCCGTACCGCCGACAAGCTACTATATCCAAAATCCACACATTGCGCACGTTAGGAGGCGAGCCCTCTGATAACGTTGCCCTAACCACTGACCCTGCCTCCACCGACGACAACGCGGAACAACTCACAACGCGCCACCCGGGAAACACGCACCTGGACGATAAGCCAGTCGACATACTTCTACCCCGCTGCAACTCCGGATGGCCCGTCCCTACCTGCAAGGCGGTTTACGCATTACATCTCTCAGATCTAGAATGGACCGCCGATAACATCTCGTGCAACCCCCGTGCCCCCTCCTACCCAACCTTGTCCTATAATTACGACAGAGCGGAACAACGGCTACAATGATCGCCCCACGCTAGACATGCAAGGTATGGCACCAAGCACTTACCAAGATGGTTGTGATGGAACTCGCCATCTCTCCCCGTGACGTCTTGTTCATGCCACGACGACGAGCCATGCGAGGTATGCTAGGCAAGACTCACTAGCCCGTCATTGTATTCCGCGTTCCCTCCCGGCCCGGATCTACCTTCAGCGTTGAGCCGTTAGCGCCACGTTACCTGCGTTCGCCAGCAGGCAAGGCCCACCAATACCACTTTCGAACGTACGAACTCAGCGAACACCAATACGAAAGCACAACGCCGAGGTCTTTATGCGTCCGTACATGTCTGGCATCCTCGCACAAGACGGAGCACATGTTCTCAGCATACTTACAACATCGTGGGCGCCGAACATCTCGGTTACGTACGGCAGTGTAATTCAGCGGTACTTTGGGTTCTGCGAAGACCATCAAATAGCCCCCCTAGCCGGTACCTCCGCCACGATGGCACGATTCGTCACCCGGCTAGGCAACCTCGGCACGGTAAAAGCTTCGAGTCTACACTAGCATCTCTCAGCCGTCAACAACTTTTACAAAAAAAAATTGAAATTGAAAAATTGAAATTGAAATTGTTCATAGCGAAGCGGCAAACTGGAGTGGCAGCCATCTATCGGCCCTCTATACTCAGCCATACACGACTTACGAGCAAGTTTAGACAGGGTACTCTTCGACCATGTGCACCTATCGACACACCTATCTGCAATGTGTGTCGACGTTCCTCGGGAGTAAAAGTAGTGTAAGCAATGGCAGCAATTGCCACAGCCCCCCTGCCCAAGCACTAACAACGTAAAAAATGTGTAATCAAGAAAAATATATCTAATGATAAATCCATTTGTCAAAAAATGCAAAACTAAAGTGCTGCTCCCACGGTGCACGGCCCGCTCCCACCGAACCGCGGTGCTGACCGGCCTAGGCCGATCGGCGTTCGGGAAGGACGACGGGCCAGCCTAATCTAGCTCCCGCGTGACTTCGGTCTTGCCGAAGATAGGAGGGGAAAGGCTGGCAAAAATCCCTCTCACGTGATTACTCGTCGATCCCGCCGCCGCATCCCGTAAGCCCCGCCCCAAGGTCGTTGCCGCGCCTACCGACGCGACGGTCCTCCTTGTCGAGGTCTCCCGTCACCTCGAGGGCAGGTGGGGGGGACCGAGACACACAGACAAAGGAAAAAACTGGCGCTCATGCCTCCGCGCCTGAATTTTCCCCGCCCATTCCCCCGGTTTTTCCTCTGTCCGGTACCCGGGTACCTGTATGGCAGTCCGACTTGCGCCCACACCCTCCCGCCTCTAATCGCGCGTCCACCAAGCAACGTTTTTCGAGCGTGGGCCTCCGCGCTTACCCGGCCCAC
The DNA here is from genome assembly GCA_026401115.1 of Tetraselmis chui. Taxonomy (NCBI): domain Eukaryota; kingdom Viridiplantae; phylum Chlorophyta; class Chlorodendrophyceae; order Chlorodendrales; family Chlorodendraceae; genus Tetraselmis; species Tetraselmis chui. Next base: position 132,906 of record JAPMLY010000006.1, read on the forward strand.
AATCTCATATATAGGTGTGTCAAGGTAGTGGGTGTCGATAAAGGGGGTGGGGGCAAGTCACCGTAGCCGGATCCGTCGGGCCGCGGGTGCACAAAAACTAGTCGAAACCCTCCGTGCGGGGTTTTCCGGCGGCGCCGACCCGGAGGGTCGTCGTCGCCAAGTCATGTCGCTCCCCCCGTCGAGACAAACCTCCTTGCCGCCCAATCGTACTTCTCCCCCCCTTGGAGATTTAGCATGTCGACGTAGCTGTTTGCTAGTGAGCGCCTTGCCATGGTGCTGCTTCCCAACTAGCTCGACGCCGGGTACGGACATTATTTTTGTTTCCAAAAAATCCCTCCGTACATGGCTTTCCGGCGGCGGCTGATCTTGAGGATCGCCGCCGCCTCACCTAGCCGTTCATCCGCTTGCGACCTACCACCGGCATTTGACATGTCGTGCTACACCCTTGGAAGGTTCGACTGGCACATGGCTTGTCGACGGCTAGCGAGCGCCCTTTCCTGGCGCTGCTTCCCGGCTGGCCACCACGAGCTCCAACGCCCGTGTCCCACCGCTGATCCGGCCGTACCCTCCTCGCCAACAAACGCTCCTGAGGTACATGCCCCACCCCCCAAAGTAGGAATGTATCTAGTAGTATCTGACCGCGAAAAAAATATATCGGACGGCCCGAGCGGGAGGTTTTGGCGCCGGTATTGCACACAAATTGTTTTGTCAAAAGCTCTATGTATATGGCTTTCCCGACAGATGTTGATCCCGCGGATCGCTCTCTCGGCCCTCTTAGCCCCCTACCGTGCCAAGCCATGCACGGCTACGGGGTTTCCAACGCCCACCACGGGGAGGTGAGGGGATGCGAGCGGGCCTGCGAGCGCAACCCCCTCCGGGTTGCCACTTTTACAAAGACCATGGTTACGACCGAGTTGCGCTAGGCAATCTCGTTTGCGCGAGTGCGAAAGGAATTGCAACGTCACAATTGACACTCGCTCCGACGCTCATCTGCGTACCACTCCCGTCCGACCTTGTACGCCGCGCGTGATGAAGCGTGGAGGAACTGCATGCCATAATACAAGAGCTAACGAAGTTAGACGTACCACGACAACATATCGAATTACTACGAGCATGTGTCGCTACCGTCGTCCTATATTTTGTCTTCTTTTCGAGAGGTGGCGCATGGATTGAGTGCCTTCCTAGTGACCTCGTCGCCTAACAGCAAGTTGGAATCCTCATGTACCATCACGACAAGACGGGACAACGAGGGGTATTAGATGAGCGCATATTTTTGTGTTCCATCCATGGGAGTACGCATCGTCAAATAGCCATCCTACCGGACCTTTTCTACACCCATAGACTACAGAGGGCGTCTACCCACAAGGCCCCATTGTAGTCGTTGGGCGATCGAAAATCGCGATAAGCCAGTCAGATGGCCTGCGGACACCCTATCGAGTTGGATCTAGTTCGTCCTCAAAGACATTAAGGTCAATCCCCCGTACGGCTTCGCATGGATATCTCATTCACTTCGAAAAGATGCGATCACAACCACGTACGCGATTGGGTTCACCATATGCAAAAATTCGCAATCTTTCGGCGGATGGGCGACGGAGTCCATCGTTGTGCTCAACAACATCGACCCCATTATCATTGTCGTTCCCATGACAACCAATTGGTATTTCTTTGGTTTGCTAAGGCCTTGGGGCGGCCAAGACCAGGCTACCCGCTAGACAACGACATGATGGCAAAACGGAGGCCCCCACTACGTCGTGAATGGTCATGCTGTAAAATATTCGAGGTTTAGATTACAGGGGGCTAGACTATTAGCAAGTGTTGCCATGACGCTTCGCAAGTCTAACCGTCTAGGCTAGCTTTTACACGCGTTGCCTTAATAAAGCTCACCCCTACAAGTGACGCTCGGCACACAACGTTAGATAGCCGTCTGCCATTTGCGCGAGCACGGCTCACGCAAACCCACCCTCCCTGATTCCCTCGTAATGCGTGTGCACAAGGCCCTTTGGGCATGTAAGTCAATTCTTGTAAGAGATTTACACTTTTCGCAAAACGCAGCCCCCCACGGTTCGTATTTTTTAAAGTAATATAATATGAGCAGCATGATCTTGTCATTATTTATGCAGCGTGAATTTATGCAACGTCTTTCTGCTACTCTTCATGGTACTCTGGGCTCCTGTCTCAGCGACGCTTTGCAGGAGGGCAGTGCTGACGCTGTGGCATGCCTTCCTGTTCCTCGGGCTTAGGTTTTTTCCTCTTTTCTTCTTTTTGCTTGGTGGCCTCGACTGCTTTTTCTTGTAAGAAATTCAATATTGTCACTATTTATTCGCGGAGTCGCAATTACACGAAGTACCCGTACCACAGAGGGAGGTGAATAAACTAGAGCGACGCGTACAGGTACTTGTCGTCCACACGAAAGCACAGCAGCGCCTTGGGCATGCGAAGTCGAACACACCAATGACGACATGCCGACCTGCACGGGACCTCCTTGGACTCCACAGCTAGCGACCTGCCTGCAGCGTGAATACGAAAGCATCTTAGTTTACCCGGCTGCCGTAGGTATAGGGCTCTGGAACAGTACTTTGTTTACATAATTACGGCCGACGACGAAGGACGGCGCTTGCGGCAGTGGCTTCCACAGGAAAATGAAGGCTCAGGATGGTCCCGCTAACGTCGACTACGACCTGCTCTCCGCGACATCGTCACAGCAGGTGCAGGAGCGCGCCGCTGCGCAGGACGTGGTGGCACGGCTGAGGGAGGTACTGGAGAAGGAGGACGAGGAGATTATCGGGGAAAACGAGGCGGTGGGTAATATTTTCCGGGCGCTCAGCTCTGAACAGCTGCACCATATTCTGCGCGACCTCGAGTGGGCGCTACAGAGAACAAACAGCCTCTCCTACCAGGATTTCAAAGACAGAGAGGAAACCCTGCCGGAACTAACGGAGTCGCTGGTCACAGCGGGTCTGATACGCTCGACATCCAACCGGTCACGAGGAAGTGAGATGAGCTTTCGGCGGGCGGAGTCGAGCTGTTCACGGGGCGGCGCGTCAGTCGGGTCGCAGGACGCACAGCAGCAGTCGCGACTGGGGAGGTCAACGTCGCAGCACAGCCAGGGTGTCGACCCTGCCTCTCAGTCCACAGCGCGGAAAACTACGCGATCGATGTCGAGAGTTGGAAACTCGACGTGAAATGGCGACACCGACTGCCAACTCAATAACCATGTATGACACAACAGCCTCGTGGAACCTCCTGAAACCCTAAACATCGGAGCTCTGTCGTGATTCGTGACAACCTCGCAGCAGATTTGAAGCTGAGAAGTGGTGACGGTTGGCTCAATGCATGGAAGGTACTCCACGCCAGGTGCTTGCGTGTCACGTGCCTGGGAGCACCTTGGTCTCCGCATGAGCACACTACAGGAGTGATAGGCGAGCCGGAAAGGGATTGGCGGTGTGGTGATTGGCAAACGAGTAGCACTCCCATGAAACGCACCGCACGTCGTGTATGTGAAGATGACAAGCCCTGGTTGTACTAACCCCTGGCCAAGCTACTTCACAACAAAACTGGCAAAACTGCAGATGCAACCACATTAGACTCAACGATCGTGGCAACCTGCAATTGTAAATGATGTATATTTTGTTTCCTGTTTTTAAATATTGTCAGATCTACCCCGACTGCGTTATTCTGAGCACCAAGCTAGTGAAAGCACGTGCCCTATACAGCTTTTTCCGTCTGCTGCTGTCTTCCGTCCACGAGCGCCAGGTGATGGGCCCTCCACTGCGTCAGCTGCGGGTTCCGTGCCAGGAGTAGCGCGAGGCGCAGTCGGCACCGCACCCGCTGCGCCGAGTGACCCAACATCCGTCCCCCACCGCCACCGCGCGCTCTCCGCCCAGCACGCAGTTTCCAGCTCCACCCCCCGCGAGCGAGCGACCACGCACCCACGGCCAGCGCAGGGCAATGGACGGAGTGGTGCAGGGCGCCCAGGGCCACAAACGAGTCGCCTGTGGGGTCGACCCAGCTCCAGGCAAAAGGGCGGCCCGTCGTGTGTGGTGCGCCGTGGATGAGGGGGGCGCCCACTCGGCTGAGACCCAGCAACGCGCACACACTGAGCAGCAGCGCTCGAAGGGCGGCACTGATCGCTCCATGGAAGGCGCCCAGTGCCAGGCCAGTAATCTCCAGGGTCAGCATCGCCCTGTGCAGACACAGCCGCCATCCTCGCGTCAGTGATGTCAGCAGTTGACGCACGTGTATGTCAGGGCGTGCCTGACACCGCAGAGATTCATGCACACATCCATACACACACACACACGCATGCACGCACACGCACACTCACACACACACACACTGGCTCACTCACTCACACACATATATAAAGACACACACACACACTGGCTCACTCAAACACACACACACACACACACACACACACACACACACACACACACACTGGCTCACTCCCCCCCCACATACGCACGATTCATTACACCACAGACTTTCGCTCTGATAACATCCGAGGGTCTAAACCTCAGATGCGTTGGCTGCTTTATAATCATCGCGACAGCCGTTGAGAAGAGGACTGTTTGAAACTTAAGTGCAATACATTTGTAACTAAACTCAAGAGGCACAATCAGAATAAATCGTTACGAGGCGAGGAATGAAGCTCTAAAGGCAAAACTGTCGGACGAACCATGTTGTCATCGTTTCCATCAGCGGTTTAAGTGCTTGCGATGGCTTTTCAAATCTGGGTAACCATTTCCGGAAACATTACATTTTGACCTAATTACAAAAAGTGTGTTTTATTTGCATAAATGAACCGCTCACATTTTATTCTGCCCCGTCAATAAATGGGAGCATGTATGTTATTTTAGGGTCTGTGGTTTAGCCCTAGTTCTCGAATTGAATAATCTGCACGATGCTGCTTCTGTCAATTCGAGTCGGACAGCGTTTGTAAAAGTTTGTAAGCGCTTTTGGCTCGCTGTGTTGTTAAGTAATTTCAGCTTATATGCGTTGCTAGCTTAACAAAGGATGATGAAAACGTGCGTCATTTCTGAAACGCGCACAAACCACTCCAGCACCCCTCCCACTCGACCTCCAACAGACAACACCGGACTGACTTTGAAGACCTGAACCTGTCAGCAGTAAAACTGGAGCTCTTTCGAACATCGAGTAATTGGCTTGAAAGCCAACACATATCCGCGTGCGTCATTCCAATGTAAACCCAATTTTAATGCGACGGTGGAAAAACACCATTTTCATTACTGTGTTCAAAATCTGTTAACGTCGACGGATTAAGCCGAACATCCGGAGCAACCACAAAAAACAGGAAATCTTGAGAAACAGTGACAGCTGTGTATCAGCTGCTGAGCTATGCGATAATTGTGATGCTGTGCGCTACGGATATCCTTCCTAACACACTATTAATAGATTTTTACTACTTGTTACAAGGAAAGCAGTGGAGTCCACCAGTAAAGAAGTGAGAAGAAATGAAAAAAAAAGCACAGGAGCCTGAGCCCTCTTGCAAGACATCACCAAGACAGGAACCGAGCGTGCCATGAAGCACCACAGCACGTTGGCGCTGAGAGAGAATGTGTGTGTGTGTGTGTGTGTGTGTGTGTGTGTGTGTGTGTGTGTGTGTGTGTGTGTGTGTGTGTGTGTGTGTGACACAACTAGAAATGGGCCTCTGGGTTATTTTTGTGGTTAAGAAAATACAGAGTGAGAGGCACAGAGTGTATGTGTTTGCATGATTGCAAAAACATAAGGAACGACGAGCACAGCTACGGGCTACTCGTTAATATCAATAAAGATTACTTCCTCACATGTCATCCCTAGCTTTTAGAATTCAGCGAGCGCAGCATGCAGAGCACGAAGAGAGACGTCACTGGTACGAGCACGGATACTCGTAGTTTCAGTATGACGGTTCACATCTCCAATTAATTAATTGGCGACAATAATGTAATAAGGAGGAAGTGCGGTGCGGGAAATCCCGGCGCTTACCCTTCTGCCTGCCGTCCTGCTCGCTCACGCGAAGCCATCACTTGTCGGACGCCCGCGGCGGTTGCCAAGGATGCCAGCCAAGCGGCCAGCGCCGCGGCCGTCGGAGGCAGGCAGGCAGAAAACACCGCTCGCAGCGAATCCCGCCAAGGAGGCCACACCAGCGGCAGAGTCAGGATGGCTCCGACAATTGTCACGGCCGCCCACCCCACCGCGGTGGCGCCCATCGCGGGGCCGACGAAAAGGGCTGCACGGCTCCGGGCCTTGATTAGGGTTGTGTTGGGGTTTGATCCAGAAGCGAAAGGCCCGTCGCCACGGCGAGCCGCTAACGTAGCGGCGCGGAAATTCAGCAACGTTGCCGCCCATTGAGCGGCGACGATGGCAAGAGATGCGACGGACCAAGCACGCAGGCAGGTGCCAAACTTTAGCGCCAGGTTGCCGAGCACCGCGGCGTCGTCGGAGAACGTAGGGCTGATGTAAATCCTGATTACCCGAAGGACAGGGTCGCTTCGCATGAGCAGCCAGCCCACCACGGTTTCCGTTTGTCCCGCAGCAGTCCACGTGGCGGCGACCAGGGTCGCGACGAGGCCAAGACCGCCCATCGCAGCGGCCAGGAGGCGCTGAGGGAAGAAAAACGCGAGGGGCGGCGGGTTGTCCGAGTTGCGGTCATCGCCGTCCGCGGGGCAGCGCCGACAGCAGTACAAAGGCAACGCTCGGACGAGACCCCAGAGCCACGACGGTAGTGGCGAGGTGGCGGCCGTCGAGGACGGCTGTGCCGGCTGATTCTGGTAAATGCGGTGCTTAATGTAGGCAAGCAGCGCCCGGCTCCGGGCGGCCTCAAAGTCCCTGCGCCGGAATACAGCAGCGCGGGCGACGAGTCAGCCACGGCTCGATATACTTAGAATGACTTTTTACTCACTTGAATAGGCATAACGGAACAAAAGGAAATCGCACCAGTACACGGCGCGAGGTCGCTGCCGTCGAAACGCGGCGTTGTAGACCCACTCGACAAGAATAGCGGCATGCAAGGGCGCAGCGAGGCCGGGTACGAGCATCAACGGAACCGACAGGACGTTGGGGATGAGGTGGCGGATGAGCCAGCCGAGTCCCACGGCGGAGAACGCGGCGAGGAGGCCGGACAGCGCCCAGAGCGGGTGGCGTGCGAGGGAGTTTCCTGTCGATGGGCGAAGGGCGCGACACAGCCGGCCGGGATCCAAATATCAGAGAAAAAAAAGCTACTTAGCATATGTCATTTTACGAGAGTGATATGATGTGCTTATTGTAATCCAGAAAGTACGAAGTTTCACAATTCTTTCATATTCTTTGTCATTTTACGATAGTGGTATGTACTTCTTGTAATCCAGAAATTACGATGTCTCCAAAGTAGTGTCGCCCTTTGTCTAGGGTTTTTAGGGTCTTAAGGTGAAAATGTCACTTCTCTCTGACTTGGGGCACAGGCGGTAGTCTTCAGTACATGACGCAGACAAAAAATGTCAAGCACAGTCAATATATTGAAAGAAAACGAATATCGGAGGTTAAACCTAAAGTAAAAACGCACTTATCTATGTTGTGCAGGATAACCGAGTTAACACAGAAAGGACGATCCCGTTAAAATGACGACTTTTGAGGCAGCGCAACTCGATCGATGGATTTCGTCTTCGGAAGGGTACCGTCCGCAAACCAAAGCGCATCGTAACCTCGACACATGTCGCCGAGCTTTCCGATATCGCTGACTCAGTGGACGTGCAATGAGATAACAATCGATAGCGACTCGACCCATACTAGACACTACTACGGGAGGTCGGGAGCTGGGCGGGGTGGGTATCACTGGACTCACCGAGGAAAGAGAAAGCCGAGAGCGCCGCGATCAGCGCGGCGACCAGGCTGGCAATCCCGAGCGCCGCCGTTTGGCTCGAGGACGCGGCGTAGGGTGCCACGTCGCCGGGGCGGAGCTTGAGCAGCAACGGCGGGTGGGTAAACGTCCGCGAGTCGCCGCCGTTGATCCACACCTGACAAATAATGCGAATCGAAATACACACTAAGCCACAAACGGAGTCATGTTAACATCAACTGGCGAGTCGCTTTCATCGCGATGGGTCGTGGCTTGATGAAACTCGCCGTTCTGCCGCGCTTACAGCTAAGTCAGCACTCGATTGACAAGTTACCATCACATTATTTCTTCTCCACGAATCTACGCTACCTGCCACATCATCTGACGCTTCTATCATACTAGAAATTACGAATCGCCGTCGAATCAGTGTTGCCAATTCAGTGACCTGTCGTTTCCCACGATCTCATATACAGCGCGTCCCATAGTATTGGCGACCAGGCACGAGCGAAACGCACGCGCAACCAAATTCGATGTGGTCTGTTCCAGCTCGTACCTGTCGACTTGTGCAATAAATAAACTATCATAGCATTATTGATATTAACACCTGATTCGCTTTCATTAGCACATCAGTCGGTCTCCGTGTGTAGCTTAGTCCGCCACTCTGCTCTCATCAGCTCCCAACTAATTTTGATTTTGTTTCATTCCGTTAGGGCGTTGGTATACCCTTCTCACACAATTGCCAGGAATGCATAGGCGGAAAAATACACAACAATAAAGTACCATGTCGCAAGTACAGCGGTGCATAGGTATCTATTACTTTCTGATACTACGGGCTCCTTAAGACTGAAATTACGAACTAAATGGCATGCGTGCGTAATGTAGAGAAGTGTACACATGGGCTCTGGCAAATTAATTGCAAAATAAAAGAATTTCGCAGTATCCATAAAGTTCGCGGTAAGAAAGCGCGTTGACTTCATGCAAACAAAGAACACGTAAATTTTGTAGTTGGTAGCAAATCAAAATCAATCAGTAGTAAATTCTTAGTGCACCCAACACACCTTCACTGCGTATTCCCCCGCTGGCAGCGTATAGGAAACTGACGCGGACACAGCGAGCGCCTGCCCCTCAGTCTCCTTCCACCCCAGGACCGTCAGCTCCAGCCGCGGGTCGCCGCCTTCCTCTCCTTCAGGCTCCTTCTGTTTCAGGCTCTCCGCCCCGACTGTCACCAGCTGCAGTCTGAGACTCCGGACCGTCACAGGGCGGCCGTCCGCAAAGAATAGACGCACCTGCGATCATGCAGAGGGCGTTTGGGTCAGGGCGGCCAAAGGAAAAGCATTCCCGTCGTTTGTTCATTAGGATAGGAAAGATGCCGCGTATCATTTGCATTTCGAATGAGTTACATATTCTTTTGGTAAAATTCTTCCAAATACTGTAAGAAAGCTTCTTCGTAAGAATTGTCATATTTGGGAATGTTTACAAATATCAAAGAAAGACAGGGCTGAAATTTTGGAGATGAGCCTATGCAATAAGGAATTTGAACTTTGTCGGAAAGTCAATTCCTTCATTCGTTCAATATTAGGAATGGAAAGTCGCAGCGTAATATTGCGCGCTTGGAATTTCGAATTAACTGCATCCTTTTTTAATTCCTGCATAAATTCAATAATACAGGGCTGAAAAGTGAAACTGATTATGTGTCTTAAATGATTCAAATCAGAAATAACAAATTTCTTTGTGAGTTGTTCTTTGTTTTTAACATCGGCATGATTATTTTAAGCAAGGGGAGCTTGCAGGACCAACACAATCTCCGAATTACGGAGGAGATTCATCTTTTGCGGTATAAAGTAACTAATTCCGAGTATCAGATAATTGGACGGAAATGCGACGCTCATTTATCAACAAACCTTAATTTACCGGTCGCAAGCTCAAACAATTAAGATGCTTAAAAGCCCTGATCCTGCCAAAGGGTTGCGCGCAGCTTGCAGCGAAGTTTTTGAAAAATACCATAATTTGAAGTCTGCATTTCCGATTTTGTTTGACATTAGTGCTTGCTTACTGTTTTATTTCTCGTGAAACGCAGTTTATGGAGATCTGCGTGGCATCGCTCACGGCGCAATTAGAACAGCCGTTGCTTAATGATTAGTCACTAATATGCAATCAGCGGAGCATTCTTTGTCCTGTATCGTATCGAATGAAACCGCTTAAGGTTTTTTCGTGGCGGACACATTTGATGAGCATAGCAAACCCAACTTGGGCAAAATGAAACTAATAAACAGAGCCGACGGTTATCAAAACGTCGTTGATACAATTACGGGTGCCTCACGATTAAAACCGATCGGAGAGGAAATCCGCACCTGTAGCTCCGGCAGCACCAACTCCCGCTCGCCAGACTGCGACGGAGCTCGCAGCGCCAATCTCGACACAGCCTCGCCCGCTCGATTGTACAGTGTCAGGGCGGCGCCTCGAGGCAAGTCGCCCCACTGCACCGCCGCTGCCTCCTGCACCGTGTTCACGACCTGCCGATTCCCGCCACGTCGCCCACCATCCAAATAGAATTGTCAGAAACAGCAGTCGACACCGTTTCTATCGTAGCACATGTTGGCGAGAAAGTAGCAGGAACAGGCAAAGCAAGAGCGCGTAGTGACAGCTACTCATAAGTGGTACGCACAAGGAAAGTGCTTTAACTGTCAGCACTCTAATAGTCTTCGATAGAACAACGATAGTAAATGTATCGACCGCAAGCGAGCGACATAATCAGCGATGACATGTAAAGCAATAGCAATAATGCAAAGTGGTATGAGCAGGGACAGTGCTTGAAAAGTCAGAACGGAAACAATGTGGCGTTGGATGAAATGACGATGATGAAAGCATCAACGGCAAGTGCGCTACGGATGATGTGCCGGCTGGTAGCGACAGCTGTACGTACCTGTATCACGCCAAGGTTGAGGGCGCTGCCCCCGCCGGCCGGTCGTATCAACGCATGGAAGGCGGCGGAGGGGGCGGCGACGACGGAGGACGCCACAGTGGCGAGTCCGCGACCGTCGGTCCGCGCCGACGCGCCAGCAAGCCGCACCATACCGGCTGAAGCACCTCCGGAGGCGGCGTCAGCCCCGACCTCCTCCTGCGGGCAGAAGTAACCCGTGCTTTAAGACGGCTGTCAACTTATTTGGGTCGCTGAGAGAGTATACATACACAAAAATGTTGTATCTTCTAATTACTTCGGGCCGAGGTAGAGAGACATACTGTGAACTGCATTAAGAAAAAAATAATTTACAGATTGTTGACGACTTATCGATGCATTCTGAATTTTTTATGAGATTGATGCGTTTCTTGATCTCAGCCACACAAAAAGGCGGGAAATCAATCATCCCAAATAAATTGCTGTCTAATTTACCTCGCGTGCTTGATATCTTTCAGTTCATTAATAAATGCGACTTTGCTACGTTTTGTCTTGGCTTGTAATCAAATGCTGAGATAATGTTTGGATTGGAACACCAAAGCTTTAAAGGTAAACTTTGGTTGAAACTTTTGAAAAGAGCATTGGCAGTGCACCCACACTGCGATTTCATTATTGGCCCTTTCTGGACATTAATGGTGCACACCCCCAAGTGCCCAAGTTAGGCACAGAACCGGCGGAGCACGGTAACTGCTAAATAACTATTAAAGGAGTATACGCACTACTCGTAGATACTTGATTACATAAAAATACATATTTGCCTGTCATTGGATGAAAATACATTTTACATCGAATGCAGCCTATTGCCCTCGCACTCGGATGTCGCAACAGCGAATGAGCACTGCCACACAACGGTCCGCTATGCTCGTCGCCAGAAACCCAAAAATGTCGGTCCGAATTCGTATGGCGCTTTTACTCAGAGATGCAGTCAAGTTCATTTAATTTCTTTGTGCACTTCTAACAGATAATCCCGTACCGCCGCTTCCACCCAAATCTCTTTCTACTCATTCTGATTCCTCCGGTCCATCTGCACCAGACATCACACTCTTTCAACAAGTATCACAGCTACACGGCAACCCATCGTATCGACGCACTGCACCCAATGCCGAACCCCACCGTCCACCTCAACCACTGCGCAGCACTCAGCCGAAATGACACACATCGCCAACCCTAAACCAAATCGGCGAGTTGATGATACTCCGTCCGTTCATATCTTTCCAACCCATGGTAATGTCGCATTTGCTGCACCGAATCCTTTCGAGCCGACGATACAGTGACACACACACACAAAACTCACAAACACACACACACAAACATACACACACACACACACACACACACACACACACACACACGCAAAAGACATATTTTTACAAATTGATGTACGGCAGGAAAGAAAATCGGTAGTTTGAGGGCCAAACGTGCCTCCGTTCTGAGCTCCAGCTCGACGGGCCAACCCACAGCCGGACGGCCCGAGGGCCCCACCGCGCGCACATGCAGCAGCAGCGTCTCCCCCACCCTCACTCGCTCAGGCAGCGGCGCCACCATCTCCAGCGCGACGCCCCCCCCAAGCTGCACCGCGCGGGTGGCCGTCACGGCGCCCGGCTGCCACCCTCGGGTCGCGCCACCCCTCGGCGCCTCGATCCAGGGCGAGGCGACCGCGTCCAGCGTCAGCTGCTCCAGCCCACCGGCGTGCAGCCAAGCGAGGGACGCCATTTCCACCACCAGCGACCCCTCCTGTCGAAATGGCGATGAACAGAGGGGTGAGTTTGGCGAAGCCTGTGAAATTGATGTCTTGTCGCAAAATTCGATACAAACAAAATTAAAAAAATGTAATTTAGATGAAAAAGTAAAACGTAATTGATAGTTTTGTTCACTTTGCATTTGTGGATCACAATTATAGTGGATTGCCACACAAAATAAAAAAAAATGTTCTGGGTTGGGGCGACAATGGACTGAACGCAATATGAAATCCAAAAATAACTACAAATTGTGGAAAAATAGTTCTAGAAAGTCCGCAAGTAGTGCGATGTAAGTTATTGATTTATTACAGTATTATGTGGTGGGGTGCGTCAGTTTGTGAAACACATATGAAGTCACAAAGAAAGACATACGGAAGATGACAATTTACTAAAATATAGAAAACATTGGTGCCATTCAATTGACTACAATTATGGAGTCATATCGGCGGATTGAAAAAAATGCAAATTGAGAAGCTTGTCAAAGTCGAGTCGGTTACCTGATTGTCGCCGAGAGCAGCGCAGGCCGCCGAGATGGGCCGCGCTCCAAGAAGCCAACAAAGCTGCCCACCGAGCACCCTCCCCGCAAAGTCGAACCGCTCCGCCGTTATACTCCATTCTCCGTCGCCGCGGCGGAGGTCGACACGTGGCAGGAGCGCGACAGCGTGCAAAGTGTCGTCTCGTCCAATGCCTCGCCCAGTCGTGGGCAGTCTCACGGCGAGTGGCGTGTTCGCATCAGAGGGCGACGACCACCGCTCACCCAGGCTCACGTCACTGCGGGGCTGAAACAGCAGGGAGGCTCCGCCGTCTGACGCGCAGGGAGTTTTTACAATTGGAGGGTAATGCGGAGTCATTTGTTTTTTCATCCACGCTAAAATAAACTGTTTCTCTGTGAGGAAAATTAGAACAGTTTGGGAAAAGGGTTGATGTCGTAAAATCAATTGGCTGTTTGAGGCGACAGCTCCCGTTTTATTCGCCCCCACTTTGTGTGGTTTAAAGTGCGATTCTTCAGGTTTCAAATAAATTATTTCGCATTTGCGTATGGTTTGAAGTTAGGGGTTGACACGGCGGCTGACGATATCGCCGTTATAGCAATGCTCTAAATAGTAACGATATACACACTGACAAGAAAATAAAATTCACAACTCGAGAGCTTCCTTGCACAAAACACATCGATTAGTGCTGTTGGTGGTCATTCTCTGCTGTCGTTTATAGCAAGCTTCAGCATTTACTGTTGCTGTGCATATACACTAAAAATCTAAAACGGATTCGTGCATTCACCGACCCCAACCGTTACTCACACGACAGGGGGAAAGGGACGGCTGTGCACTCACCGCCCATCCGCACCACACCTTCATCGCTCGCCACACAGAAGCGCTCCGAACTGACGTCTGACTCCACCGCCGCGGCAGCCACGTTGATGCCTTCCGCTCGCGCTGCGGGGCAGTCGGCGCCGTGGTCGCGCGGGCCGCAGGGGAGGAGGAGGAAGCGGAGGTGGAAGCAGGCGCCGGGGCGGCCAGCAACCAAAACGGGCGTGAACGTCGCCAGCCCGTCGTGGTCGGACTCGGTGCTCATCGCGCTCGGCAGCACCGCCTGTCGCAGTGACATAATTTTACACTTCGCACAAGAAAACGAGTCGTATTATGATACACACTTAAAACAAGTAAATAACGTCATGACATCAAAATGAGTGTAAATATTTCAGACAATCTTACAAGAAGTGAACGAAATGTGACAGTCATTCAAATGTTTCAAATAATTTGATGGTTTCGGTATCGCTATAATTGTCTGTTGTTTTGTGTATATATCATCGCCGTGCTTTGGATTCCGTGATCCTCTTTTGTCACTCTTGCCCTTTTGGTTCCCCTCCCTTTTTGTGTTTGTATCATCGTTTCAGCTGGAAATTAAAATGCGCACAACAATTTCTGTGTATTCCATTTGCTTGGTTAAAAACATTGAAAATGATACTATAAAACATAAAACATATGGACAGCGCACCTGATGTGGCGGCACAGCAGCACCCAGAGCACCTCTGGCGTCGAGGGCGACCGCATCGGGGCCGATGGGCGAGCCGTCCGCCGTCACAGGGACGGCGACAGCTCGGAAGCCGGCACAGGGGAGCCCGTCCGGCCCCACAAACCGCAACGCCAGCTGCACATCGGACGGCACCAGCGGCGCTGCGCCCGCGTCTCGACTGCCGCCGCTGCCGGGGCTGCGAGGCGGGAGGAGGTGCAGCGCGGCGACCTGATTCTGCAGGTACACCGTGACCGGGGGGGAGGGGAGGGCGGAGGAGGCGGTGGCGCGGAGCGAGAGGGTGTACTCGCCAGGATGCCCCGCGCCCAGCAACACCTGACGACGCACCGCCAAACAAATGAAAACTCGTGATTTCAGCACCGCAGTACCACAACACATCACGGGTTCAGGGTTTCATAACTAAAGCCCCTGAAATTATGATGATTGAGACGAAAGCATGCCGCAGTTTTGTGTGATAAACATAACAGTAAATGTTTAAATATTGAATGAAAATGAAACGGAGTTGCAGCAATGCAAGGACACTAGACCGGGCGCTGGCTCTTGGCCCTTCCATACCCTACTGTTCAGAAACTTTGGAATGGGTTTAGACCGGGCAAACTTCGACCAAGTACACCTGACGACTAACCCTACGAAACCTGAAACAGCCAAACTATCGTCCCAAGATTTTCTCCTCGGGCGCTTGCATTTAAAAGCATGGCGTACATACGACCATCTAAGTGCGGACACTGTTTGCGGGGGGAATTCTCAGGGAGGGGGGGAGGCGGGGAAGCGGAGCTTACTCCCACAGCGGCTTGGCCATCAGACGTGCAGAGGCAGGTAGGGTCGGCGGAGAAAGCCCCTGCGCCCGATACGGGCTGCATCACCGTCAGCAGCTCCGTCCGGTGAAAGAGCCACACCTCACTGCTGAGCGCGTAGCATGTGGCGCAGCCCTCGGGCGGTGCGCCCTCCAGTAGTATACCCTGCGCGCGCAAGTAACAAAAAAATAACAACAATAAAACAAATTCATTATTTCGTGGCATGTAATACAAAACACTTGTAAACAAGTACAGCTTTATATAAAGAAGCTTATTTTCTGTTAGGTACATGAAATGTAAAATATTTGTAAACAAGTGCAACTATATATAAAGTACATGGAATTGGTTTGCGACTGGTCACAAACACATTTTCGACGAGGGCGCTCGCCTCTTTTGGGTGCAGCCAACATTGCGGCACCTCCGGCGAAGGGCAACGAACGGCGTCGGCGACGGAGCGGGTGCCGCTGCCACCGTTGTACCTAGCGGCGAGGACTGAAACCAGTGGCGGCACGCCGAGCAGCTCCGGCTCGACCCAGCGGGAGGTCGACGAGAGGGTCGGCACTCGGGCGTGCAGCGTCAAGAATCGTTGGCTCAGGCGGCTGTGGAGCGCGGCCTGCATTATCATCGAAGGGTTCACGACACAAGCGCGAGAAAGACACGAAAGCAAACAGTGTTCAACAACAGAAAACAATTCGGGCACAAGCAGTAACTTTGATTAATTTCTGATTAGTTCACGGCAGCCTATTCGAAACTCTCTTGCTCTCTTGGTTTAGCCCCTTTTTTCCCTGTCCACGTAGCTATCGTGCTTCCTGTAATCGAATCAGCCCCTCTAAGCTCATCCTTGGGTCCAAAGGTAATATACTATTTCTTGAAAAACCATAGGATGAGTGAAAATCATTTCAGCGATACCACGTACTACGCATTCGTCATCTTAACCGCGTCTTCGGAAGGCCGCACGGACGTTATCAAGCATAAATACCAAATACGCCAAATTTTGTTCCGAGAGTGGCTGAGACTGGCGGTATTGTATGATTTTAGTGAATGGACCCAACAGACTCCGCGGTACGTTGTCATTGGGTATTATCTATAACTGCTCAATGGGTTATCAGCGAGAAGTCCCCTAATAATATCATTTCCACGACTTCTGAAATGGAATAAGGCACCCAAGGAAAGAGAACACGGAAATAAAGTAGCAATCACACAGTTGTTACCATTGATTGTTTGATTACAAGTAACGAAAGCTAAACTCGAAAGAAAGAAAAGCAAAATAAAGGAAAAGAGGCACAAAAGAGTGACATCAAGGTCACAAAACTCACCAAAAATGACATTGCCTCCATCAACCAGTAAACTACTTGTTTCTACGGGGCTCGCAGAGGACAAATTGGTGTGACCTCGAAAAATTTTCTGAAACAACAACCAATGGAATTCCAATCTGAATCTGACTTAAACATAATCACAGGAAACGTTATTAAAAGATATCATAATTGGGGCACTTTATTTCAATCACTCATTGCGTAAACGCCAAACCCTGAATGAACCGCAAAATCACACACGCCGCCGTGCCTTTGAAACGGTGTGTAGTTGTAGCTATTTAAAACATTTAAACATTTAAACAGCACATGCATTGTTTGCTGTCAATTTACTTACAAACATACTAGGCAAAAAATGACGCAAAAGAAGTGTATCGGAAATGTATGAAAATGCGCCGTCGCTGCAATCCAACGGTTTGATAAATGTTAGGAAACATAAAAAATATATGTCAGACGCATTCTTCCTTAATCACTCAGAGCGTAAAAGCCAAACCATTAATGAACCGTGAAACCACACACGCCGCCGTGTTTTTGAAACGGTTGTAGCTGTAACTACAGTTTAACAGTACCTGCGCTTGTGTTCGCTCTCAACTTACTTCCAGACATAAAAGACAATGAGCTACGAGAATAGGAAGTAAATGAAAATGCGCGTTAAAATCGCGCCGTCGCTTCAATCAAGCGGTTTGACGGACCTAATATTATATGAAACTATAGCATTCGTTGTCATATATACCAATATCAAAAGCCCCGTCATATTATAGATGACTTCAAAATCAAATAAACGGTTTATTGGATGTCGTCTATTCAGGAACATTATTAACAATGCTTCGTATATCCCCAAAGCGACAATGACAAAGACTTTCGAGGCTTTCATAAATATGACGTCGATTCCATGTAGTTACTTCGACGGTTGGCTGGACGACACGTGGGGGGGGGGGGGGGGGGGGGGGGGGAGACAAAAGTCGCGCGTACCTGTAGCTCCACCTCCCGCCCCTCGTCGCTACTGCCCCCGCGCCGCTTCCGGTCCCAGACGACACTCGCGACGAGCGAAGCGACGCCGTTGTTCACGCCACTGGCCGGCGCCTGCGCGAGCCTCCGCCCCGTCCGGCGCCCCTCCAACCCCGCGCTCAGCTCCGTGAGAACCGTCGTCAGCTCCGAGAGCGCCGTCCTTCGCCGAAGCACCGTCTTCGATAGCGACTCGATGCGGCGCCCGAGCGCCACGATCTCCTCCGAATATTCCGTCACCGCCGACGTCGCGGCTTCCAGTAACGCTCCGGTGCCGCCGCCGCGCTCTGCCTCCTCCAAGCTCGCGGTGACCGTGGCGAGAGCGTCCAGGACAGTCTGCGCCCATGAATACCAGCACGGATCAAACGTGCAGTCCGCTTCATTGTGGCATGAATTTACTTAAAAAGCTCCGTATCACCGACTTCATTTATCAATTAGCTACCGAAACCATTATTCTTTCACAAATGTCGAAATATGTCAAATGTATTCAATAAATGTAAGCATCATCGCAGGTGGAGCAGATAGGATTACATTGACAGTGAGTGGATATGCTTGTTTGATTCCTGAATATATTTTAGTCTGCATCTCTGATTGCGCTCTTTGCTTTGGAGCTTTTTGCATTTTTTTTTCATGTTTATTTCATTTCAACCCTTACTCTCTCTCTCGATCTCCCCCCCCCCCCCCCCCCCTCTCTCTCTCTCTCTCTCTCTCTCTCTCTCTCTCTCTCCCCACCCCCCCCCCCCCCCCCCCCCCTCGTCTCTCTTCTATCTTAGTACTACATCAATTTGCTAAAATTCGCCTGTCTGTCTATTGGTCGCTCTGCCCGCACCATCAACTCGAAATATTTATTGGATTTGGTATCAAGAATGCGACATCGTGACTTGGAAAATTCACGTGGATAAAAACCGATAATCAAACCCTTATCAAGGTATTGGTTCAGCGATGGATTCCATCTCTCTAAAGTACTGCCACATGTTACAGGTGGACGACATTCGTATTAAAGTACTACGCTTCGCTATACGTCGGGAGGTATACAGGTATGTCAAAATTTCAAGCATTTCTTTACAAAATTCTTTTTGACTTTGAGGGACCCAAAGAAAATAAGCAAAATCGGCAGAAATGCAATCGGGCCCAACTACGGGCTATTTTTTTTAAAGAATTGCCGGAATGAAATGAGTACGGTGTTAAACGGAAAAGGACGGGGACGGTGGTGAAGGTCCACCCAAACTCGCATATACTCTTGTAGATGCATAGATAGAGGGTGGGTTGGGGCATTTAGGTTGTGAATGACATATACAATTCATGAAACAAAACATGAAGGCGTAGAAGCCGCCAGTCAAGCACTGTTTTACCTGTGTGTCCTGAAGCGCGGAGTCCTGCAGCGCGCGCATCGTCTGCAGCACGCCCTGCACGTCCACAACCCGCGGCGCCTGCTGCTCCTCCACCACCCGCGACGCCGCCCGCACGAGGCCGGCAAGGTTGGCGAGCGCGGGCGGAGGGTCGCGCGAAGTGAGCGCAGCCGCCGCTATGCCGCCAAGTCTGCCCTCAACAGCCGTCAGCGTCTGCCAAACCTGCAGCACAGCATCCCCTTTCTCAATGTAATCGAGAATTTATATTTACGGTGTATGATTCTGCGGCGTTAGCTGTTGCTTAATCGGTTAGAATTACACAATCATGGAAGTAAAACAAGTTAGAGTGAAACACACAATCACTGTAAGAAAATTGGCGTCTTCGTTGGTGTTGTTGAGATATTTCTATGACAAGTATCGGCTGCGTTGTGAGTGGGAAAAAATATTCATATGTCGCTCTCTCCGCATTGCGCATGCTAAGCCATATTAATTGGAAGATCGCAAACAGGGATTCATTATCCGTTTTGTTCTCACTCAATGCACATCAAATGCAGAATTACAAGTTCTGCGTTTGATTTTCGGTATACTCAGAATATTCATCAAAATCTGCAAATGAGAATTTTCTGGAATAGATTTTCTTCCTTTGCGCAGTGTACGTAGGCAAAGCTAAAAAAAAACGCCAGCCATTGTTAGCATGTGTCAAACAATATTCTATGACTTTTTTATTTTTTTCCAGCCGTCATTGGAGGGCCGATCCGCTGCCACGTCACTCTAAACAAGGACGATCCACACCCACTTCTTAAACTACTGCAGTCGAATAATCTCATTGCAATCAAATAATCATTGCTTGGTAAGTGTAAAAAAAAACAGACGTACTAAACATACTTCATTTTCAGATTCTACTAATGTCCCACTCACATTGCACAAATTCAATGTTTTAATCTTAAGTTTAGGTATGATATTCTTATATATGAGTGTGATATTGTTGGTGAAGTGCATAGCGCTGCTGCCTGTGCTGCCGTTACCCGAATTTTCAAGGAAGAAAATGAAATATATCAGCATATTGGGGAAATTCTGCCACAAAATAGTGTTTATTCAAATTACGAATATATACCGTAAATCAAACGCACCTGCGTGTCCAATTCGGCCTGGTCACTCGTAAAGTCGGCTAACATGGCGAGCGCGGCCTGAAACCCCGGTACAGTCTCCTCTTGCCTCGACAACAGTCGAACGTCAATGAGGCCGTCCGACGCGCGCTCCGCAGCGGCGGCGACCACTGCGGCGGCGGCGCGCTGATCTCGACGCGCGGCCGGCAGCGCGTCGAGTCCCTCCGCGACGCTGGAGGCCATCCCGTCCAGCCCCTCTCGCAGCGACGCGCTCAGATTCGCAACTCTCTGGAAACTACCGTCCATTAGTTCGGCGGCGGTCGGCTCGTCCTGAAGGGGGACCGCCAAGAAGAACGAGCGAGTGACAGGGGTAAAGAAATCAAGTCGACAACACACTGATTCAAAAAATACGCCTAAATAGGACGAGTTCTTGTTTGTTTTAGTACAAATATCGATCTTCAAAGACGGCGTAAATCGCCATCTTTGCCTGAATCGAATCTGATTGGGAGAAACATAAACTGCTGTCAATAAAACGCCCCAAATCGATGACCTTAATCTGCGCCAATTTTAGTGTTTCAGTCCAAAACATTAGACAACCCCCTTTTTCCAGCGCCCACTTCGGGAACTTGAAATGAGCAACAAATTTGCATTTTCATGGACGCGTTCGAAAATCATGCTCACCTGCAAAAGCCTACATTTTATGGTGAATCGTATGACTTGAGTATAGCGCCGAGTATGGCATGTCACCTGCAATTATTGCTGCTGTGCTCATGGCTGCACTTAAAATAACGCATAGCTCGAGCGCTACGTACTGAAAAAATAAGCTTTCAACGTACTGAAATTCAAAGACTGAACGCGGGGCAAAATAAATATATGGTTGTTGATGTACTCAAGTCATTTATTGACCACAGATCCGCGCATCCGTAAGTAAGAAAAAACATTCCGTTAAAATTCCGAAAATACGACGGATGTAACAGTGGGTCTCGCTTTGACCGCTCAGCAAATATCCATTGTCGGGAAAGTAACCCGCGTTTCGTGATGGGAAGTGTTACGAGTAGCCTGCACAATACGGGCGCAAACAGAATGGGCCCTACCTCATGCTGCTCCTGGACAACAGTTGCCGGCTGAGTCGTGGTTGTCGTCGCCGGCGCAGTCGTACTTGGCAGTGGCGCAAGTGGTACGGGTACAGCTTCCTGCCCGCCCACCCATTCCTTCAGCCCGTCCAAGTCTTCCGTGTCACCCCCGCTACCCCCCACCAATGCGCTCGTGGTGTCAGGTCGCCGAAGCTGCGAGGCGATTGCCGGTGAGCTACCGAAGCCAGGGATGTTCACGCCCGGGTCGGCATGATACAACGGACCAGCCGAAGCATCGGTACTTGTACTTGTACTCCAACCATTTTTCTCGCTGCTACGCTCGTCGGTGGACGAGGCGTCAGACCAGAGCGGCGGCAACGGGAGCTGGGCAGCCACGGGTGTCTCAATCCACACATCCGTGCTGCTCATCCCGCCGTTGCCAAAGCTGACGCCGCTTTGATCTGCCCCAGACACCTGCACCGCGAACACCTGCAAGGGCGCGGCGACACAGTGCTCGGCGTTGACTTTGACCTTATAAACACAAATCTAAGCAGAAAGTCTGCTAATTATTCTTGTTTATACGGAGAAATGTAATCATTGTTTCGAAACCCTACAGAGCAACACGAAACCTATTAAAAGCTCGTGACTACAGCAGAATATTGATGAAAAATAACAATTCAGACACAATTTATTCGACAGACAAAAGTATATTATGCTTCAGTTAACTGCTAAACTGCAGATAGTGAATATGCGATGCCGAATAATGTGGCATCACTTACAATATCCGCCTTGGAATTGACAACAACTCATGGATGTGCGTGCGCAATACCAAAAAAAAAATCACACTGCATACAAAAACGCTACAATGGTTTGATGTCCAATAGTTCAACCCAAAAAATGCTGCGAGTCCGATACTCCATGGACCGTAATGTACGCGCTTCAGCTGAAAACTCACCGAAAACGGGGAAACCTCGCCCTACCCCGTAAATTCTTCCGAAACCAAACGCCACGGATGATTATTCTAACTTTGTTCTTTCGGCTACAGATGGTACGTTGCACCGCCACCATCGTAAGGCGGTTCGTTCTCCCAACCGCTTATACGGAGCAGTCGCATCAGCAAAGCATTTCAATCATTTAACATGTGCTTCTTTCTGGGAACGGCTTACAACTTAACAATTAAGGAGCAAGGCACTAAAAACAAATGTCGAATCGCGCGCACGGACATTATTTCGCACCCCCGCGCTTTACTCCATCTATCATCGTGAAAGTAAAAGGCAAAAGTGGTTCAGAGCAGGCAGCCTACCTCACTCGAGCACTCGACCGCGCACTGTCGGCGACGTTCTTCTTGGCCGTTAGTGCGAACAATATCGCCAGCGCAACCGGATTCCAACCACGCTTTGCCGTACAGTGCCAAATTATCGTTCACCTGCATCACACGTTTTGTAAGTAGGAACCCAAGCACTGAAGTGAACAAAAGCCTCCGCAACCTTTATACATTACCCGTTACGTTTATTCTTATCATCGGTGCTCTAAAGCAATGAAGAGAAACACGGTAGAATGCTGTCAGTCAAGTGTGGCGAGATTCCCATAATGCAAAGTATGGTCGAGTGACATTTTTGTGCCTTTCGGCAGCTGTCGAATCGATAGCACAAAAATAAAACTATCGCAAATAATATAGAGAGAGACTGTGTGTGTGTGTGTGCGCGCGCGCGCGCGGGAAATCAACAGAGCGGCATTAAGGTACAACTATGGGCATCTTCCACGTTAACAGATAAAAGTTCCCACTTATGCTTTGTCTTGGAACCCACCGCGCAGCGAATCTTTTTCAAAAGTCTTTTACGTAGCACGGTGCAAAGTCGTCGATTCACTTATTTAACGACGGTATTGAGCGGCATCGTCGGAATCGAAACAAAAGTTCCTCAAAAATTCGAAGGGAGGGCGCGTTTGGGTTTCTGGATGACTTAAAGGGCATACGTAGAATAGTTCTTACCTGCTTTTGAAACTCGGGGTTGTTCGCCGGCACAACGTTGCCGCCCACCTGCAGATTCACCGATGGGAACAGATATATTGTAAGCAATCTCATACCAGGTTGCACAAAATAAAAAAGAAGTCGACAGCTACTCGGGAAAAAATATTGTAAGCAAGCGAGACTCCGTAGACACGGCACTTACGTTTACACCAGTCGCGGAGGCGTTGTTGGGCCTGAACGCAATGTACTGAAGCAGCATGGTGCCGCTGGGCCCAGAGTGAATGACGTCGCCGCGGCGCCCGGCGCCGTGAAGTGTCTGCCGGGCGTAGTTCTGCAGGGGCCGCGTCCATGACATATCCACGCGCCCCTCACTCCCGCTAACCTGCGCAACCACGAAACGCGTTCCGTTTCACAACAATCTCCATATTTACACTTGCGAGTGTTGAACTCATAATCCTCGTGTTTTTCGTGTTGATATCGTGCATTTTTCGGCGTGTGCACGAGGGTCCGAGGGAACAACTACATATTCAATAACTCACGGGTGAATTGTTATATATACCATAAAGCTAATACCGAACTTAGTCATTCAAATGTGCATTCTTTTCTTCCTTTCATTGTGATTGTATTTATTTGTAATCAAATAGTAAATCCTGTATATTATAGATATGCGATGATTTTAATAATCAATGATAGAATAACCTTTCCATCAAATGAGCATCGAAACCAGACAGGAGCTTTTCTTGTGAACATTGAAAAATTGTGCACCAAACTACGAGCCGCCGTTGCCTCTTCTTTCATGACTCGCATTATTCACTGTATTAACATTTTTCCTGGGAGGAGGCCGCCACATCGACTCACTTGTACATCTGGTCCCGCGGCAGTGCCCATTTGAAACAGCGGCCGTGACCGGCGCTCCTCGACGCTCACTGCAGCCACAAACAGTCCTTCCATTGCCTCCCCATTCACGCCTACAGCCTGCAGGACGGTCGGCTCTCGGAACGGGACTCCAACGGAAGCACCGCCTGCAGCAGCGTAAACACTTAAATACGCATTTCCTGCTTCATGATTTCAAGTCCTACTGACATTTTGCTACGCAAATGTCCTATAAATATTAATTCGATTAAATAGAAAAAACTAAGTAACGATGATTGTGTGCTCCGCAATGCTTTTTGTAAGATAGAAGTTATCATACTTTTTGTATATTTACGAGTTTTGACTCGACAAACCAAGTAATGGTGAAAAGTATATTAGTAGATGAATTAGTCGGATTATATAGAGATCGCTTGCAGTATACCTGGCGGCGGTCGCAGAGTCCGAAGAGCCACACACTTTTCGGACGATCCAGGGCTCGTCCGCGGCGGCACAAAGCGGACCGTGCTGGTCGCTTCGCTGCGCACCCCATCCACGCTGAAGCGAAGTCGAACAGGTCGCGCACGCAGTGTCGACTGTGCGTCGCGAGATGCCCACGTCACGCGCACCCACACTCGTAATATACCGTCCGCATCGCTCTCGCCGGGCGTCCGCTGCCCGTCCGCGAGCTGCAGCCCAGACAGCACTCGGGAACCTGTGTGGGTCGACCATTTATAGACGTGGAGTGTCGTGGCCCCTCGTCAGCCACACGAAGCGATGAATATTAAAGCACCCCTCCCCGGTTAGTGACCCTAATCGGATGACCTATGTATATTGCCGATCTTGGGAGGGCCACGATACGGCAGCCAGTTCAGCGCGTTGTAAATAATTTCCTAATTTCTGGACATACCCTCAGCTCAGCCCATAATTTCGCCGGGAAAATACAGGACACCGAAGTAAATCGCTTATTGTTGATTCGATTAAGGTTACCAACCGGGGAAGGGTGTTTCAATTTATCCAGAAAAAAAACATTGATGTGAGAAAAATCATTTACGCACCATCAAATTCTTCGACGAGGGCAACGATGCCGCCCCGCCCGTCAAGGCGCTTCCCCGACACTCCGTTTCCGCGATCGTCCGTCACACGCATCACGGCCCATTCGCCCTCAGAGGTCGACTCCGCCAAGGCCGCTGCGTCGTCGACCAGCGGCGGCTCTGATATCCGCAGAACAACGGGTGCTCTCTCCAGCTCGACTTGACTAACGGAGGTGAATACCTGCAGCGTAGGGCAAATACACTAAGCGCCGCAAATCGAGCGCTGCTGTATCGGATTAAAAAATATATATTAATAGAAAGGTTAGAGTGCGAACCAGAACTGTTTTTCTTCCGTCCTTGTTTGCTTTGTTAACTATATATTTGTTAATGCTTTTACATATATATCGTAATCGAGTACTCGTGTGTTACATAGTATCAACAAGATATTCGATACACTGCGCGTCTGTTTTTTATGTTAATGTGTTTATGCGCATTGGTAAGTGAACTCTGTACATTATTGTCACGTTTGTTATGCTATTCGAGTTAGGCCTATGCTAGAGAAAGGCTTATTCCTATAAATACATAATAAGAAAAAATAGCTTCAAATGTTTAATTAAAACTACGAATTCATCTTAACCAAGAAAATGTATCAAAATCACATAAGTGTGACTAGCGTCGACCATAATTAATATATCACACCCAATCTAAGCGAATATTCAACCTAATGATCTATCGCTCCGGCCCCAATAAGAGCCGAAGGTTCTGCGAATAAAAGGCGAATAGGGAGTGTGGTTACCCGAAAAGTGGGCGCCGTCGGCCCGATGCTCGCCGTGCAAATACCGTCCGCGCAAAAGGAGAGCGTCTGCATCAGTTCGCCCAGCAAATCTGTCGACGCTGTGGCGTACCGCGCGGACGAAGGCGCGGAGAACTTTAGGGCGGGAAACGTGGCCACCCCGCTGTCATCGGTGGCGTCGCTAAGGGCGCCCTGTAACATTTTCGCGCCGGCGATGTCGGAGGGTGGGGGGTGGCGGAGGGGGAAGGCGGCGTGGCGGCCATTTCCGACAACCAGAGCGACCACGCGCAGCCCCGACAGCGGACGGTTCATCTCGTCCAGCAGACGCACGCGCGGGAGGAGTACCCGAGGGATGGTGGTGCCTTCCGTTACGTTGATTGCCACGTCACCCTGCGACCAACTGTAGAGGAGGAATGTTTGGGGGTTCAGACGAGGGGTGGTAAAGTAATATGGGCAGTTTGCTTCGCACACAACTGATGTACAGCATTTGATCGTTTCCGTTCAGTACGTGTAATTGTATAGTCGTCAGTCGATGCAATTCAGACCGCCTTTAGGAGAATAAATTGTGAATGGTGTTGATTGTTATGCTTGTTTGAGGTTAAGTACATATGTATCAACATTAAATAAAGAAGTGTCAATCGAAGCTGCTCAGTTGTACATGGTTCCAAGGAGCCATTGTTCAGTGGATAGCAATTTTGATTTGGGCTTTAATTTGGGATTAATGTGTACACTTTTTGCACACGTAATATAGAAATTGCTATGTTAATATGTTTTCAGTTAGCCAACTACTCATCAATCGCGTATTGCAAAATCCCGTTTCTTTAAATGTACTTATAGTTTTGCTTTTGCACAATGGCAGTTTATGTAAGAATTGCAACAACAAATAAATAACAAAATCATAATTAAAAACACTGACAAATAAACATTGAAAAAATATAAAAAAAACAAGTAAGCAAACCAATAACAAATAAAAAATAAACAAACAAACGCTCAAACGCTCAAACAAACAAACAAACAAACAAATGAGCATTTAAAACAAACAAACAAACAAACAAACAAACAAACAAAAAAACAAACAAACAAAGAAACAAACAAACAAACAAACAAACAAACAAACAAACAAACAAACAAACATACAAGCAAACAAACAAACAAGCAAAGAAACATTGAAAACATTGAAAACAAACAAACATGCACTCAAACAAACACTGAATCCAAACAAACAAACAAATTACCACTCAAACCAACACTGAATACAAACAAACATCGAAAACAAACAAACATTGAAAACAAACAAACACTCAGACAAACAAACAAACAAACAAACAAACAAACAAACAAACAAACAAACAAACAAACAAACAAACAAACAAACAAACAAACAAACAAACAAACAAACAAATAGCAGAAGTGGTTAATAAACAATACTGATTAACTAACAAATCAAGGATTTGGGAATTAAAAGCCCAGCAAACAATTCGACAGAGAAACTAACAAGGGAACAGGAAAACCAATAGAAAAATACAATCAGTCAGATAGGTTTACAAATGAATAAACAAAAAAATGCAAAACAAATCAAAACAAACTAAGAAATAAACAAACAAATCAACGAAAATTTTGAAAATGCAAGTAAGCAAATTTTCAAGCAACTAGACAAACAGCGAACATGCAAACAAACAATCATAAATTTGGAACGGCAAACAACGCCAAATGAATAAACAAAAGAAAAAACAGATATACAAACTAAATATATAATTAAGAAAAATATTCAAAGTAGGTAAGGTACGGGTTTATCTGCCAGTCTCATATGTCGGGGGAGCAAAAAAAAGGTAAAAGACAAACAAAATTAATATGGACATTATTGATTACAAAATATGAAAAATGTAAATAGACGAACAAACTAACAAACAAACAAACAAACAAACGAACGAACGAACAGACAGGCAAACAAACAGACTAACAAACAACCAGCCTATTAGGTATATCCTGCATTGGCCCACCTCTCCCCCGATGGGGTCTCCAGCAGCACAGTAGCCACTCGAGGACGCAGCCACAGTGGTTGTGCAGCCACAGGCGGCAACGGCAGCCCCGCGTCGCGCGAATTAGGGCGGTTGTGGTGCCAAGAGCCCAACAGTCCCTCGCACGCAAAGTGGATGAAGGTCCATGACGCCGTACTCGCAGAAGTCACACCCAAATTCCGCCACATCGCGTGTCCAGAGGCGTTTGACGGTTGACTGACAGCACCTGTCGCCGCAAAAGGTACCGACACACACACACACACACACACACACGCACACATACACACACGCACACGCAAAATGTGTTAATGTTATACATAAATATCAAAACAACAGTAATGTGCCAAATGACTTTCGGTTCTTTATTTCGCAATGTAGCTGCGGCCATTTCAATCCAGATACACTCAACGCTATTCACAATATCTTGTTGGAACTGTCATATGTATGTAAAATGGCAACCTCGTGTTTGGAAGACAACAATAAAATTCGCTTTGCTGTGACTCTATTTTGGAGAGTAAGAAATTAAATTTGACAGCTGCCCCTCGTCTCTCCTCAATCGCACGCTGCTATTACATTGAGACTCAATCTTGCGTTGTCAGACACAAAAGGGTGGCAGCAATGTCGGAATGCGCATATTTTGGAAGCGCTGACGTTTCAGTCTATTCGGGAACAGTGTAATTATACGATTATTTGAGTACATCTTGTAACCGCTGCGCAGTGCTTTGCTATGTTGAGAGGACACAGCGGAAAAGTAGCGGAACGTGAGCACTCAATAATTGAGTTAATTAGTGGACAGCCTCCATCATCCAAATTCCTGACAGAAAACCTCGAAATTGTTATGCATCGCTTTCTGGGGTAAGCGACATAAAGAGTGGTACACCTATAATGGGCTCTTATTTGTCAATGTGCGGCAGCCAACATAGACAGTGAAGGGGCATTAGGGGATGGTCCAGCCGCCTCTGTCTTACCCTCCAGTAATGCGACCTGCTGCCCAAGGCTACGCTCCCAACTGTCGCCTCCCATCTCATCCGTACTCAGCGGCGTTGCAGGGATGCCGCTGTCCGCGGCTGTTGCAGGGAAACGACCTGCCGACCTCTGCTGCAGCTGCGTCATCGGCGAGCGCACGTTCGAGGGTGTGCCTGCGCGCACGGCATAGGCACTGAATGAGCTCATGCCATATCACGAATCGCACAGTCTCCCTTTTAAGGAGGACGCGACGCGTGACGAACCTATGAAATTGACATCGCGAAACAAAAAATGGGGAAATTGACTTCCGTAGCTCCCGCTTTATCGATAATATCAGCTCGCAATATTTCCCTTTTGAAAGAAAGTTTAATAAATATTTGACAAGTCTATGAAGTTTGTTCTCCATATATATGTTACTTTTATGGTACCCGTACTTTATGTAATTCAACTAAGTAGTTAAGCTGTTGAATGTGACTGCTGCGACGAGGCTGCTTCTCAAAGAGAGGGGCCTCACTATACATTGGCGCTATTGTCAGAAAGTGAAACGCAGGGAACGTCCTTACGTCCTTGTTTCATATCTGCCCTGCTCGACCCTTATAAACATGGAGTTTGGACCTGTGGTGCGTTTCATTTTGATAGGCAGGGTGGGTTTCCTTTTTCTTGTAATTGAACTGTCTCCATATGGAGCTCGTGCTCTCTGAGCAGGATGACACTCTCAAAAAAATTCTTGTAATTAAACTATCTCCGTATTGAGCTCGTGGTCTCTGAGCAAAAAAAGTCTTACATTCATTCAACGTCTCGTATCGACTACTCAGTCCGCCGTATAAATCACAACAGTAAAATATCGGCGATGTGAGATAGGGACTAGATATTCCCTGAAAACTTCCTGAATAGATGAACCCGCCGCATCACCTCTGCACACTGTAGACAATCACTAATTTCGACTGGCCGCCTTTTTGAACGACTGTCGCGATGATTGCTCATCGATGAATATCGCTTACTTCATCTCACTTTTCCGTCTAATGCTCATTTCGAATGTTAGCAGATTGTATGGATTCCTCTGTTTCTGGCACGTGCTCCAATTATTACTTAATGAATTTTCTGTTAACAAAGCTTCTGTGCCTAACTATTGTAGTCAAATGAATCATGCTTAAAATGTGAATGCCAAAACTCAGTTTATTCATGGTAAATAAAAGTTGTCGACGGCAAATCACAAAGATCGGAATAAGGACAGGTGAGCACACTGCTACAGGTACGTGTACTGGTACCTTTACGTAGAAAACAACCATATTTACGGTGCAAGCAAAATATAGCTTCCTGTAATATGGGAGCTGTATTTACAACTTGAATGAAGACATTGAAGAGAATAACAATGTATGGATAAAAACGATCTGCAGCGAGGAAGAAATATATAAACATCCTAATAGTTAGTACAATGTAGTATTCATCCTAATTTGCAATCCGTTTAATTATTGCAGGGTTTCACTGTACTATTGCTACTATCCTCAATCTCAAGAGCAAAACTATTAACGAGAATGGTCAAACAATAATTTTCTCTCGCAGGTTTCCGAAAATTTGAATAGGTCAGTCTTTTGCGGTACTTTTCTCCGAAAAACGCGAATAATATACATGTCGCAAGTGCACAGTGTCGGGTATACTGACTACCGACGTACCGAGCGAACCAAGTGAAGGTATTATTCACGACCTGACCATCGAAAAATAATCATGCGACGCTATTGTGACACCGTCCGCCGTAGATAATTTACGCGAGCGAGTTGCTATGTTGTGTTGTTTCGTCATCTTCTCGTTTCCAAAATGCACACACCCAAAACCCGTCTTCCGCGGATGGTGGCGAGGTTGAGAGGAGAATCGAATGCCTTTCACTGCAGACAGGCAAGTACAGGTACAAGTACGAGCAGGACGATATGAACCCTGACTACAGGCACTCCCCTGTCGTCCCGCTCGCGACGCCCCGGACACGAGAACAACAAGCCCCAAAATATCATCCCTAATATTGTTTAATTTCATTCAAGAAGTAAGCAATTCACACCAAATCGTTACCCACTTTAGAATATCAAGGAAGGCTAACGTCAAAAAAATTAAAATCATGTGCTGATAAAAAGATAAGCGTAATAAATAAGTGAAGTGGCTGACGGGCCTTGAGAAAAAAGTTTTTTTAATTACAAAAAACATTGTAGACACGAGGACAGGGGAAACGGGGGGGAACCAAGGGGGCAAAAGTGACTAGAGGGTAAGGGAATCTGAGGCGCGGCAAAGTGAAGCACTACATTGTGCATAGACCTAGCGGAGAAAACACAAGAGAACACGAGGAACTCCCACGTAAAAGCAAAAATAGAAACTATGAAAACAAAATATAAAGACAAAAATAAATATAATGAACTTGTCATTCAAAGACAACATCGATTCTAAGCGAAAGAGAGGGAGAGGACTAGACGGAGGGAGTGAGGGAGAGGGAGAGGAGGAGAGAGAGAGAGAGAGAGAGAGAGAGGGGGGGGCAGGGAGAGATGGAGAGAGAGATTGTGTGTGTGTGTGTGTGTGTGTGTGTGTGTGTGTGTGTGTGTGCGTGTGTGCGTGTGCGTGTGTGTGTGTGTGTGTGTGTGTGTGTGTGTGTGTGCGTGTGTGTGTGCGTGTGTGTGTGTGTGACACGCAGGCATAGACAGAGGCTGACGGAAAGGGAGATTGTTGAGGCAGAATGAAAGACTTAAGGAGTCTCTCTTCTAACACAGCCAATATAAAAACTAAATCAGGGTTCACGCATCAACCATTGAAAACCTACTGCAAGATCAAACCATTGACTGCCGCATCGTTTGTTTTATCGATTTAACGTGGAACGCCAACAAAGCTGCACACAACCAAAAAAACACACTTCTTCTTCCTTATCACACGTATAAACCACGGCAACGCTACCCTCCGAGCTGCATCGACATCCACTGCCTTGCTTCAGTATCAATCAAGCGGTGTACTGACTAGGCTCATCTCGCCTCTGCTGCTCAGAGAAACAGGTGCATGTATACTAAGTACGGCAATTCAGACAACATAACTACCTAAATACTGAAACAATTACTCGTCCAGCAAGCAGAGGTTCTTCTCATATCCGTAGTCTAATGAAAAGTAGCTGAATACTAAGTTGAGTATTAGGTAGAATCCAGATGATTAACCTCTGTGCAACTCGAGGCACGAGAAGGAGGAAAGGGGGAAGGACGGGGGGGCAGTGCCTTCCAAAAAGGGGTCCGAATATGGAGAGGAGAATGCGACGCAGACGGCGCCCACGACTGGAATCCCGTCTGCTCCGATCAGCCTCAATGTGGGCTGCCTTGGCAGCGGGGTGCCCACCCCCACAGGCTGCCGCCAGTCCCAATGGGTGAGCACCTCCAGCTGCGCCACCCGCGGGGCAACGCGGACGTCCATGTGGTGGGTTGTGGGTGCGCCGGGGATGGAGATGTGGAGTCGCCAGAGGCCAGGGGGACCTTGCGCTGCGCTCAGGCTGCGCAGACTGACGGAACCAGCGATGGTAGTGGTCACAATGGAGTCACGTAGCCTCGGCTGGCACGCGTCATTCAGTCTCATTGCCTGACAGGGAAGGGTCGAATAAGTCATTCATCCGTGATTTTTGGTCTCGGCAAGGTTTACACCTTTACCTCAAACCCTAGCGAAGCCCTTTGTCCTCCCCATTTCGTCTGGTCAAAAAAAGTGCCGGTTTGCAAATACGACGCAGGTGAGTGGACTCCCAATGTTTCAGGAGGTATTGGCTGAGGTCCACCTACCTCAACCGTGGACGAAGCGGGGAGAGGCTGTGCAGCTTGATGTGCTGAGCAGTCCAATCTGTTGGGTGCCCCCTGCGGCAGTGCTCTCAGCAGCTCGGCCCTCACTTCCAGCCGTGCGCCCATCACCGGCAAGCCCCAAACGTCTCGCGCGCCAATGGTGGGCGCAACTCCATCCCACATCCCCCTCACGCCCGACCCCAGCTGCAAACATGCACCGGTTGGCTGCCTGACCCACAGGCTGTGGACATCCTGGAGGTGTGGGTAGGCATAACTCTGTTGATACAAGAAAGAATAAAACAAACTGTGATGTTTTGGAGAGACAATGCGTGCGTATGCATCTCTGTCTGCATGTTTGTGTGTGTATATGTGCGCGTGCGTGCGCGTGTGTGTCTGTGTGAGTGTGTGTGTGTGCGTTTGTTTGTGTGTGTGTACGTGTGTGTGTTTTGTGTGTGTGTACGTGTGTGTTTGTGTGTGTGTTTGTGTGTGTGTGCGTGTCAGCCTCCGTACTTTTGTGTACTTCTTGATGATATGAGAATGCGTCCCTGCGCGTATGTGCATGTGTATGTCTAGTGCTACTTTTCAGAACTTAATTTAGGTTTCATTATTCACAGTGCCTATCATTTTTCACTTACATGTTGTTTATGTGTGTGTGTGTGTGTGTGTGTGTGTGTGTGTGTGTGTGTGTGTGTGTGTGTGTGTGTGTGTGTGTGTGTGTGTGTGTGCGTGTTTTTTGTCTGCCTGCCTGCATGTGTGCACGTCTATGTGTGAAAGGGAAGGGGGGCGGAGACATGGAGGCCGGACTTTACCCCGGGAAGAGGAATGGCGGCCAGCATTGGCGACACAAGGAGGTGAAGGAGGAGGAGAGACAGCGTGAGGATGCTCCACAGGATGGTGAGGGCCCCGAGGCACCGGCTGCGCACTCGATCGTGCGTCAGGTCGACTGTGCTCGGCGCTTTTGACCATCGCCAAGTACCGTTGCTGTCTGTGCAGGTCAGAGGAGGGGAAATATGCGACGAGTGAAAACAAAAAACATTACCGATTTGATGTGCTCAAGCATAGACAATAGTATGGGAGAGGGGAGTGGGAGATACCTTGCTTGCATAGTGGGCTACCCTTCTGCACTTTCCCTTCGCTACCCTTCTGATGACCGCGTTCACTTTTCCGCTGCTGTTTCGCCTGGACGGGAGACGGCTGCGGTTTCGCACGACGCCCCGGTCCCCGGCGCGTCTTTCTGTCCCGCTGCACCTCGAGGTCACGCGCGGAGCCCGTCGAGACCGCCTCGACTTCGGCCTCTAACGCTACCGTCTGATGTTGTGGCGAGGCCGGCAAGCTGAAGTCTCGTTCGCGTGTTGATGGGGGTGGAGAGGGGGAGCGGGAACCGCGCCGTCCTGATGCCCCTCGAATGGGCGATAGCGGCACCTCCGGCAGCCCGTACTCATCGCTGGACGTGCTCCGGTCGACGTCTTTGATGCTCAGTGTCGTCTCCCACTCCGACACCGCATGGTCGATATCCCTTTCCCACTCCTGCGCCGTCTCCTCCGCCGCCTCGAGAAGAATCGCGATGGAGGAGTCGTCGTGTGCACTAACCATCGAGACGTCGGCGGAGGGGGCTGCGCTGCGGGTGGGGCACAGCTGGGGGTCGCCCCGAGCCATCCTTGTGAGTGAACTGTTCAGTAGCTCGCTGACGTGTTGCCTACATCGCGAGTCCGCCATATACTGCGGCCGCCATTCCTCCATGCAGCTGGTGCCCCCTCTAACTGTCGCTGCTGCCCATTCCATCGGCACGTACCCACCATTCGCCCCTGCTCCCGTTCCCCGTACCCCGATAGCCCCACCAGCAGCGTCACAAGAGCGTGGCGCCAAGCCGCGCTGTAGTTCGCCTGCGCGGCGGGAAGAGGGGCTGGCGTCAGAACGGAAAGCCCGTCTACATTGAGAAAAAATATCGTCGAGACGGGAAATGTGCTACAGTGCGTGCGTGCCGCTCGAGTCGCTTTGCTCTCACCTTCCGAGAATACACCGGCGCGTAAATGATGAGTGTGCGACGGGTCGGTGTAACTTGAGGGGCTGGCAGCCCTGGTTTGGGACTGCCTTTCGCGTTCATACTCCTGCACGTAGCGTCTCATCTTGCAGACTTTGCTGTCCTTGCTTTCCCTTCGACGCTTAGCCTCCCCCTACCCCCCTAACTCGCCTCGTGACGCCGTTGCCGGCGATTATTAGCGTGTGCACGTGCAGATTATTGCACGCCGAGCTGCGTGACGCCCCGCCCTGACCAGCTCCTGCGTTATTCACAAGAGCGCACGGTCGCGTATTCCTTTGTCAGAGGACGAGGGAATAACACACTCTACTTGCGCTGATTCCCAGGCCAGACTGGACTAGAGCTGCTGGGTGGCTGACAAGCGCCGATTCCTCATCACTATAACGGCTGCTTCCAGGTTTGTTAAGTACCGAACATCTACTGTCGGGGTCTCAGGTCATCCCCTCGAGCGCTGAGTCCTCCAAGGAAGACTGAACCGCGCGGTGACGCACACCGGCATGCATTTTCGAGGGCCGTATAGTGTAATCGTGCGTGCCGTTGAGCTGATGAATTCTTTGGACGCGCTGCCTTCCGCTCAACGGTGCCGACGCCTTCCCTTGATGCGGCCCTCCCGGCTTCGCGCGGCTCTCACCTCATTCTAGCTAGTTGCGCGGTATAATGGATTTCCTAAACAAAATGCCAATCGCTTAAGTTGTTACGTTAAAAGTATGAAAAGTTCTATGTACTGTTTTTGCTTGCTTATAGTCTGATTTCATGCGCTTTGTACGAGTACCGCCGATATACACGCACCTATTATTTTAGATACCACAAGTACGGGTACCTGTACTAGAGACACAGGCCGTGATGGTCGTTAGCGGTGGTTGGCTCTTCGATCGGCGCAGACACAAATAGAGATAGTGATTAAAAACTTTCTTACAAGACAAATCAGTGGAGGCCACCAAGCAAAAAGAAGAAAAAAGGAAAAAACCTAAGCCCGAGGAACAGGAAGGCATGCCACAGCGTCAGGGATAGAGATAGTGATTCATAATTAATAATCGCCATCGTCTAATTATTCGGAACATGTCTAATATTTGCGACATCAGAACCGGAAATCGAATAAAAACATTCTGAAGAAAGCAAAGAATCAAATTTGATCGAACAACGACCAAACAATAACATAATTCATATTTGCGCGTCTAATAAGGGGTCACATGTGTGGATTTTTGGAACATTACATGTCTACAAGCGCCAAGTTCTCCCGCTCAGCTAGTCCGACATTTCTTTTCGTTACCAATAACTCCTTGACTACTCTCCCGTTCGCGGACGGGACCTGTACATCTCAGGGATTTTTTTGCAGGCGGATCTGAGTTGGCGGCGGGCGTGGGAGTTGGCAGCGGACAACCGGGAGGCGACACAAGGGTAAGGTACTCGCTACCCGCCGACCAGACATGTGCGACTCGAGCCTCCCCTGGGGGCGAGGCAAGGAAGAGGAAGGTCGCAGCCGGAGGAGCGAGTGAGCTACACGGTATGGGGGCGGAGGTCCACATGATCGACAGCCGCCGAAAAAACCCGGTACGGAGGTTTTCGGTTAATTTTTTTTCATACTTGGCACCTTTTCAGGAGCGGCGCCTCGATCCGCGCTTTCGACCAACCCCTCCCCCAATCCGTACTTAATTATGGGCTGCCTCATGCAGTGTACCTAGGGTTATCACAACGGCACACTACTAGGGTTATAAAGGCAGCCCCCTAAAAGTG
This sequence comes from Tetraselmis chui, assembly GCA_026401115.1. NCBI lineage: Eukaryota > Viridiplantae > Chlorophyta > Chlorodendrophyceae > Chlorodendrales > Chlorodendraceae > Tetraselmis > Tetraselmis chui. The sequence continues at coordinate 169,265 of JAPMLY010000006.1, forward strand.
TAAATCACCGGGGCGGGGGGGTACGGGCGGATACCGCGCGATCAGATAAGTGTTGGAAACATAATGAGACAAACCGGGGACATGAGAAAGTCTGATGCGGTGGCAAAAGCGCCAGCCACACACCCTCAGAAGGTATGGACCTCCTTTCCGTCCTAGCCCCCGGACGGAAGAGAAGTATCGGCGAGGAGGCGAGCTGCGAAGGGAGAAGCAACGGGTATCTCAGGCGGGGGGTGCGTGGATCGAGATGGGACCGTCGACGACATGTGCGAGGGTTGATTTCGTTTGCTTTCCCCCCCAACTCAAGCACGGCCGGTGTCGCACATAAGCAGTCATGTAGGCCCGTCGCGACGAACGCATGCAGACCAACTTGGTTTACCAAAGCCCTCGCAAAGAGGCTAGAGCAGGCCCCGCATCACCGTGGAGACTAGCGACACATTATTTTTCATATTAACATGCAAACCAAAGCACGCCAAAAATTCAAACCATTTGCAGTGTGTGAATTTGACGGTGTTGTACTGCCATTACTTAGGACCATGTCAGGACCATGGGGGTAAACCATTCCTCGCCCTCCTTTGGTGCGGACGAAGTCACATAATAACATGGGCCGACATGCTTTCCATCTCATTATTACTTGGTCAACCTCGGTCGGCAAGCCCGCCAAAACGCTAGCACTATGTCGGGTACCGTGCACGTCATGCGAAAGATTTCGTTCTTGCGTGTCATAATTGAAATTGTGTTTGTTTGTGTATTTCCCTCAATTGATGATACGGATTATGATTGTATTTTTCTGTTTATTTGTCGCGGTTCGACTTTCGCAATTACTGCGGATAGCCTCATCATGTTTACAACGCATAAAATGTGATGGCACCGTTTATAGAAATGAAAATGACAGTGTGTTGTTTGGCGCACGCGGTAAGGCAATGTTCCGGTTTTCTACCCAAGCGTACGTAAGACTAGTGAGATTCAATTGCATTTTTCGGGAGTCCCCCCCCCGGCCCTCTGACCAGCCCGCGCCCCCCCCCCTCCCCGAGAGGTTTTGTAGTTGAATGATGCTCTGTGTAATATACTATACTTGTTGGGGTATAGGGCGTATGATTTAGGTTTGTATTTAGGGTTTAGGTTTTGGATGGCGCCGCGTGCCGTCTGCCGACGCCGGCTGCCAAGAATAGGCAGAAACACAAGATAAGTAATGGCTACACATTATTCAGGCGCGGCCACAGAATTATTTGCCCGTCCGTCCGTCCCCCCCCACACTGCACGTGATAATACAACAAAATGCGCATCCCTCGCGAGAAAGCTCCCGAAGTATATACTCAAATTGTTATCCCTCCCTCGTCATGAGCCGTTCCGGCTCGTCCCCACCCAACTCAAATATCAAAAGCCTCACCACCTTTCTCAGCATGCCTAATGACCCCGCAGATAAAAAATAAATCACAATACAAGGCCTTTTTTGTCCAAACAATCGTGAACGAATTACGTATTCACAACGTTCAACCAATGGCTTCACTACCTACCGCGCCGCGCCGCCGTCATAGCAAACACCCTAAACGCCCAAAGTCAACCCGGCCACCAATTATCAAATACTGCATTTGCCATTGTGCAAGCCACTCCCGGGGAGGATAAAAACGTCCCAAAACACTTAGAGCAAACATGCGAAAAGACCATGCGGGAGACTAACATGTCCCTCGAATAATGATAACGGCCACGCAACCCGTTCCTAGTCAAAGAGGCTTTGAGACGACAGCCACATTTGAGTGGCCCATTGAAATTCACTTTCTGTTTCAAAACATGAGGGACATGGGCTCACTCATTTAGTTCAGGCGGTTTCTGTTGAAAAAATGTGATTGCTTGGTGTCAACTCATGTATGTATACTTCATTTTTTTTGGGGGGGGGTGCCCGTCGAGAGCTCGATCAACGTGTGTTGGCCGCTCTTCGCAGTACGCTTGGGCTTTACCTGCGAAAAACTGCGTTGGGAACTTGTGCGGAAGCTGTTGTTAAATTCGTTCCTTCAGAGTGCCTGTGTGTGTTCCTCTTTTTTTGATATCCTGATCAATTAACATTTGTAATCAGTGTCTATACGATCCGAAACTTCCAATATGCGCTCATGTTCTTCTTCTTGTAATCCAAATGTCCGTATCTTCCAATACCCGTAGTACTGGAAGAGCACAATCATCATCGCAAAACAATTCAATCATCGCAAAAAACCAGGCTTCCGCCGCCACCGCATGCGCATGCGCGGCTGAGCTTGGGTCGGGAGCCCGCGAGCTCGGAACTTGGTAGCGGTGAGCGTGACGCCTGCCCGCCTATTCGTGTTTGCTTTTGTCTCGGCGCTCTCCTACGCTGTGGCATCGCGCGGTACCTGTACATAAAGTTCTCCTTTTCATCGTCCGCGGTCACTCGCCGTCGGCGGCTCCGGTGCGTTTTATTTGTACCATCGCCAGCGTGACCCTCCCGGGATCTTTTATTCGTCGCTCGACCCGTGATCGGGTACAACTACCCGTACCGCCCCTATTATCGGCATCCTCGAGACCCTTGGCCGCTACCGGTACCGCTACAACTTTCGCCCGCGCGTGGTCATCCCCTTCAGCAAGGCTCAAGGCATCGGCACGCGTCATCGCTATCACTGTACGGGTACTACAACTTCAGTACTGCTCTAAGTTCATTCTAATCGCTACCCGTACTCGGAGCCCGCTATTTGCAAGGTCATCCTTCATCGCTTGGCGCCCCGCTACGATACGGCGTTGTACGACGGAGTTGCCTTCCGACTCTTGCTGTGGTTGGTACACGGGTACCAAATAGCTTCTTTGCTCTTTTCTTGAGCATCTCCATCGCGGGCTCCAAGGCTCCCCACTACAAGCAACGCGAGGTTAGAGGCGCGACGGACCGGCATCGAGGAGCCCACCACGTCGGCGGCGAATCTTCCCTCCAAGGCACGCCACAGCGCCACCTCGGGCGACTTCCGGTATAGTCCAAGCCACATACCCCCCCCCCCCCCCTTCTTCGACCCGGCGTGTTCTACTTATATTAGGACGCGACACACGTGCCACCCCGGATGTCCGCCGCGGGGACCCGGCCGGGACATAGTCATCGGCGTCCTCCACCGCCACCTCTAGGCCGGTCGCCCGGCGGCGGGGCAAGGTCGTGCCCTATGGCCCCCGCTCCGGGTGACCTTCCGACATCATCACCTACTAACGCTCAAGCGCCTTCGCATGCCTTACGACCTGGACATACACCGTCTCGTTTTTTACCCCCCGCTCCTTTGAGGTGCGTTAGTTGCTCAGCGTCGTTCCCGACCCTTCAAGCGCTATGCGCCCATCTAAACTCCCCCGCGACAACGTGCACTTTTGCGCCCGACAATTGCCCAGTTGTGGATGCCGATCGCCACCTTCTCGCGCCGTGCACTTTTTGCGGACGATACTTTCGGAGCGGTGGCCTTAGTAGACACCTACATTCCTGCTCTCACCGCAATACTACGCCATCCCAACAGCCGGCACACGGTGCTTCGCTCCCGCGTGGTCGGCCGTCCCCGCCGCATCCCCAGTCCTTGCCCCCCGCCGTCCAATGGTGCCCTAATCATGGGGCCACTGGCGGGGAGAACTCTAAAGCCTTCTTCGAGTCCTACCTCCTTTCTTTTCGATCTAGTACGTCCTCGAACGGCGTCCCCCCTTCGGTGGTACGCCTCGTCAAGCCGGTCTTCGAGGAACTTGTCGGTTGCGTTTTGTCTTTCCGCGGTAGGGCCACCCAAGGGGCTTCCGCGGAAGCGGCTTGGGCGGCGTTGCTTTTGTTTCCGCGCTTAGTTTTGCGCCCCATGGCTGATTTCACTTCCGCGGGGCATCTGCCCCCTGACCCGGTCGCCGATTACCGTGACAACCGCTTAGCCCATTGGGCGTCAGGAGATCTTGATAAATTGTTTTCCGCCGCTCGCGCCCACGCATCCCTTACCAATGGGCGGGCACCGCCACCTACCTCACTTTCGAGGGCCGGTACCGACCCCATCTCCCCTTAGCAACCCTTTCATAACGGCGTCTCGGCCAAGGTCGCCAACCGGGCGGCTAGTCTAGCTGCGGTTGGGGAGTACCGCCGTGCTATGGAGGCCCTAAGCTCCAACCCCGTTGCAAGTGGTCGTGGGGTGCACGAGGAATTATCACGGTTGCACCCACAAGACGATGACGACCTCGCGGACGTGTTGCCGGATCCCTTCTCCCTCCCTCGTATCAAACTCCGCGCTTCGGAAGTCGATATTATGGAGGTCGTTGCTAGATGCCCTCGAAAATCTAGTCCTCACGTCGACGGTTGGAGGTTTGAAACTCTTCGCGCGTTGGGTTCCCCTTGCACTCTCACCGGTTTAGCCGAAGCCATCGTGAACGCAGAGGTTCCACCCGGCGTTGCTTCATTCCTTGCCTCTGCCACACTTATCCCGCTAGACAAGCTCGATCCCGAACAACGACGCGCACAAGAGCAAGAACTTCGCGACCAAAAGGGGACGTTGCGCCCGATTGGAATTGGCTCCGTTTTAGTTCGTTTCGCGAATCGCGCGCTTCTCGCCGTAATTGGTGACGAAGTGTCTCAATGGTTGGCTGCTCGGCACCAATTTGGCGTCGGCGTTCGCGGCGGGGTTGAGATCGTACAATTCATGGTTCGAGCCGCGCTTGACGCTTCACCGGACTGGGCGGACATGCAAGGCGACGCATCCAACGCGTTCAACGAGTTCCTGCGGCGTCCCTTGTTTGAGGAGTTGTCCGCAAATCCCGCGCTTCGACCGTTGCTCCGCGTCGCTACTATGTTGTATGGCCGTCCATCTACCTTGTACGTTTACGACTCATCAAATGCTCACGGCCCGGCCATGCGCATTCCGAGTACCCGCGGAGTCCATCAAGGTTGCGTCCTCGGGGCCATGTTCTTCGCAATTGTTGCCTCCAGGGTATACAAGCAATTGGCTGCGATTGCCCCGAACGAATCCGTTCTCTGCGGTTATTCTGACGATGTTCACTTTTTGGGACCCCCTCCGTCTCTCGTGGCTATTGGCGACGCTATGCCGGAGGCGTATGCTAGCGTTGGCCTCACCGTAACCATCCGCAAAAACTGTTTGTATTCCCCTTTGGGTGTCGGTGGTGCTTTCGATAACTTACCCGACGGCCACATCATGCGGGGAGTAAATGTCTCCACGGAAGGGACGAAAGTATTGGGGGGGCCAATGGGTACATCCGATTTTGCTCGAGACGTGTTCGAAACGGCCTTAAGTAAGTATGAGGCCTACGGCGAACGTCTAAGGGGTCTAGCGGCTCACCGGCACACTCACACTGCGCTTCGTATCCATCAACATTGCAACCGCCGCTTCGGACACTTTGCCCGTACAGTCCCCCGAGGTCTTGGCAGGGGTGAGGGCTACGGTGACACCGTCGAAACATTCCTCGAGCGCGCTGACAATGCCACCCTAGATGTGGCGGCTGAGATATTGGGCCTTCCCGCATCTAGCCTACCCAGCAACACTCGCTCCGAGATGTCTCTTCCCATACGTTTCGGCGGCATGGGGGTGGGGGATTTGGCTGCCTTGGCGGATGCGGCCCATGTCGGAGCGGCCGGTTTGGCAGTGGGCTCAGCTATTCGTTTCCTTACAACACAAGACGCTCGCGTGCGCGGGGATTCCCAAGACGATGTTCCAATGGAGCCGACCATGTATGGACGGTTAGCGAGTGCTATGACCACAGCGGTGTCCCGTCGGCATGGTACACCGGACGGAGACGACGGCGATAACGAACCCATGTGGTCGTTAGAACTCGCTTCGTCGTGGGCGCGCTTGGACGCTGCGTACGGTTCTCACGCTCTCGCCGAGTCTGAACCTTTGATAACCACAGCCTTAGCGATGCTCCCCCCGAAACGTCCAACGGTGGCTCGCGCCGGCTGCGTTGCCGAAGCCCGATCAAACAACGAGCAGATTGCCCAGTCCCTTGATGGCCTACCCTCGCTCGTCCCTCTTTCTGCGTTTGCCACGGACATCTTTCCAAAGCTACAAGTCGACATCAGTGAGCGTGTCAACTTGTTTCGCTTCGCGAAGCTCGCTCCCACGTTTTCCAACCGCGCTCGGCCGGAGTCTAGGCGTTTTCTATCTCGTCTCGGCCACGGCGCCCTTGCGTTTTTGGCTTCGGACCCGCCTACTTCGGGTCGCCTGGGCGAGCTCCGTGAAAAGTCACCTGAGCACTACGACGCAGTTTTCCGCGCCGCGGTCTGTCGCATCTTCGGCTTACCCTCATCTCGCATCCTCTCTTCTCTACGCTCCCCCACTGCTTGTGCTTCTTGCCATCTCCCGGTTCAAGCTATGCGGGGTGCGTTCTCGTCGGCGGGTGTTGACATGTCGGATGATGCGTGGGCCACTGCTTTTGCGGACCATTTGGCTCGTTGCGGCGGAGATGCTTCGGTCCACACCGCTCACTCTTGGTTAGTGACGGCCCTTGCGGAAATCATCTCCGAGGTTCGTGGCGCACTCGGGGTTGGCGTCGAGGTCCTCACAGATCCCACGATGTTAGTTCAACTCCCCAACGGCAACGACGGTCTCCCCGCGGATGTGGGTGTCTTGCACTATCACGGCATCCGAGGCTCAAAACTTGCCCTTGATGCCGTGGTTTCCGGTTTGTTCGGCGTGTCTAGCCCCCCGTCACCCGAAGTCGCTCTCCGCCGTGCTGAGAAGACCAAGTTCGAGAAGTACTCGGAGGGGTTGAGGAGTCGCCCCCACATCCGCTTTATTCCCTTTGCAGTCACGGAATTTGGTACTCTTGGCGGCCACGCCACGGCTTTCTTGACGGAGCTAGCCAAGCAGGCAGCCGCATCTAAAGGGATGCACGTGGGCAAGTTGTTGGCCTCATGGCGTCGAAAGGTCTCTCTCGCCGTCCATGTTGCTCACGCGGACAACGTCTTGCGTGGTTTGTCCGCCGCTGCGGACGGCACGGAGGCCGCTTCTTCCTCGGCTGGGATGCCTTCTCCGGCCACGGCGCTCGTCACCCGCGCCATGGGCCGCAAGCGTCCCCGTGCTTCCTCGAGCGGCGCGTGAGGCGCCGCTTGTCGCCTCCAAGTGTTGCATTCTCGGCGTGGCTTTAGAGTTTCCTTAGTATAATCTGTTAGGTTTATGCACAATGTAGTGCTTTCCTTTTGCTGTGCTTTGGATTCCGTGATGCTCTTGTCACTCTTGCCCTCTTGTTTCCCCTCCCACTTTCCCTGTCCGTGCTCATCTGGTTCTTCTTGTAAGCAAAACTTCCAATACCCGTAGTACTGGTACACGTAGTTATTGTGGTAGCGTGGAGTCGTGGACGATGATAGATGAGCACCATACAGAAGTACCCGTACTGTAACATCAGCTTGCTTGACAGGCAGAAAGCGGGCGCGCGGTACGCGCGCCGAAACCCCAGCTTTACCAGCGCGACGAGGTTTCAAGAGAGGTAGTTCAAGCTAGCGAAGGAGAGAGGAGGGCACCGACAGCCTAACCCGCCGCTTCTGGACTTGTCAGGGTTCAGGGGATAGAGCCGTTGGGGTCTTTACTCCTCTCCCGTCGACACGAATATGGTGAGATAAGGAACCGACTGGGTTGTGCCCGAGTGTCGGCTCGACAGCCTTTTTTCCCTCCGACAGCTTTGTGCCTCGTTCGGTCTCAATTGCGACTGCCCTCGTTCCCCCCGACTGCGACTCACTCCATGCGACGCCTGCAAGCAGGCTACTCGGAGCACGACAAAGCAGCAGGAGCTACTGGTGATTAACACCCTTAAGGTGCGTTGCGACGTGTCGAAGAAATCGGCGCGACAACGTATGTCTTATTTTGTTTATTTGTCCCCGATTAAACTCGCGAATACACGGCCGCGAGCGTCTGACACCCGCTTGGGTCTGTCGCTGCGCTCCCTCTCGTACGCTCGACCACTTCTAAGGCGCGGGACCACTACGAGGTCCTGCAAGTCGGCCGTTCGGCGTCGCAAAATGCCATAAAACGATCCTACAGGTGCGTTATTGAATACTCCCAGCGCCACGCGCGTCGCCGGCCTTTTCCTTTTCCTGTTACCTCTGCTCTGAGCGAGACTCAACCCTCCACACCACCCCTCCGAACCCTACCACCGCCCTCCTGTCCTTCACCCCTTCAGAGACCTGGCACTTCAACTCCACCCTGACAAAAACCAAGCCACGGGAAGCGATGAGGCATTCAAGGTCAGCGCAGTCATCACTCCTCCCTTTTTAACTTCCCTTCTATCCCTCCTTCAATCCTGCAGTTCCACACATGCATCCCAAACACTCTCTGCCTGGCGGAGTGCAGGTAGCAACAGCGGCCTACAACTGCCTCAGTGACCCCACTAAGCGCTCCGTCTACGACAGGTGCCCTCCCTTGCCACTTACTACCTCCTGACTGCTAATAAGGCCCATTCACAAATGAGGAGTGGTGGTGGACTGCGTGTCGCCCTTATTTGCACTTCCACCGCTGATGCGCGTCAGGTGGGCGCTGGGGCAGAAGCCCGTCTACCATGCTCAGTCCAGCGGGTCGAAAAGCGCAGCGGCGGCGGCAGCCGCGTCGGGTCGCAAGGCGCCACCGCCTTCGAAAAGGGCCGCGAACGGAACGGTGAATGTCGGCACAGTCTGCAGGGACGCGATGCTGCGGTGCTGCTGCATCGTGGATGGGCCGGATGGGCAGAAGAGGTACAGCTGGCCTCTGGCCATCGTCGACTCGGCGCCGCTGATCGTCCTCGGCATCATCCTCCTCGCGCCAATTGGACTATGAGCGCGCCAACAGCTTCAACCACATCCAGTAAGCACGCACCGGGAAGTTTCAGGTCGACAGGGTTTAGGGTCGACAGCACACCTCACACCCTTCGGTTTTTCCATTGTAAAACAACTGCACGCGTGTCAGGAATCGGCAAAGTATGTTAAGCGCTGCGGAAAGGAGTGTCCCGAATTTCCTACTGTGTTGATAGGCGACAGTCACTGCGCGTTGCACCACATTGGAGTGGGTGAGATTGCATCGCATGGCAGAGCGTATGAGCCTTCCAATTGTCCTTAATTAAACATCCAGTAACCCTAGCAATAGAATGCTGTTGGCTCCCAGGATGATTTCGAGGAGCTAAGGCCGTCTTCCTCACTCAGTTTCGTGGTGAGTTCACTTCCCACAGGAATGTGAGAACCGAAGGTAGACACGAGACTCATCAGCGCGATAATAGGCTGACACAGCCCCCTCCCACCCCCGACCCTTAACCCTAGTCCATCCCCCACCCCCCCCCCACAGCGACATTGTCGCCCATCAACCGCCAATTTTGATCATCGACCGGTTTTTAGTCCGCGCCAGTTCGAACATACCGGCGTGTGCCGCGCGCTTGCGGTTCACGGCCGCCGAGATAATCATCCGTAGCTCTTCATCCGTGGCGCCCTCCCGCATCGCATCCCTCAAGCTGACTTCACTCGCGCCGAAGAGGCAGACTTTGAGGTTGCCGTCCGCCATAAGGCGAAGCCTATCGTCGTCACAGAAGCACGGACATGTCAGTATTAAAGAGTAGGGTTTGGAGCCCTTATAAAGCCCTAAACAATAAATGACTAAGGGTGCGAAGGCCACGCGCCTGTTGCAGTCGCCACAAAAGTTCGACGTCATGGAGGTGATGAAGGAGACGGTGCCAGTGAATCCGTTGACACGAAAGTTTTTCGCCACTTCCCCTTTAGGGTCGTGGCAGCGCTCGATGCCCTGCGGGAAGGCCTCGCCCACCCGCGACAGCATTTCGGCGTAAGACACCATCTTCGACTTCGTCCACACGTTGCCGTCAAAGGGCATATACTCTATGAATCGAATGTTGATGGGCCTGTCGCGCGTCATCTCTACAAAGTCGGCGATCTCGTCGTCGTTCTTCCCGCGCATGAGCACCACGTTCACCTGGGCAGCACATGTAAAAAATCAATATAAATAAATAAGAGAACAACACAACCGAAAACCATCAGATAAATAAGATGTAAGTAAAAATTTAACGTCATAAAATGCAGCACACCCGATAAAATAGAATTCATCCGATACAAATAAATAAAACAAATCGCAAAATATTCAATTTTAGACAGTCAAGTTGTAACCGCCCCTCACTCTTCCCAGCTACAATTTGAAACATTGAAGGGGCCAGCTCAATGATGCACTTGAGCAGGGACCGTCGAGGGTTACCTTGACGGGGTTGTAGCCCAGCTCCACCGCCTGGTTGATGGCATCCAGCACGCGCTGGTGGCCGCGCCGGCGTGTCATGATCTCAAACTTGTGAGGGTCGAGCGTGTCCAAGCTGATGTTCAACAGGTCAATGCCTCCAACCAACGAGTTGCACATGCCACATGATAAGTGAATTACAGGCAGCACACACATACAGCTACCACCCCTTCCTTCCGTCCTCCCCCACCCAACGAAACACCTCCCTCCCAAAAGCATGACACCAACAGCGGATGAACACTACGCACCTGCACTCTTCAGCTTAGGCAGCTGCTTCTTTAGAACAAGCCCATTTGTTGTGATCCCAATGTGCTTCAGGCCTGAAGTGCAGTGTGCGTGTGGCAAGCGGTCAGCAAGGCAGACACGCAAAGTCCCATCCCCCCCCCCCCCCCCCCCCCCTTTTCTCATTCCCTTTCGAACGACAAAGGCCACGCACCAGGGAAGGTTCGCATCTCCGTGGTCAGGTGAGCCAGGTCCTCCCGAATGGTGGGTTCTCCGCCGGTGAGGCGGATCTTATCGACCCCTGCCTCAACGAACAGCCGTGTCTGTGCAACCGAGAAAATTATTCGGGAATTTCACTTAGCGTGGTCAGTCACGTGGGTCGACAGCCGTTATGAAAACTGAATGAGATGGCCCCCCTCCTCCTTTCTCGGCGTGTGAGGAATGATCGATAAATACACCAGGTTCATACCAGCCTTAGGATCTCGGTGGTGCTGAGCATCTCGTCCTTGGGCGTCAGCTCGATGCCCTCCGCCGGCATGCAGTATTGGCATCTCAAATTGCATTTCTCCGTCAGACTTATGCGCAAATAACTGTGCCGCCGCCTGCACCAGAACAGCACCCCCTCAGTCCTACCCATCACTCCTCTTAAACTTATAAAACTCAGCAAAACATCGACCCGTGGCGATTGTCACGTGAGCCTCGGGGTGGGCGGCGAGAGACGTCGACGGTATTGTGAAGTGGAAAGTTATATCGCTGCACTCCGGGGGTGGGCGAGCTACCCGAAAGTATCGGTCATCATTTCTTCACCGCTCTCCCGCTCCTGTCGCTGTGCAGCTTTTGCCGCAGCCAGGAGGTCACGCCAGCTGGGAGCCTGCTCCTCCTCCGCCGCCCCATCCTCCTCCTTTGTCTGGACCTCGCTCGCCGCCGAACCGCCGCGCGCTGCCAATTCCCCGGCCGGCGCCGAGGTCGACGGCTCTGGCACCGACTTGGCGCGTTCCATTTCCAACCAGCGCCGAGACAACTCGCCCTCCGTCTCCCGCTGACCTTCATCCTGTGAATTCCGGACCCGCTCCGGCATGCTGGCAAACATCCGGGTGAGGGACGACGGAGGTTGCTGTGCGGCGGGGGAGGTTAAGGCGGCGATGCACGTGACAGGGAGGAAATGGGAGCCGCTGACGGGGTGTAGTACGGACGACAGGCAGTGCTGCGTTCCCCGTGCAAGCGCACGCCCCGCCAGTGACGCGTACCCCATCCCGAGTGAGCTGATGGCGGACGGCCAACTGTGCGTCCAAAGCTGCTACTGGCCTGCCGGAGCCTGGCGACTGGATGCTTTTTGTCGGTGGTGCAGAAGTAGGTGGGAAAGTTGAAAACTGCAGGGCGCGCGCTTTCGCGCGCGCGGGGCGAGAAGAGCGGAGTTTTCCTTCAGGGATGCATGCATGCACGGGAGCAAGGCTTTCTTACAAAACCGCAGTAAAGGAATGCATTGGAAGAAACTCAGGTATACATTCAGGTACCTCTACATATTAGTTAGGGGTCAATGTACGTCAAATTGTGGGATCTAAGGCGGACCTGGGTTTTCATGAAAAAGTGTACGAAACGTACCACATCTACACGTCAGCATTCGACACGTACCATGCTAGGTCTGGGCGTCCTTCCCCGCATAGTACGTGTAGAGCCCACAACGGCCCGCCTCCTAGAAAATTTGCGTTTTAATCCACGATTCTGATGTACATTTATTCTTCTTGAAATTTGGTGATGTGCAATTTCAAGAAGAAATAATTCTCCTCGGTGGGCATGTCACGCTGATGAACCCGTGCCAACGGCAGCAACACCCGCGGCGTGGGAGAGCGGCACCGTCGTGTAGTCGCGTCGGCGGTACCGCGGGTGGCGAAACGCAAGGGCGACGCGGGCAACGACGGAGCGGCCCGCGAGCACATCGGTTCATGTCCATGCGTTGCCCAACCTATTGATAGCGACACGCAACACGCAACAACGGTCACGGCAACGCAACGCCAATAAAAAAGTGTTTAATCCACGAATTTGATGGATGTTTCTTCTTGAAGTTGCATATATCACTATTTCAAAAATAAATAACCCGTGATATACCCGCACATAAACACCCGCTACAAGGAGCGGCAACGTCCGTAGTCGCGCCGTCGGTAGGTGCCGCGGGTCGTCCGGGTAGTCATCGCTAGCTAGGCGGGAAAAGGCAACCCGTGGCTCGGAAAGGGCGGGTAGTGAAGTATTGTTTAGAGGTACTCGTGTGGTTCGCGTAGCAGTAACACGGTGGCGACACTCAAGGGCGACACCGACAATTGCGGAGCGGCCCCGCAAGCGCATATTATCATATGGTGGCCAATGTGCACCCCCGCCCACATATTGCACAACAACGGCCCGCCGCATGCGTCGCTCCTGAAAAATGTGATTTTAATCCGCTACTTTGATGTTCACTTCTTCTTGAAATTGCATACTTTATAATTCCAAGAAAGAATAAACCGTGCTATGTCAGCGTGGCCACACGTGTTGTGAGAAGCGGCATCGGCGTGCAGTTGCGTCGTCGATGCCGCGATTCATTTGAGTCATCATCGCTAGCTGGGTGGGTTAAGCCAACCCGAAGCTTAGGAAGAGCGGGCAGTGCATTGTTGTTTGGCGGTGCTTATGTGGTTCGCGCACCGGCGACACGGTGTCGCCGCTTCGCCGACACGCAAGGGCGATGCGGGAAGCAGCGGAAAAGCCCTGCGGCTCGCGAGCACATCGGATGACGCTCATGCGTTACCCAGACAAATGATAGCCCGACAACGATGGGCGGGGGGAGACGCATCTTGACTAATTCGACCACGGGGAATGCGCTCGTGAGGTCGACAGTGCGTGATGCCCCGTGATGGTCAAGTGTTCTAGACATGGCGATGCCCCTCCTCCCCCGTCTCACCCCCCCCTGGAAAAATAATATCACCACGTGGCCACAAGTCCTCCTCCGAGCCACCTCATCCTCATTCATCCTCAAATCTTGCAAATCCATCTCCACACTCACGGGGTCCACCACCCCACTCTCAGTCCCCATTCGTCTTCTCGCAGCAATCCTCACTGAACCTCTTGATACTATCCACAACCGCTTACCCACCACACACCTCACCCCCAAACAAGCATCCCCCCCCACCACTATCCACCCCTCATGGACTCCTCTCCTCTCCCCACACCTCCCCCGCTCCTACCCCACCCCCTCATCCGGCATCCACACCTCCCACACCAAACCCCCCCCCCCCCCCCCCACGGCACCCACCACACACATAGACACAGAATACCTCACCCCCTCAGACCACCACTACCCCCCTTGCGACGTAACGCGCATCATCTCCAAACACAAAGACACATAATACGGCCCAACACAATACATGGTAGAATGGACCCCGGAACACCTCACGGAATGGGACATCCAACTCAATCTCGACGACGGCTTCCGCCTCATCTCCTCCAACCCCACCTCGGTATGGCTCCCCACCCCCTCCTCCACCACTTGCTCCATCTGTCACGACTCACTACATACAAACCCCACCTCCACATGATGCACATGCCCGCACTTTGCCGTCCATTCCCAATGTCGCCCCGCTCAGGAACCCGCCACATGGCAATGCGACTGGTGCGCTCGCGGCCAACATCACGACCTCACCCGCCTCCACGAGGTCCAGTGGGCACCGTGCCTACAGCTGCACGACACCATCAGTGAGACCCCCTCCGGCCCTACAACCCTCACTGCATTTAACTCCGGCTTTGTCCCCTCCACGACACCCATCCTACCCGAACCCGGACCCCCCCCTCATGGACACACCCCCTAATCACATTCAATAACGACCCTGTCCACCCCGACCTCGACATGCTCCCTACCGGCAAATTCGCCATCCACGCACACCCATCACTACACGACACCACAATACTATGCACTCCCGATGGCCGCGCGGTCACCACTCTCAACGGCCCCCGCGTCCGCCACTTATATCACTTCCGCCCCGACCTCTCGCAGCACACGTTCGAAGAGGAGGTCTACCACCTCCTCACTCGACTAGGCTCCCGTTCAGAAATCCACTCACCCACACCCGCCACCACCACCCGTAACAGATGGGCCACTAGAGAGGACCTACTCACCGCACTCCGTCACACATTCCACATCCAGACAGAACTCTACTCAGACCCCCTCAACAAGTCACTCCACTCCCACACATACCACTCACCTTACCCCGAAGACGTAGTCTTCTCATCAAGCGGCAGCAATGCCCCACACACATGGCAAGGCACAAACATCGCCAACCCGGAATACGATCACGAATGCATGCGCCGCGCTATGGAACACGCAATCACCAGCGCCCACTTCACAGCCTCTCATACACCCAGCGCAACCCTCCTCATACTCCCTCGATGGGAGCACACACCATACCGCCACTCCAAATACATCGACTCCCCATACACCCACCACCTCTACACCCTACCAATGACGCAAACACCTTCCTACCCCCCGACCAACACACAGGCCACCCCACCCCTACCCCATTCGACACACGCTGGATGGTCGACATCTACCTCGTCGCCAACCCCCTAGCCCTCTCCACCCTACCCTCGCACGCAGCCATGACCGCACTCCACAACACACTCGAGTCCATCTACCTCCCCAACCCCACCATCACCATCTCTCCTCCCCACCTCACATACACCTACTCCCCACACTCAGCAGGCATCTACCATCTCCCCCCCGACCCCACTCACCCCCTTACCTACCCCCTCCAGGAACGCATGAAACTAACTTACTGCCCCACCAGAGGAAATCTTGCTTGGAATTGGCAGGACTTTGTATACACAGACGGCTCCTCCCCCCTAGGAGCACCCGCCACCCACCCCGCCTCGGACACCCGCATCAAAATTCTGGTGACCTCTACCCCTCCCTCTCATACTATCAATCGCGCAGAACTTGTAGGCATAGACATAGGCCTCCAATTAGGCCACACACACACCTCCTCACAGACAGTGCGTGCTCCCTCCGCCTCATACAAGGCTACTTAAATTGCCCATCCGTTTACAAACACAACATACACCGCGACACGCTCCTTTCCATCACACACACCCTCAAAACCCGCTGCGACGCAGGTATCCGCACACACCTCGGCAAAATTAAAGCACACAACCATTCCCTAGGAAACGACCTCGCACATGCACTAGCTAACCAAGCTGCAGACGGCCAACCACCCGACACATCATACACCACAGGTTCGGACGCGTCGATAGGGCACTGGACCTGGCCATACACCCTCATTCCACAAGCCCTAGGGGAACCCATACCCTACAAATACACAAACCTCAAAACTGACGCTCACACTCACAGCACCAAACACACCCACACACCCCTCTCACAAACATCCAAACACGGCGCCCTCCTCGCCCGCGCAGCGGAGGACGGCGCCGACTTCACCTTCCACAAAAAGCACACTACACTCACCAACATCCAGTTCACCCACAAGCAAGAATTCATGTGGGGGGTCCACAATACCCGCCTGCTTACACACAACCCCACCCTGCGCTGCCCCATGTGTGGCCAATTTACTAGCAACGGCCACATGGCCGGTAACTGCCCAACCATGTCTGGGCTAAGACAAGACCGCCACAACAACGCGCTACAACTCCTACTCTCCCTATTGGAACGACACAACGGCGGACGATGGGAGACAATCACAACGGACTTCGTTAATAAACCGATCAAATCTTTCACTTCACCCTCACCAACCCACACCCCTCTTGACTGCCATGCACCTCACCTAGCCCACATGCCCACCTGCCTCATTGCTGCTGACGAAGGTCTCTCGCCCGACTCCCTAACATCGTGCCCCGCTATCCTCCCCCCCGAGACTCTCCCCCCTGCGCTACGACCCCACGCGCACAAACCCGACTTTATCCGCCTCCTCGAACCTCGATTTGTCGGTCACACAAATGGTCGCCGCCGATACTCATCCATAAAAAAGATTTAGATAGGGGAATGGAAGTACTGCACGGACCATAACCTCTCACAAACAGCTCATCTCATACGTGCCAAATACACACCCCTTGCAAACGCCATCCGCAGTTATTGGCCATATGTAGACATCCTCCCCATCGTCATGAGCCGCACGGGTACACCGCACTCATCCACCATCACAAGTCTCACCTCCCTACTTACCGCCCGCACCGACCCTCCTAATAAACTCATCTCCAAAGCACGACTCGACACGTCTCGCATCCTTGTACAACTCCACACGCATACCGTCCAATGGCTACATCATCTCCTCCTTATATACCGCATCAAATCCCGCACAACCTCTCGCCGCGCCTCCACACAGTACACCCTCGCACGCCCTTTGCACGCTGCCTTCACCTCGTCCCGCACACTCCCCGGGGGGAGTAAAACCCCCGAACACCCTTGGAGAGGTTGGACATAGGTGGTTAACGGTCTAGCCCTGACTTGTAAGTTCCTTGTATGGCATGGTTGGGAGGGCCCAGAGACAGCAATCGGCGCATACGGTATTTGGTGTAAACCGGCGCATACGGTACATGTTGTAAGCAATTTCAATTTCAATTTCAATTTAGACATGGCAATGGGAGATACTCCCGTCGGCCGGGAATCTCGAAAACATAGATAAAAAACTCGTACCGGTCGCGTCGTCCACTCTTCCCGTACTACGGACTAGTAATTACCGTATATCCGACAATCTCATATATTAGCCCTTAAAGTTTTCAGTACCGGATGAGGGGAGGTTAGAAGGGGAGTCTTGCATTGGGAGCTCCGCATGGAAAGATGCGGACCTCCGCACTGCCGCTTTGCTTGGCACGCGTTCGGTTTAGTTGGTCCATGACTGCTATCCCTTCGCTCTTGATGATTGGGGCCCGTTGGTGCCTATGGCGGCCGAGTTGGTTGATCGCCTTGTTAGCACTAGCATCCCGTTGCCTAGTGCTTATGTATTATGTAGCTATTTATCATCCTAGTACTTAGTGTTACGCCATTAGCGGTACTCTATTCCCTATTAGTGGCGGTCGGCCGGTCCCGCCGGTGCCTTCGCCGGCCGCCATCTCTCTCTTCTCACTTCTCTAGTCACAAAACTCTGCCCCCTTGTGGGGCCGGGACGACCCCACGTGCAACTATCCGTTCCCAACTCTAACAGGTTATGGGCCCTCCACCAAGTTACACTAGAGAAGAGCGTGTGTAAAGCGCTCGGCGCCACGCTAGCCCTACCTACTCCCACGTAAAAAAGAGTAGAGCGTGTGTAAAGCGCTCGGCGGCACGCTAGTAATTCATCGTCCTACCGACACCACGCTTCGCCTTTGAGCTGGTTGTCCGCGAATGTCCTACCGTCTCCCACGTAAAAACGAGAAGAGCGTGTGTATAGCGCTCGGCGCCACGCTCGCCACACCAAGCTTTCAGTCTCACCTAGCCTTCAGCCTACAGATCCTCTCGACCGGATCTAGTTGTTTAAAATCGACCCGCAAATATTCGGCCCGTGCGTACTTTAATTAGTTTGTTATTTTTTTTTTCCGAGGCAACGCCGCAACGCTCACCTAACTTAGCGGGGAGCTTATCTTTCCAGCGGTGAAAGGGGGAGTCAACACGAGCAGCGCCCGTCTATGCGTGCCTACACGCTCCTAACATCCATGTTGGCTTTGCTTCTTCCTCGCGTGTCGCTCTCATGCGTCGGCTAATTCGCCCCGTGGACAGTTTTTCCCGCTGCATGTTAGAATAGTTCATTTCGCAGTACATTTGGAACCGCTTCATATCGACAACTCGCCGATAGCGGCACGTTCATGTGAGCGCATGTCGCTACACCTACCCGGCATGAGACAACACTACACCTTCGATCAAGATGGCACCTTCCTCGACGCAAGCTGGGACGACGTAAAGACCTCAGCTACCTTGGTCCTCAGCTACCGGCGGCGCAGCGGCGGCGGCCCCGGAGGGGGGTGCGCTCGCAGGCCCGTCGGCATCCCCTCACCTCCCCGTGGTGGGCGCTGGAAACCCCGTAGCCGTGCCAAGCCTAGCACGGTAGGGGGCTAAGAGGGCCGACAGCTCGATCCGCGGGATCAACAGCTGTCGGGAAAGCCCTGTACAGAGGGCTAAGATCGCACAGAAATAAAATAATTTCTGTGCGATACCGGCGCCAAGATCTCCCGCTCGGCCCGTCCGATATGTTTTTTCGCGTACAGATACTACTAAGGACAGTCCTACCTCGAGGGGGTGGGACCTGTACTTCAGGAGCGTTTGATTGCGAGGAGGGTACGGCCGGATCAGCGGTGGGAGGCGAATGTTGGTGCTGGTGGTGGCCAGCCGGGAAGTAGCGCCTGGAAAGGGCGCTCGCTAGCCGCCGACCAGCCATGTGCCGGTCGACACTTCTCAGGGGGGGAAGCAAGACCTGGAACAGGCCGGTGGCCGGTCGCAGGCGGAGGAGCGGCTATGTGAGGCGGCGGAGATCCTCTGGATCAGCCGCCGCCGGAAAGCCCTGTACGGAGGGCTTTTTTGGAATATTAAAATAATGTCCGTACCCGGCGTCGAGCTAGTTGGGGAGCAGCACCAGGGTAGGGCGCTCACTAGCGAGCCGCCACGCCGACAGGATGCATCTCCTGAGGGGGGAGGAGTAGGCTTGGGCGGCAAGGAGGCATGTCGCGAAGGACGGAGCGACAAGATCTGGCGACGACGACCCTCCGGGTCGGCGCCGCCGGAAAACCCCGTACGGAGGGTTTTGACTAATTTCCGTGCACCCGCGGCCCGACGGATCCGGCTACGGCGACCTGACCCCCCCCCCCCCCTCCTCGATACCCACTACCGGATAGACGAGACCCTTGCGGGGGGGGCCGGGTGAGCGCGGAGGCCCATGTTTCAACAAAGTCTGCTAGGTGGACGCGCGATCAGAGGGGGGGAGGGTACGGACGCAGGCCGGACTACCTGACAGGTACCCGGGTACCAGACAGAGAAAAAACCGGGGAAATGAGCGGGGGAAATTCAGGTGCGGAGGCATGAGCGCCCATTTTTTCTATGTCTATGTGTCTCGGTCCCCCCCACCTGCCCTGGAGGTGACGGGGGACCTCGACAAGGAGGACCGTCGCGTCGGCGGATGCGGCGGCGACCTTGGCGGGGCTTACGGGATGGGGCGGCGGGATCGACGAGCGACCGCGCGAGGAGGGGTTTTTTGCCAGCCTTTCCCCTCCTACCTTCGGCAAGACCGAAGTCACGCGGGAGCTAGATTAGGCTGGCCCGTCGTCCCTCCCGAACGCCGACCGGCCTAGGCCGGTCGACACCCCGGTTCGGCGGGAGCGGGCCGAGCATCGTGAAGGTCGAGCAGCAGTTTAGTTTTGCATTTCTCGACAAGTGGATTTATTTCTAGATCTGTTTTCCTTAATTACAAAATTATTACGCTGCTACTGCTTAGGCGGGGGGAATGTGGCAATTACTGCGGTTGCTTACAGTTTTTAACTCCCGAGGAACGTCGACACATAGTGAAGCTAGGTGTGTCGATAGGTGTACCTGGTCGAAGAGACCCGGGCCCAACTTGCTAATAAGTCATGTATGGCGAAGTAGAGTGGCCCGAGAGACAACAGTCGGTCCAGTTTGCCGGCACATGTTGTGAACAATTTCAATTTCAATTTCAATTTCTCAGCTGCCTTGAGGGGATTGTTAGCATCCCGTTGCCTAGTGCTTATGAACAAGATAGCTATTTGTCATCCTAGTACTTAGTATTATGCTATTAGCGGTACTCTATTCCATGCTAGTGGGAGTCGGCCGGCCCTGCCGGTGCCTTCGCCGGCCGCCATCTGTCTCTTCTCGCTTCTCTAGTCACCACACCCGGCCCCCTTGTGGGGCCGGCGAGAAACTACGTGTAACTATCCGTTCCCAACTCTAACACGCTTGGCTATTTGGTGGGAGTTCGTCGCTTCCATGGCATAGGTGCTTTAGACTCTCGTTCATTGCGTCTTGACAGTTGTGTCCGCATGCAACATTACGTTCGTTGATCAGCCTTTGTTTCTTTTCGATTTTTGTTTTTAGTTGGGGGGGGGGGGGTGGCGAGAATTCATGCAAGGTCTTTATGCTGCTCTTAATGGTCCTTTGGGCTCCTATTTACGCGACGCTTTCCATGAGAATTGTGATGATTTTGTGGCATGCCCTCGTGTTCCTCCTGCTTAGGCATGTGGGTATTTTCTCTTCCTTTCTCTTTTTGCTTGATGGTTTCCACTGCTTTTTCTTGTAAGAATATTGTGAGATAATGAAGGGGAGAGTTAAAGGGAGAATAGAGGCACGGAGAGGACGGAAGAGGGAAGGGGAGTAGGATAAAGTACAACGGTTCATTGACGGACGATGAAAGATGACTTTTTTAACATACAGTGATCCCAATCCAATTAATTATTTTCATAGGCAAATGATCCACCACATTTCTCCACGTAGAGAAACAGCTCGACTACATTATCGCGATAGCGCCTATTAGGGACTACTACTAGTGGGCTCTCACGTCGCTTTCTATGTAGCGGTGTAGCCTCCATGAAAACTTGATTATAACAATTTGCAAAGAAAGAAATCCCTACCAAAATAGCTACGCCACCGCCGCCGCATCGGTGATGATCTGTTGGATAGCCACGCTATTAGTTGTGCAGCCTGAGATATCCAACCAAAACAATGCCAAATTTACACATAGTTCATGGTTACATGTCGTTTCCATTCTATGTCTATATATACATATGCCATGCACACACAAAAACATGTCGCTAATAGGTCTCCTAAACTTTCGGAGACTTCTACGCAAGATAGATCTACAATTGAACTAAGTGAGATCCGTGCGGCTCGTCACAACGCCGCGTTCGTGGCCGGAGAGGTGGGATGTCCACATGTGCATACCACGCCGGTCAACAACTTTATAAGATAGAGAACTAAATCACGATACTCTAAGTAAGGCAAGAATAGGGGAACGGGGAAGGGAAAAACTTTTTCCTTGGGTCTAGAGAAGGCCAGACAATGGCGGCGGGAGTATGTGTGGCGGTTAGGACAAGAGCGAGGATGCGACCGGGGCGGGCCGCGTCCGCGCTTATGAGGAATATATTCAAGGCAAAAATAAGAAAACCCAAAACACCGTGCGCATAGAAGTGCCGTTCTTACATGTCGGCCCTAAAATGGATTGGACCGCGAAGATATAAGCAACAAAAAGCCACTCGTACGGAAGCGACAACACCAAAAAGGGTTCCCCGGAAATATGTCAAGGGTTGGGGGAGCAAGGCATCGACCTAACCATAGCGACTCCGTGTACTTGCCGGTCGAAAAGCAACGAAGAGGTTAGTTATAGGTGTTGGGAACAAGTCGAGAATGGGGTTGTCGCAATACCTCATCCGCTCGTGTGGTGGACATAAGCGTGTGGGCGAGATTTGGACTGCGTGAAGGGACCGAGCAGGTAGCGACAAACGGTATCGGAATATGACCAAAATAAACGCCATGGTCAAACCCTAAAACCCACACCCCGGGACAACCGTAATGTACGTCTTTGCTATATTTATTTGTACGTTTATCTATTCGAAGCCATAGTACCTACACACCGAATAATGTACTATTAAAAATAGCAATGATGTCCGTATTCGTTTTTATTCGTGGTTAATAAAGAATGACGTGCACAATAAACATCAAACAATATCATGTGCACAATGTAGTGCTTCCCATTGCCGTGCTCTGGATTCCGTGATCCTCTTGTCACTCTTGCCCTTTTGTTATTCTCCCTCCCTTTTCCCGTGTCCGTGTTAATTTTGTTCTTCTTGTAATCCATTTGTTTATTGCCCTGAGAATAAATAGCATGATAGATACGATGCTGAATGACCAATGTAATACTCGTACAGGTACATTCGATTTCGCTTTTGAGAAATGTATGTATTCAGGTTTACATGTTTGACTTGTATCCTACTTCTCGGTTGGGAACGGTCTGGAACGGTAATAATTTGTTACCTTTCAACCTTCAACACGACAATATATGGTTTTATGGACGTTGTACATCCATGAGCTTATGACCGATAAGATGCACAGCAACCTCGTTCTAAACCCGTATGTCTGTTCTTAATCATGGTGTAAATGAGTGCACGCTCTGCTTAGATAAGCATATAGCATCCCATAACATTCCTTGGGTACATCTAGATGCAAGAACGCGTGGAGATAGCCGCTCGTTTCCAATGCTTATATGAGCGTGTATTTGTGCGCATTCTTGGATCGAGATGTATTTTTCGGATTCAATTGCGTCTAGAACACCCGCCGGGCTAATAAGCACTACAACAGGATGCCAAAAGAGGAAGACGTGGATAGACAAGAGCGTGGTGTGCAACCCCAAGGTCGGACCTTTGCGAAAAGTGTGACCTTGAGGGGAGGGGAGGGGGGCGCTCTCGTGTGCTTGCGGCAACGCGTGCATCCGACACGACAAACCGAAAAGAGAGTACATAGATAGAGAGGGGAGAAGTAAGCAAGGCGAGAGAGAGAGAGGGGCAGAGAGAGAGAGAGAGAGAGAGAGAGTGTGAGAGAGAGAGAGAGAGAGAGATAGAGAGAGGGGGGGGGAAAGAGAGAGAGAGAGAGAGCGAGAGCGAGAGAGGGCGAGAGAGAGAGCGAGAGAGAGAGAGAGAGAGAGAGAGAGAGAGAGGCGGGGGGGGGGGGGAGAGAGAGAGAGAGGCGGGGGGGGGGGGGAGAGAGAGAGAGAGAGAGAGAGAGAGAGAGAGAGAGAGAGAGAGGCGGGGGGGGGAGAGAGAGAGAGAGAGAAATGACACTAGGGAATGTGTGGCTGCTAACTTCGCGCGGTCTTGTCTCCGTTGTCATGAGACTATATTAGACTATACTCCCGGAGACGAATGTATTGTCTTGTTTCTTGACACTCCGGTCGCAACCTGGGAAAGTCCTTTATCACATCCCGCGGTGTTCTTGCTTATGGTGCATCATTGAGTTTCATGCATGTTCGGCCGGCTCATTCCTCGGCCGTATTATGGGGAAAGCATGCGCAATTAAAAGGCGTGATCTCTAGTTGGCAGTGCGGTACATTCATAGTACCGACTCCCGGGCTCGGAGTGGTAACATGTATGGCTTGGCTGAATTCTGTCAATCCGCGTCGATAGATGTGTGTTGACGCAACGGTCACGAGCACGCGTTCGAGCTCTCACGCTTTACGCCCGTGAGCCTCGCTCCCAATCCCGGATGGTTAAAGTTGAGGGGACACGAATAATGCTTACACACTCTATATGATATGCTTCCTTGAGAGCTGCCTCATCCATGTCTATCACATGACACTATGATCGTCCTTATTGGAAGCATATGTTCACCACAAGGTGAGCACACGCTAACCAATATTTTGAGCCGTTTAATCACATGTAACGCTCAGTAGTCTGCCACTATCATGACTAATATCTGTCACTTAGCTGATTGGCTTATCATCTAGATATACTGAGTCACAATAGTCCTATCATTACAACACTTGTACATTATATGTGCATTTCTCAGTAGCAACTTGATTACCATATCATCTAGTGTTGGTCAAAACTCCCCTTTGATATTCATGCAAACCCATTAGCGCATGGCCCAACTTGGCATGCCTTGCGCTCGCCAATGGTTGGTCAACATATATGCAAGCATGTCCTGAGTAGGACAATGCTTGACCTCAGTGTCACTACCCACGACCTTCTCCCGACAATAGTGATATCTCACGTCCATGTGCTTGCTCCGACCAATTGAAATGATGTTCTTGCTCAAAGCAACGCAACTTTCGCTGTCCTCATCGATGATGACGTGGGAGGCACAGTCTTGATGTAGCTCGTGCATCAAATGTCTCAGGAACATCGCCTCATGACTTCATGAGTAGTTGTTGTCACCAATATGTGCTCCGCCTCCGCTGTCGGCAACGCCACCGGTTGCTGACGCTGACTCTACCAACTCACGGCCTCCCCATTCAATATGAGAACATACTATGTGCGTGAACGCCGCTCGCTCATATTGCTTGCGTAGTCTGAAACAGGCTAGCCCTTCAGCCCGGCGGATGACACGCCTCTTCCGTACACAAGGCATGACACTGCGGTGCCTTTCAAGTAGAACAACACCCTCTTGCCATGCTCCCAATGAGATTGAGCATGGCTGGCCATGCACCTACTCAGATGGCTTACCGCCATGGTGATGTTTGGCCGTGTGTTGGCTGAGGCGTAGAGCAAGCTCCCAATCAAGCTTGGGCATGGCACCGACCCAAGAAGCAGCTTTGACGATAACGCCCCATCCGCAGAGACGCTCAAGGTGTCGACCGATATAGGCGAGCCCATTGGCTTGCAGTCCACCATGTTCAAGCGCTCCAACATGTCCAACAAGTACTGCCGCTGGCAAATCTTGACGATGCAGATGTTGCGGTCCCGCTCCACTGTCATGTCGAGCAGCCGCGACACCGGGGCCATGTCTTGTACGTCGAATGTGCTGCCAAAGGCCTTCTTGAAATCCGCAAGAAACAAAGTTGTCCGATGAACAAGCGATGATGTTGTCGTCCACGTACAAGGCCAAGCTGATAACTCGCCGGTCGTGGGCGTCCTCCCCCACGCGGGCATCAATATGACGTTGCACGCGAACAAGCCGGTTCGGGTATTGAATGTTCCTCTCGCCGTCCTCTTGTGGCGTCTCCATGTCTTGTACCAGCTCGGGAAGGCATAACGCCCATAGCGCACCATAAGGGGTACTACTTCGGCGATGATTCTCTGCATGTCCATTTCCAAATCAATCGCCCATTCAGCCGCGGTTAGCACTGTTGTGTACCTGCGCAACCGCACATTCAGCCGCGCAGTTGGTCTCTCCGGTGACGTTTCGATCACCCTCTTCACGTCCACAGCGCCCGACGCGTACAAGTTCCGCGTGTTTGGGTGCATTATCTTCGCAAAAGTGCCAGACATATTGCGTCAGAAGTTGGGCGAGAAAGCGCTCCAAGGCGTCATGGTGGGCTATCCATCTCACGCTTCATGGTATCGTGTCGACAACCTTGTTATGCGCCGCATTCGTTCGGAATCGGGAACGGATAGTTACACGTAGGTCGTGCCGGCCATACAGGGGGGCCGGGTGTGGTGCCTAGAGAAGTGAGGAGGAGAGAGATGGCGGCCGGCGAAGGCACCGGCATGGCCGGCCGACCGCCACTAATAGGGAATAGAGTACCGCTAATAACATAACACTAAGTAAAAGAATGACAAGAAGCTACCTTGAACATAAGCACTAGGCAACGGGATGCTAGTGATAACAATCCCCCTTAAGGTAGCCGAGGTCTTTACGTCGTCCTAGCTTACATCGAGGAAGGTGCCATCTTGGTCGAAGGTGTAGTGCTTGTAGCGTGTGTCTCAGGCCGGGTATGTGTAGCGACATGCGCTCACATGAACGTGCCACTACCGGCGAGTTGCCTATACGAAGCGGTTCCAAATGAAATGCATAATGTATTAGTCTGACATGCAGCTGGAAAAACTGTCCACGGGCGAATTAGCCGACGCATGAGAGCGATCGGCGAGGAAGAAGCAAAGCCAACAAGGTTGTTAGGAGCGTGCATGCATGCAAAAGCATAGACGGGCGCTGCTCGTGTTGCCTCCCCCCTTTCGCCGTGGGAAAGGTTAGCTCCTCGATAGGTTAGGTGAGTGTTGCGGCGTTGCCTCGGAAAAAAACAAAGACAAACTCATTAAGTACGCACGGGCCGAATTTTCGCGGGTCGGTTTTAAAGAACGAGATCCGGTAGAGAGCACCGGTAGGCTGATGGCTAGGTGAGACTGAAAGCTTGGTGGGGCGAGCGTGGCACCGGGCCCTTTACACGCGCCCTTCTCCTTCTTACCTAGGAGACGGTAGGACAATAGCGGACGACCAGCTCGAAGGCGGAGCGTGGTGTCGGTTGGACGATGAACTACTAGCGTGGCGCCGAGCGCTTTACACACGCTCTGCTCTTTTTTACGTGGGAGTAGATGGGGCCAGCGTGGCGTCGAGCGCTTTACACCGCTCTTCTATAGTGTAACTTGGTGGAGGGCCCATAAACACTTAGAATCGGGAACGGATAGAGACCCGTAGGTCGTGCCGGCCCCACAAGGGGGCCGGATGTGGTGACTAGAGGAGTGAGAAGGAGAGAGATGGCGGCCGGCGAAGGCACCAGGAGGGCCGGCCGACCGCCACAAATAGGGAATAGAGTACCGCTAATGGGATACCAGTAAGTACAAGAATAACAAATAGCTACCTTGTACATAAGCACTAGGCAACGGGATGCTCGTGCTTACACACCACGTGTGTGCAGGATGCTTTCCAAGAGGTTGTTCCCGGCTTGGGAGGCTCGACGAATATCGATTCCCTAATCACCGACGCTTTATATGCGGACTGTGACCACGGTCTAATGCCCCATTCGCACGCCCTCGATCTCGACTCGTATGATGCCGAAGATGCCCCCCGCCGCTGTATGCATACCTATTGAACCATGCAAACACAGTTAGTGTGGGAGATAACTTACGCAAACGTAGTTACAGTCACAGTCCCGCAAACGGAACAGTTACGGCGACAACCAGCCTACATGCGTGGTGTCGGGACAACAGAAGTGTGAGAGATGTAGCCTAGCGACAGCTCTGTACCGAGTCAAACAGTTTATCGGTATGTCCGATCTAGACATGTACTAATCATATCTAGAGTAGCTTACAGTAGCTATCTGCAACTAATACGTATACGGTATTACTTACAACACTCCCCCTGAAGGTAGCTACGAGATGAAGCGTTGCATTGGGTTTTGTCCTCCAAGCATCGCACTTCGGTGTCTTGCTAGTGCAGGTCCTGGGAGGGGTTTGGTGAGCATGTCAGCCACAGAGTAGTGCTCGGCTTCACACGTGGATGGAGCCACACAAGTATGTGTTTGATCTTGTAACTGATTGGCCCGTGTCCGAGGGTGAAGAGATAGCCGGAGCAAGACTTGCGGGTGCTGCTGTCGTTGGCCAAGTCAGCGTCGGCAAAGCCTGTGAGTTGGAGGCTGTGGTCCAGCCCCCCCCCCCCAACGTCATGCGCATGTCGATGGTGCCATGAAGGTAGCGGAGGACCTTTTGCAGAGCCTGCAAGTGTGCCTCCGTGGGTGAGGCTTTGGCGGAGCCAAGGATGCGCAAGACCGTGGAGATAGCGGGGCGCGTGCAGACGGTTGCGTATTGGGGGCTGCCCATGGGGCTGGGGTAGACGTCTTTGTCGAAGCCGGGGGTTGCGTGTGCCGCTCGGCCGATGACTATGGGGTCAATGGTGGGGCGACGACTGCCACGGGGGGTGTGGTCGCCACGTTGGGCCGGGGGAGAATGCCGTCCATGGAAGGGAGGAGGTGGGCCACCGGGAAAGGGAGAGCGGCCGGCCATGGAAGGCGGCGGGCCGTACGGATGCGGGTGGTCACGGGAGGGGGGGACGAGGTGAGAGGGCGCCTCCGGGATGAGAGGTCCGGGGTGGTGAAGGGCATATCCAGCGGGGGGGTAGGGGGGGGGGTGGCGGGAGGTGTTCAACATCGAGGTCGTGACGCGAGGGGTCGCGGTGTAGGGCAGAATTAGCGGGGGGGGTATTGGGGGGGTGGTGGAAGGTGTTCAACCATGAGCTCGGGACGCGAGGGCTCGCGGTGCGCATCGGGACGGCGCTGTGCGACGGCGGGGTCGCCAACAGGAGATGCAGCGGTAGCAGCAGCGAAGGCCGACTGTGCGTCCGGTGGGTCGTAGCCAGGCTGGGGATGCACAAGTAGGGGGAGGGTGTGCACGTCGTGGCTGTCCCGAAAGTGTTCGAGGTGAGCATCGTGGCGGCGCTGAGCGACAGGGGGGTGCGGATTAGCACCCGCAGAAGGAAGAGCAGCAATGGCGGCCGACCGCGAGTCGAGGTAAGCTTCAAGGAGCGTCATTTGCTCAAGGAGCAGCGCGAGAATATCCGGGGGGGGGATGGAGAGTGCTCTGCTGAGAGCATGAGTAAGGGGAGTCAGGAGGTGAAACATGCGGAGAGTCGGCAGAGCGAGTTTTCGGCGCCATTTCGACAAAGGGCGAAAAAGAAAGAGCTGAATAAAAAACAGGCGGCGGTAAAAACCGCTAGCCGGACTCGTGCCTAACAGCGGTTTCAAAAAGACGGCCTGATGCCCGCCGACCCCTCGGCATGTAGCCCCGAGGTGTCTCAAAGCACCTTTTCTGTATCCAGGACAGGTGGAGCGCTGTGCTGGCGGCTGAGTCGCTAAGATAATATAAAAATAAAAAGGTAAGCTACGGCTGGCGTGCAACCTGTGGATGCGTATTCACCCGATAGTGCGCCCCCCCGTTCTCGAGCTTGGACATGTGTGCACCCTGTCCACACACGACGAGTGCGTCGGTGTGGGTGGCTGGCTATCGCCGTCAAGTGGCTGACTTAAGAGGGGTGGTGGCGGGTTTTAAATCGCAGTTTATAGTGGCGATACCGCCGACTACAAGTTGAAAGTACTAGGTGTCTATAGAAACTTGCCTTCTGCGGGAGAGCTGTCGATCGCAGCTCGCCGATCCAGATTGTCGCGCGTGAGTGACGTGAGGCGGGGGCCCATAACCTATCGAACCATGCAAACACAGTTAGTGTGGGAGATAACTTACGCAGACGTAGTTACAGTCACAGTCCCGCAAACGGAACAATTACGGCGACAACCAGCCTACAGGCGTGGTGTCGGGACAACAGAAGTGTGAGAGCTGTAGCCTAGCGACAGCTCTGTACCGAGTCAAACAGTTTATCGGTATGTCCGATCTAGACATGTACTAATCATATCTAGAGTAGCTTACAGTAGCTATCTGCAACTAATACGTATACGGTATTACTTACAACAATACCGTCCACCCCGCCTCCGGTCTCACCCGATTTGCTACGGAGAATTGGTTGCTCACCTACTTTTAATGCGTAAAATAACCATTCTAATTCGAGGTGAACCATGGCGATTGAGATTGAAACTCGAAAACCACGGTCGATTTATCATATGCATCATACGATTAACAGGATTCTTTTAATGTGTTGAAAATATATTCATGTTTTTTCATATATCGACATGTAGCGCCCGAAATATCATATGCATTGATCTTTTGCGCCTTATTTATTAAATGCATTGATCTTTAGCGCACGATTTATCAAATGTATTGATCTTTTAGGGCATGAATTATCATGTGTATCGATGCTTAGCGCATGAATTATCATATGCATCGATCTTTACATGAATTAAAATGTGCGATGATGCAGTTATCGATACAATATATCGATTCTCGATAATTATACACCGAACTAATCAAGATCCTTGATCTCTACGTTTGAAATCAAACTAATCGATCTTTATGCTCTCAATTTCGATTTGAACCCTTCACGCTGCCCAAGGGGCTGGGATGGACATCCTTCGCCACTCCAGTGAGGAAAGGCGAATCCATATGCGCTATAGACTAGACATGAAGCCGGGGTCTATAGGTAAGGCACATGATTTGCAGTCTATCATGCTTTGCTTGGCCAAGATATCCCTCACAGATTTGGAATGGTCCATAGAAATAGTGCGGGCGGACTTGTCGCGAGTAATGCGCATGCCCGACAATTGAGAGAGGCCACCCAAGTCTTTGACTTGAAACACGGCCAAAGTTGGGCCAATATGTCGCGTTGCACGTTGTTGGAATGGCATCCACGTAGAGGGCGATCATTGCGAAGACAATCCTGGTTCTGAATACAAACATGCATGTGTCGGAGATGCATTGTTGTCCAGGGAGTGGATCCGGATCCTACCGAGCAAACATGCTCTAACTTCAAACCCCGAAGTTGCAGCAAAATGTGCACGAATAGCACGCGCATGGTCTCGGATCTACTCGGATTCGTGGGTTCGAACCCTAGTTTTTTTGGCCGGATCCACTCCCTGTTGTTGTCACTCGTTGTCGACAAGCAAATCCCGCAACATAGTGTTGAACTCGCGGGAGGACTGTTTAAGACCGTACATGCAGCGTTTAAGGTGGCACAAAGTGCCATCCGTGAAGCCAAGGGGCTGACGGATGTACACATCCGCTTTGATGTGAGCATACTAAGCCTCCGCATTAGCCTCAAAAATCAATGATCAAGCAGCAATTGTAATACATCAAACTTTGATGCATCACCCGTTAAAGCATGTTTCTAATTCATGGACGCATCGAACAACTAGGACACGTATTCGCGGATGCGTCGATCAAATGGGGGACTAGTTTGTGGATGCATCGATTAAATGGGGCGCAAATTCGTGGACACGTTGATTATATAGGGCACTAATTAATGCACGAATCGATTAAATAGGGCACTAATTCACGGATGCATTGGTGCGAATAATGTTGGGCGAATGCATTGATGCATCAACTTTGTCTCCTCACACATACAATTTCAGAGAAATTATGAGCCGGATTATTACCGGATGGTAGCCGAGTCTATGGTTTAGCATGACTGTATTGCTATTAGATTCTGGAGTAAGGTTAGTAAATCTCAAAGGGGGTGCATCGATGCGACCGATGTCCCGGAATTATATTGGTAATTCGTTGTGCATCGACTAATTACATGACAAATTCATGGATGCATTGATAAATAAGGGTACTACTAGTTCATGGATTCATCGATTAATGCGGACACTAGCTCATGGGCGCATTGATTATATGAGGCATTAATTCATGGATGCATTGATTATATAAGGCACTAATTCATGGACGCATTGATGCAAATGATGCGGCATATGCATCATGATCCCATGAATACATCGATGTTTGATGCGGAGGCTTAGAGCATACATGATTACATGAACGCGGTATCAATGTTAAGCTGGCAGAGTTCGAGGTCCATGGCGGCTGCAATGACAAGGAAGAGCCGGAGGCTACCCATCACGGAAAAAGTTTATGTGTAGTCGAGATATGCTCTTTTGCTCCAGCCCTTGGCCACGAAGCGGGCCTTGTAGCGAGATACCTCACCCTCCGCATCCGACTTGATCATTAAGGTCTACATGGTGGCTGATATGCTCACCAAGCCATTGCTAAGATGTATACTCACAAGCCATAGAATTTTGATCATGTGAGGAGCGGACCCAACGCAATGCTTCATCCCGTAGTTATCTTTATGTGGTGTGTTGTAAGTAATATTTATTGCCTATTAATTGCATACAACTATTGTAGTATATTCTAGATGTATTTTGTACATATCATGACTAGACACAACAATACACTAGACATTGGTCTAGTGAGTCAATATAGAGATGTCGCTAGGCTACAACTCCTCACTTCCATCGTCCCGACACCACGCTTGATGTTGGTTGTCTCTGTGACTTTCCCTAATGTGAATGTGACTATAACTACGTATGCGCTAGTTACCTTCCATACTCAACGTGTATGCACGCTTCAACAACCCTACACAATTAAAACATTCCCAACATATTATCCACACATCCCATGTAAACGCATGCATAGCGTGACTCCGCCTGGCACACCAAAGCCCAAGCCACCAAGTCCTTCGTTTTCCACACCACCAAACACGGCCTCCGACTCCATGTCGCCCAATTCAACCACGCCCAATTCAGCATCCATCCGTCAACATCATCAAGAGCTAACCCAACAATAGTAGTTCACCCACACACAAGAATTACTCTCCCGGATATGCAATACCCGACTTTTCCCATGGTGCCCTACACAACGTTGTCCCCTTTGTGGTCAATTCCTTAGCAACAAGCACATGATCGGCAATTGTCATACCATGGATGGCCCCCGCCAAGACCGCCACAACAGCGCGCTACAATTGATAGTCTCCATCCTCGAAAAATCCAACGGAGGAAGATGGGACACAATATGCTCACACTCCGGAAATAAACGGATCAAATAATTCACCCATTCCACTCGAATCGATAGTCTCCCTAAAACGGACGCCCCCTTCCCCGCCCATACCATCACATCGAGGTTGGTAGATAAGGCAGAAGGCCTACACTTCCGCCTTGCCCCAACCCTCCTACCATCACAACCCCTTACATTTTGCTCCCATATTTCCCCGCCCCATGCACACAAACCATACTCATCAAGCCCAAATGTGATAAACCCAAACCGAGAAAAAAGCTTGCCTCAATTTCCTCTATCCAAATTAGCGAATGGAAATATTGCACAGACTTCAACCTCTCCCAAGTCACAGCGAGCATCATGACGAGGGATGCTCCCTTAGCCAAAATCCTGAGGCAACACCGGCCTATCTAGGACTAAACTTCCCATTCTCCCACAACCATGGAAAGCATCACCACCCTCATTACACTCCACACGGATCCTCCCGATAAAGTAAATGCTCTTTTTTACACCACTAGTCTCTTCCATCATTTTCAAGCTCCAAGTCCACCCCATGCAATGGCTGCACAAGATCCTCAAAGTCTACCGAGCTGCAACTTTGTACTTTGTTAGAAGCGCACACAACCCCGGAAAAGACGCAACAACCAAATCTCTCTCTAGCATGGTCACTCCCTTTGGGGGAGACAAACGCGACTTGGGGCGCAATCGGAGCAACACGATTTGGCGAAATGGCGTCATTGGCCAAACCCTAGCCTTACCGCCACCGTGCACTTAGTCGAAGGGGGGGGGGGGGGGGGGGGGGCGTGAGAGTGCAACCAACATACTAACATAGCATAACGTGTTGTAATTCAATTTCCAATTTCTATTGTCATCTATTGTGTAATGGGGTTGTCGCCTCCCTTGCCTCGCCGTTTTACTTAACAGCCCCTCTTGATCTTTCTTTGCTTTTCTTTTGACCGTGTGTCAAGCTACATGTCTCAACGTTATATATGACATCATTCGCGCAAAGGGGTTGGGGTTAGTTAGTTATGACAAGAGGACCGAAAAATGGGAGGGAGACCAAGGGGAAAAGAGTGACAACCCCCACTTGGGGTTCTTACCCTACTATTTCACTCATTCCTTCTTTCCTATATTTAACTTTTCTGCTTTTTCGTGTGTCTGGGTGTCAATAGTTTTGCATATGTGGTATTTCAACTTTCCGCAGCTTTCCAATCCTGTAATCAAGGACATTCTCTGGATTCTGCTTATTTCCGCTGATGGATGAACTTCATCCAGAGTACTACCTTACATGTACCTTTACTATGGAAGATAGTACATAGACATGTACATATAAACCCTTACGTACCTCTTCTGCTCGTATTCGGCCTTGTACCTTACCTGGTACTTACGTCCTGGCTGGCAACCCCATGTCATGAATAAACATTAGTTGACAATACACAAAGGCACACGGAACAGCGCGCACTGGTAACAAACGACGAGACCATTCGCACGGGACCCGATGGTGATTCTGACGACATACTGCGGCTCTTACCTCGCGGCTTGCGGCAGGACGCGTCGGACACTACATTAGTCACGGTGTCTGCGGTGCTACGTTTGCAAGATGCCCCGATCTACAGGTTTCAACCACTGGCTGGGCGTCTTCTTCCTGATAACTGTACACAGCCTCATCCCTCGCTCTGCATCGTCCGGGGAGGGAGTTCATGTGGCTGCTGCGCAGTTCGTAAGCACAGAAGCTTTCGCCCCGGCGGACGGCAAGTGCGGTGACAAAGGACCGTGGACCGAGGTACGACTGCGCAAGTGCTGCCGCCACGCCCCCTCGGCCTTTCAAAAACCTTACCAAATGAACGACAACTTTCAGCTATCCTTTAAAACCCTCGAGTCTCAGCGGTCCAGAGAGTGCACAGCATCTCCCGCACCTCGCATTAGCAAATCCGGACGTCCGGACATATTATTACACTCTCGTTAGTAACACCTCCCGGCCGAAATCGAATCATCTAAATTTGCATATGGAACGCGCCTCACCATTTCGTCGCGCATCACGTGCTTATATTTACATGTATTGTATTACCAGACATGATGTACCCGTACTTTGCGATATGTAAAGCGCGTACCCGTAGCGTGGTTCGCTATGATTTTGCTTCTTGATCGCGCGAACCTTGTATCTTCTTGTATCCCTACCCGGACCTGTATTTAACTTCATGGAGGAACAAAAAACTTTTTTACAAGAAAAAGCAGTGGAGGCCACGAAGCAAAAAAAGAAAAGAGGAAAAAACCTAAGCCCGAGGAACAGGAAGGCATGATGCCACATAATAAATACAACACCTGTTCGCTTCTGTGCCTAATTTATTTTATTTCAACTTCTCTGCTGACGCATTCCATTGCTTTCTTTGGAATTCAACTTGTTTTTGTATTTGTATTTATTGCTTAAATGCGTCGATTATTGTAAAATCTTTATCTTTATTTTAGGTAACCAGATGTCTTTGAAGAGAAGGCAGTGGAAACCACGAAGCACATTAAGGTGGAACGGCCCCCACAGGTTTAACCATGGGGGACGACCTTTAACTTTTTCCGTCTATACTGCAACATTATGATATATTCGTGGCACCGACCGGGAAGAGTCTATTGTGAAGAGTTTTCCGTGTGGCTTATGGATTTACGTGTCACGGTTTTGTGATGTGTCACGGTACTTGTAGAAGCTCATGAAAATATATTACAAGATACGAGACCATTACTGATGATCAGGTAGTCTTCGTCGAAAACATGCGCTTGGCCTCCACTGCTTTTTCTTGTAAGAAGATGCTTTCAAAACATGCGCTTGGCGGTGTAACACAAACTGTTTTCAAGAAAACAGCAATGGAAACCACCAGGCTAGAAAGGAAAATACTCCACATCCCTTGGCCCCTATAAACACATCCATGTTGATATAGTCGGTCTTGTCCCGATGTTATTTAATTACTGGTGGAGTAAATAGCTGTAATTCCATCGCTTTTTTTGCAATTTAAGTTAATACACTATTGTTCGATTGCAATAATTTATAAAAGCAGTGGAAATCACTATCGCCCGTACCTGTACTCTTCTCGGATCAGTCCGCGGTAGATCCGCTACTGGTACCTGTACCCGTACCGTACCTGATTACCTGAAGCCACTGTATGGTTGTTTTCACGGTCTGTTTCATGATCCTGTGTGTTCTTTTTCCCTTTTCTCTTTTCCCCTCATGCCACTCTTCCCCTCTCCTGCTTCCCCCCGTGCGAGCAGTGACTATGACAGGTATCAAAGAAGTCACCTTACCCGTACCTGGTGCTGTGGGTGTAGCTTCCATCACTGGTGGGATTATTTGAATGTGCCTTCCAGTTCCTTAGGTTGTTTAATCCTCTTTTCTTCTTTTTCCTTGGTGGCCTCCACTGCTTTTTCTTGTAAGAATTTGATTTTAATTGTTTCGAGGTGCACGCTTTGGATTCCGTGATCCTCTTGTCACACATTCGAATTAGGTGCACGCTTTGGTCTGCTTATTGACACTCATAAAATATCGCGGCATTAATCTAGAAATTCCTTACAAGAAAAGCAGTGTAAACCACCACTCAAGAAGGGGAAAAAGGAGGGGGAAAAACCCCACAGGCCTAAGCCCGAGGAGCAGGGAGGCACGCCACAGCATCGGCACTGCCCTGTGGGCATTTCATCGTTTGTATTGCTTACTGATTTGACAGCACACTCTCGTTCTTTAAGATTCAACAGCGACTACATTCTCGGAGATACATCAAGAGCACGGAGACGCGTCCCTTGCCTCGTGTTGCGGCTTCTTACATCGCTGAGAACATCGATACATATCGCTAAATGTATTGCTGAGCGTTTGCTTGTTGTCCGCTGCTTTGGGGGCGGTGGGTTGCTTATCCAATTTTTTTACAACTCATCCATTTTTCGAATTTCCGAGTTTCATCGCAAGATACTCGTTTCTCAGCTTTCTTGCGTCTCTTGTAATTCTCTTGTAACCAAGATATTATCATCGTCTCTTTTCTTCCGTCTTTTGGTGGCGCGCTTCCTGATTGGACAAGAATGGCCCTGCCATCATATTCACGTACCAACTTATTCCGCGCGGGTCCAACAATATACTCGTACCTTCACCGCTCGGACGGGGATACTCCGAATAATATCCCGACACGTACCGCGGCGGGGGCGGTACAGTGTAGACCTATCTTTTTAAAAACGTGAGACTATCCGAGTACTTGAATTTGCACGTACAATATACTCGAGTGTCGGCGTAATGAATGATAGTATCCCGTAGTACTTACTTGCAAATAACGGACGTGTCACCCGCCTCCGGCGTAATCCTTACTTACCGGGCGCGCACCCTCTTTTGATTTAATTTCTCTTTTGCCTAATTTATCTGCGCCTTGCCGTCCGTACTCGTCTTTCGGCGGTGCGCATGCTGTCCTGTGGAAACGCATCGAGTCGGCGATAAAATATCACACGATTGTTGAAAATTGCACTGCGCGCGACCTCTATTGTGTCGCACTGCCGTATCTCGTCCCGGAAGGGTACTTGCCAATTCACTACTTGCGTATTATGCCAATTCACTACCCGGCTGCTGCTCAGCTATGTTGGCAAGCATATACATACTATGTACGCTTGGGAATTTTGAAGCCCTATGGATAACAGCAATAAGCGCACCCGGCTGTGGTTTGTATACGTGTTTTGTATACAGGGGGGTTGCATTGCAATAGAACGGGATCACACACGCACACACATGCACGCACATGCTCCTTATTTCTCTCTTACACCCACACACACACACACACACACACACACACACACACACACACACACACACACACACACACGGGTATACTTGCACACACATGCATGCGCCTTCGAACGCAAATACACATACGTGCACACGAGCACACACACACACACACACGCATACTTGCAAATACGCCCGCTCAGACATGCGCCTTATCGTGTACAAACACATACATGCACACAATGACACGAGCACACACGCAAATACACACGCAAACACACACACACACACACACACACACACACACACACACACACACACACACACACACACACACACACACACACACACAATGCTGATCGGCTAAGGCTGGCTATTCCAACGCTCCATGCCACGATATATTTATTCAGTGTAGTTTAAGATTTGAATATTTTGTGTGCATGCTGGTATGGTCTACCGTAGCGTATGTTTTCCTTAGGTTTCCTCTTTTGCAACAGTTATTGTCGATTCATTTGAAAATGCATTTGTTTAAGGTGTGGACTAAACTTGGGGAGACGCGTGCACACGCCTACAAGTGGCGAACAGGGAGAGGTTTCAGTATTTGATGTATCAGTGAACCGGACCCAATATAGGATGACTATCCGATAAATCATCGATTGGTGCAAGTCGCTCTGTTTTATGTCATTCAGTCAGTGTTACATGTACACTTGAAATCCGTGTCCCTCAAAGTGGAATTTTCGTCATCGTTAAGTGGGCTTCAATATCAGATTATCCGTATATTATTGATTTTTGCCTGTTGCCTGGAAATTTTGGCGTGCTTTCCTGTGGTATGAACTTGCGCTCGAAATATGCTTTGATGTTTGTGGAGCCGGATCAGCGTATGGCCTTGAATTGACTCTATGGCGGGACAATTTAAGCCGTATGGCCGCTTAAAGGTCATGGGACTAATCCTGGAAAGCTTCAATCGTAGTTAGGGTTTCAGAAACCCTAAATAGGGCTTTATCTCATGGCTGCGCTTGTCATTTTACTGCTCATCTGAAGCTCCTCATATCATCCTCTGGCTTGAGCTATGCTGCGATGCGGAATATTCTCCGACGCATATGTTTTAATTTTCAGCAATTTGTTTAAAAAAAGATTCAGATTCGCGGTCATCGCTCCGTCTCTCGCCGCTGCTGATGTTGGTCTGTCGCCGCTGCTGATGTTGGTCTGTCACCGCTGAACCAGGGGATGTGCTACACGGACGGGCAGGGAGTCGAAAATGAGCACTGCAAACGGTGCTTGGTCGGGGAGCAATGGGACGCCCTGCGCGCAAAGTTAGGCACTCATTTTGTGAAGGGCAATCGGAGCACAGTGCCGGTGGTGAAATATGGGGAGTGGCTGAGCAGCACCATGCTGGCCACCGTCTTTCGGATCCTGTTGAAGGTAATCAGCTTGTGCACTTCCAGACCATCAGCCGCACACGATGGGCATCCATCCGCGCCCTTCCACGTCCCTTGAATCGTCTCTTCGTTATTTTTGTCGGTCAAATTAAGTTGTCCAAAAATATTTATGCGTGTAGTGATTGGGCTTTCGCATGATATGTGTTGTTTTGGTGCCACTGGCTGCTGCTGCTGCTCACCGCCTACACGTACGGACTGCAGGAGATGCTTGGGTATGAGGACGTGAGGACTGTGACTACCACGAGCTCCTACTTCATTCAAGAGGCGGCAGCGGAGCACTGTAAAGCGATCTCCTTCGAGTCGTGGTTCACGCCGGAGGATGTGGAACTGCAGTACCTGACCAACGTGCCGCAGAAGCACAAGGCGATGAGGGCGCCAACGGGGGTGAAGGGCAGAGAGGCGCTGTACGTGCCTGCCTACATGCCCACCAGCGCTGCGCACTACAGGTCCATGTCCGCACACATTGCGGGAGCGGGTGACGCCTCCTCCACACGCGCCGCTTCCTCTGACCACTTCACCCCCGACGGCAGCTTTGGCCTGCACAACCTGTCCACCTACTTTCCGGGAGGCGACCCGTGGGGCTGCTCCACCGAGGAGTGGACGGTGTCGAATTGCAACACAGGTCGATGGTAGGTGGCCTTCACCAACCCAACACGCCGTCTACAATTGCATGTCGCCGATGGGATGTGCCTCATGATTTTTGACCGCGCGGCAACAGGTACCCTCCGCAGTGCGGCGACACGTTTCCCAGCGAAACCTGCTCAGAGATGCTGCTAGCACAGCAGGACTGGTCCGGTGGTAAGCACAATTCGCCGCCTGCCACGCACTCATACAAACACATAGACTCAATCACACATATCCCCCCCCCCCTCTCACACACACACACGCACACAAAGACATGTACACACTCGTATATACCCACCGACCCCCCCCCCCCCCCCTTCACCCCCGGCACACACACACACGCGCGCGCTCGCGAACACTCATACCCAGCCATCCACACAAACACATGTTAACTTATACGCACTCAATCACGCATTTAGACACATACGCACTGACACACACACCCATACACATACATTTGCACAGGCACGCAAACACTCCCACATACTCCCCCCCTCCCCCTTCTCCCAACACACATACACACAAACACATGTACATACACGCGCGCGTGCCCGCGCGCATTATCTCAGCTCCTTCTCCCTCCGCTTGGACATGTTACAGGCTGGTTTGAGGCAGTGGCAAAGAACCTCGGCCTCAACCTGTCTTCTGTCTACACCAGCTATGAGGGGCAGCTGGCGCTTGTGGAGCGGCTATATGCGGAACGCCAGGGATTTCTGTTCTACTGGTGAGGCCCCTCTCTCTTCTCCTTCCTCAGGTCTACATGTCTTTCCATGTGCGACCTCCCGTTCACGGAATGGTCTGCGCTCCGTGGTGCAGGTGGGACCCCGACCCGCTGCTGGTCCGCTTCCCTGTCACGGAAGTGACCTTGCCACGGCACTCGAGGCGGTGCGAAGGGGGCTACGACGACGACCCCGCCCTGTCGGAGGTCGACTGCGAGCTCAGCACGGTGGAGGTGGAGAAATTCATCAATGCCAACATGCCTGTCACGGACCCAGACCTGTTCTACCTATGGGACTCGTTTTGGCTGGAGAATGGCGATGTAAGCGAGCTTATGGGCCATCACCGTCTCGGCGGTGGCAACCACAGCGATATGTATGGCGCCGCCTGTGGCTGGCTGCGCGAGAGTGTGGACACCGTGCGTTGGGACCAATGGCTGCGAGTGCACGACCGCTGTCCACAGCCTGGGCTCAGCTGGGACGAGAGCGCAGGGGGCTGCGTGGAGGTGGGAGAAGTGAAGGAAGGAGAGCCGCCCGCGGATGGGGAGGACACCGTCCCGGTTTGGCTAGTCATCGTTCTTGTGGTGTCGCTCATCGTCCTCCAGCTGCTCCTCCTGGCACTCTACATTGCATATAGGGTGAGTAATCCGCTTACCGACATACATCATTTCCATAGTCTTGATGCATATAACAACGTTTGCGACGCACACACGCGCGCGCGCGCATACATTTATACACGCACACACAACATGACACACGCGTGCGCATTTGCGGAGGCTAGACCGTCATCAAGTTCCTGCTATGGCTAATGGTAACCTCGCGGTTATGTCCTCCAGAAGCATCGCAACGCTGGGGGTGGCATCGGGGCGGTGGACAACTTTGCGCCGCCAGGGGAGGGGGAAATGGTGACGCTGGTCATCACCGATATCCAGGGAAGCACCAGCCTGTGGGACTCCTGCCCCAAAGAGGTAACCCCCCCTTCCCCTTTCTGCCCTGCTTTTGATGTCACTCGGTAAACACCGCAGCTGAGGAGAAGTGATGCCACCTGCGCTGCCGCCTCAGATGGCCGCTGGCATAGACCTCCACCACAAGATCCTTCGAGCCGCGCTGAAGGAGTGCCATGGCTACGAGGTGGCCACTGAGGGCGACTCCTTCAAGTGCGCCTTCAGCACGCCAGGTGAATCACCTCCCCTTTCGGCTTTTCCCTCTCCGCAGCTTCCTCTTCACCAAAATGAGTCCTGACACCGCCCCTCCCCCCACCCTGACTCCCCTCCCACTGCGGCTGCCACTCCACCCGCGACACAACAGAGGAGGCAATCTGCTGGTCGGCGATGGTGCAGATGGACCTGCTCGCCGCGCCGTGGGGCGAGTGCATCGAGGACGGGGGAGCCGGCGCATTCTTTCGGCCAGGAAAGTGGGCGGACACAGAACAATTCATGACGCTCAGCGATTACCAGGCGTGGGACAAGGCGCTGAAAGAAGGTAGGTGGGGCAACGATGCAGGCCTTGATGCAGGTAGGGGGGAGAGGGAGGGGGGGGGGGGGGGGTGACTGAGGGTGCTTCGGGCTTACCGCATGCCTTTGTTCGGCGGCAGGCGATGCGGCTGTGGTCGCAGGTGGTGGGAGTGCGGGAGTGCGTAAGGTTCCATTCAATATTCGCAACGCCGCTCTGACAGGATACTCCAGACTAATCGTTGGCCAGGTAGCCCCTGGAACCACCCACCCCGTCCCTACCCCTCATCATTTCTCCCTTACTGCGGCT
This sequence comes from Tetraselmis chui, assembly GCA_026401115.1. Lineage (NCBI taxonomy): Eukaryota > Viridiplantae > Chlorophyta > Chlorodendrophyceae > Chlorodendrales > Chlorodendraceae > Tetraselmis > Tetraselmis chui. The sequence goes on from JAPMLY010000006.1 coordinate 210,765, forward strand.
GCTGCTTCGGGTTGCTCGTCCCTGACCACCACTGCCGTTGCCGTCCGCGCCAGTTCCCTGGCTCATCCGTGATCCACTCCAGCTCCGACCTCGCCCTCCCTGCCTTCCGTGGCCTGCGTGTCCGCATCGGCATGCACACTGGCGTCGCCGACATTGTGCTCATTCACGAAAACACCAAACGGGTCGTGTACGGCGGAGAAGTAAGCGCGCAGCACCAACACACCTATGACACCCGCATCGGATGCCATGTTCAGCCATGTCTCTACATATCTGTCTCTCGCTCATCAGCGACCATTGATACACCGAATGCCCCCCCCCTCCCCTTGGGCGAGTAGCCTTGTGCCCTTCCTTCACATGACATGCCTCCTCTGCCTTGCTTACCCCCATCACCCCATCCACTATCTGTCTTTAAGTATCAGAACCCTTCCCTACCCAATGCACAAGCAGCTTTGTGCTAGGCTCGCGTCCCTCCCTTCCTCCATGTTTCGTTTCTCCAGCAACATACCTGCATAGGATGCCATGTTCAGCTAATTCACAATACTTATTGCTTTCACTCATTAGCCCTCCTGCAACACAGCCAATGTCCCTCAGCTAATTTTCCCCTTTCCCAACACATAATTTCCCCCCTCTTTCTTGCTCACCATCACCTCCCGCGCACTACCCTTCGTTGGCCAGGTTCCTGTCTTTGAGTGATATCCCTCACACTACACAGATATTTATACGTTTGGGGGTTTTCTACCTGACACTGTGCTTCCCTTCCCTCTCCCCTTTCCGCCAGGTTGCCGACGTTGCCAAGGCCATCTCGGACGTTCCCTGCGGCGGGCAGATCCTCGCCTCGGGGGAGACCATCGCCGCCATCAGCTCCATGCACGGGCTGCAGCAGCAGGTGCAACGGCGCTGTGGCGGTTGGTTCTCCGTCCTGGGCTCGCACCGCCGCGGCGCCGCGCTCTCCATCGTCCACATGGGCTCCCACATTGTTGACAAGATGCCGTGGTCCTTCGACGACAGCTCCGTCAGCACCATGCCCCAGTCCTTCGCGGGCCACCTCGCGTCCGCCCGCCCCGCCCCCTCCGCCACCAACTATCATTCGCAGCTGGAAGCACCGGAGCTCAGAGCGCAGGACTCGCTGACCGGCGGTCGTAAAGCCGCGCGGGAGGTGACCAACGCCGCCCTTAACACCAGCGACAACCCGCGACCCCCTCTGCAGCGCCGCCGGTGGAGCCTGACCGGTCTGGACGTGACCAACGGGGCGCCAGTCTGTGCCACGGAGACTCGGAGCTACACCGCCTCGAGGGCACCCCGTCCTCCGGCTCCGCAGCCTCCGCTGCCGCCGCCGCTGACCATCCCGCCGCCGCCACGGGTGGAGGCAATGCAGCGGCTGGACGTGCAGCGCGCCTCGGGCTACTCCATGCTGTCGGCTGCCGCGGCAGAAGAGTTGCAGACGGACGCAGTTAACGAGTATGCGGAGAAGCTTGAGCTGGCGGTGGAGCTGGTGGAGGTGGTCCCGATGGCACTCAGGGCCCGCCAGCGGTGAGTGCACCCCACCCTCTCTCAGACACCCCCCTCTCACACCCCTCTCACTCCCATCACACCAAATTCTTAGGTGACTTAACAGTTTTCACCCATCGCGCTCACCTCCCCTTTCTTCTCCGGCCCCAATTTCCTTACCAACTCCTCCATCATGCCACTCATCATACCCCGTGACTCGGTGGCGCTATCACTTCTCAGCCTACCTCCGCCATCGCTGTGACACCCTCCTCCCCCTACTTTTGTGCTCTCCCGGTCTCAGGACCTTCCCCCCCTTGGACACCATCGAGATGCTGTCCCCCGGCTTCTACGAGGCGCCGTCCGCCAGGCGCGTCACCATCTTGTTCACCATGCTTGACCGCTGGCAAAACATAAAGAACTGGAGCGAGCGCCACCCCGCGCGCAAAATCATCCTTCAGGAGTCGAAAAGCCTCGTCAGCCTGCAGGTCTGCACCGCCTGCCCTTCTGCGCCCTCCCTGCCTGACCATATGAAAACAGTATATGAATACAGGATGAAATACAATATATGAAAACAAGCATGCAACAGGAAAGACAACGGCGAAGAAGGTCGAGAATTAATGACATACGTAACGAAACGAATAACCGCGACAAACACAGAAATTATGATAAACGAGCAAATTCATTAACGATCAATGCAGAATAAAACAAATCCAGTAGTTAGTTACACAGTAAAATCAAAGAACAAAAACCAAATAAACATTCCGCGACAGTTACATTCATCAGTGGGAAAAGGGAAAAAACAAAACAGACAAAGCAACACAGCAAGCAATTTAACTATAATTTAAATCCATGGAAACACAACACAGCAAGCAATTTTGTAAGAATTGAGCGAACAAGCTAACCAACGACCAAAGAAATGGAAGAACCGACACAAAGTACTAAATTGTATTATAAGCAAATCTAACACACGCACACACACACACACACACACACACACACATACACACACACACACATACACACACACACACAATTCATGATAACGTATCATTCGAACACGTATAATTTATGTTCTTTCCCACATGTACGCTAGCCTCACGCCATCCATGAGTATCACCTGTCAGAATGAGAGTGAGTGTTGCTGCTGCATGCTCAGGTGCGGGGCACACTTCACGAGCACGCGGGTTACGAGGTGGAGGGCGAGGACGGCTGCTTTGTGTGCGCCTTCCACACACCGGAGGAGGCGGTGGAGTTTGGGGTGGAGCTGCAGCGTCGGTTGCTGGAGGCGGCGTGGAGCCCGGAGATACTGCGCAACAAGCACTGCCGGCCTGTTTCGGGGAAGGATGGGCAGGTGGTGCTGCGGGGGCCGCGCGTGAAGGTGGGCATGTGCACCGCGGATGCCGAGCAAGCGCAGCCGTCGCCTAGGACGGGGCGCATGGAGTACTTTGGCCCCATCATGAACCACGCCGCGCGGGTGGCGAACACTGCCTACGGAGGGCAGGTGCTGCTGCACGAGGCGACCCTTGATGCGCTGGACCGCGACCTTCTGCCGGATGATGTCAGCCTCACACCAGTCGGCTGGCACTGCCTGAAGGGGATGAGGCGTGCCATCCGCATCGCTCAGGCCTCCTGCCCCGGCTGCAAGGAAAATTTCCCTGAACTCTGCCCCGGAACCGGCGACGCGAAGCTGCTGCCGATGGTGGAGAATGTGTCAAGCCGAGGAAAGGGCAGCAGTCGTGGGGTGGCGAATCGCAACGCCAGCCTGCGCGCCATCCGACCGCGGATCGCAGGCGGAGGCTCCCCCTCGCCCACCTCCAGCGCCGCCCCCCCGAGAAACTTAGACTCCTCTATCAATTCGCTGGAGAGGGACAGCGATTCGGGTCAAGGACAGCGACTGAGCGACCCCGTAAGCACTAACCACCCTCCCTGATTACACTGTCACGCCCAGAAGTGCGCGCGGAGAGGGAGGGAGAGAGGTTGCACGTGTGTATGTGTGTGGGCGTGAGAGACATAAGGAGATGGAATAGTTGTGTTTTCTTTTTCTCTGTTTTTGGTTGTATACTTCTTTTTGCATGAGAGTGTGCGCGCTGTGATTATCTATGAGATATGTATCCGCGCGCGCGTGTGTTTGAGATAGAGTATGTTTGTGTGTGGGTGCGTACTTGCTTGCGCGCGCGCGCGCGTGTGTGTGTGTGTGTGTGTGTGTGTGTGTGTGTGTGTGTGTGTGTGTGTGTGCGAGGTTGTGTGTGTATGTGTGTGTGTGTGTGTGTGTGTGCTGACCCTACCCTTTCCTACTATTGTAATGTCTAATCTACAGAAGCCCGTGTCATCGTGCCTTCCCCAATTTCTCTTGTCAGCGTTTATAGTTGCCTATTCGCAGCCTTATTCTCAAAAAAATTCCTCTTCCGATGAATAGAGTTTTTCCCATACGTCAAGGAACAGTTTTGTGCACTATTTTCTAAAATCAGAGTACATTGACCAACACATTGCAAGTTTGAACCAAAAATTACCAGCACATTACAAATTTGAACCTTTGTGGCGGCTATGGCAGACATTGGTTTTACTTACTCTCCAGCTTTCACGCGATATCAGGTTTGAGAGGCATTCAACACAGAGGTTACCATAGCGTTCTTTTTCCTCTGCATACTTTACATCTATTGTCATCATTAGATCGTATTTTTTGGAAACATTTTCCTCATAATTATTGTGCTTTAGAGTGAACTTGGTCTTTTAAGCAATGCTATTCGCATTTGGGGCTTTAGTGATGGAGCTAACTTTTGAGTAACGCATTTTTTGTTTTGTGAAGAACATCGTTACAAACGCCTGCTTGTGGTTTTTTTTCTAATCGCGATATCGATGATTTATGTTCCCATATTATGTACGATTCCACACACACCTGTTATCATTTCACCCAACCACAGGGGTGCCATTCTGTAGCTGGTGTCGCTAAAATCCCCCCCCCCCCCCCCCCCCGACTTCCCCTTTAGGAAGTAAATTCGACTCCTTTCAACCTATGGACAACCCTCAGCATGCGCACCATCCGCACCCCCTCCTCGCTCTCGGACTACGATGCCGAGGCCGATGATATCGCAGGTAAGCCAACTCCTCTGTCCGTGGCTACTTCAGTTTCAGGTGTCTTCTCCATACTATTTATCATGTGTGTCTGTTTGGTTGGCTGGAGCCACCGGGAACACGTTTCAACTCAGGACACGGTTGTGCTCTTTGATTGGTGAGAGCAGGCAGCAATGAGCGCGCCAGCAGCAGCAAAGTGTCCGGTAGTACGGCCTAGAGTCGGATGAAACATGGGACCGACCGTCAAGAGTTGCGAGCTTCGGCGTGCAGCGGTGGACGGCATGTGAAAGGGGCATTGTCATTTCGCATTGTCCCTTGTTTCCGATATCCATTGACAATATGTATTCGTAATATTAGTGTAGTCATAGCACAGGTCACAGTGTGCTGAAAATTTGCCATGTAACAATGTTTCGCAGCAATCGTTCAGCAGAGCGTAAGGAAGGTTGGCCTGATAAATTATTTTGCTGGCCATGCATGCATTGGTGGACCACTGAATTGCGGCACTGCGTGACGTATTCCTCATTCTACATACATTGAGGTGAAAAATCACGGATACTCACACAGAATTGACAGTATGTGGTTATGCACACGGTGGCGCATGTGAAGGACAGCAACAATGGGCGAATGAGTTGCATGTGGTGGGTGACTAGCCAGCACGACATATCATCCGCGCGAGGATTCGAGACCTACACTCCTCCATACAACTCTGGACCATGTTTGCACCATATCATGCATCGACAAATCTTCATACCTCCCAGGCAATGCTTTGGCTCCCAATTAATTAAGGATCGCGTAGACAATCAAGGGGGGCGAATTCGAGCACTACCGGGCCCATGCACGTAGGGTATTTGCGCACCCTCCCGTGCGGCACGCCCTTTCAAACAATCACCGTGCCGGGTACGTGTCTGAAAGTAGCAACGGGCTCAAAGCGCCGCAATGCGGTTCATTATTATGCGATGGTCGTGCAAGTATGATCCAATGGCGACGGTGTGTGTGTGAGGGGGGGGGGGAGGGGCTGCAACTGGACATGCCACAATGGAGAGAAAACTCATGAAATCGCGTATGTAGACTTACCACCGATATCCGCTTAACCGAAGGGCAAGCTGCGTTCGGAAACACATTCTGAAACACAAAGTGGTCAGAACAAAATATGCATATATTATTTTCAAACGGCATGCTTCTTTCTATGCTGGTATATCTTCTGTGAATTATTATTGTAGATCCCCCGACATTCCGGCAATGCTGAGCATTAGTACCATAAGCGACACCCGTCGATTTCGGCTAAACTTAAGATGCGATCTTTGCGGGGCTTGGCGATGTATGTGTATCCACTCTTAATTGTGGAACTGACAGTGAAGTGTTGTACAACAATGCGGTTGTTGTCTCACGGCCTTCCCAATAATGTCATATATATATAGGGCTTTAGGCGGGGGGTGTCTTTGTCCATTCTCTCCGTTGGCAGTAACAACATAACAAGAAATAGCTTGGGAATTGAATCAGCGATGCATCGATTGTTAATGATTATCATTAATTGCGGTGCAACGAATTCAACTGCTAGTATTCGTGAACGCGTAGCGATAATCAATTGCAAGTAGATAATTGTTGATAACAAGATAAACCATTTAGATTAGATATTGTAGCTATTATGTCTCCTAAGATAAAAGACTGTATTTACCAATGTCGTCGTTATTAACAAACATGAAATCGCGCATGTAGACTTACCGCCGGTATCCGCTCAACCGAAAGGTAGGCTGCGTGCGGAAACACATTCTGATAAGTGGTCAGAATATATTAGTTTGAAATGGCATGCTTCTTTCTATGCTGAAATATCTTTTGTGAATTATTATTGTAGATCCCCCGACATTCCGGCAATGCTGAGCCGTAGTGCTATAAGCAACACCCGTCGATTTCGGCTAACCTTATGATGCGATCTTTGCGGGGCTTGGCGATGTATGTGTATCCAATCATATTTCTGGAATTGACATTCAAGTGTTGTACAACAATGCGGTTGTTATTTCACGACCTTTCCAACAATGTCATACATGTCTTAGGCCGGGGGTCTGTGTGTCCATTCTTTCCGTTGTCCATTATAGTCGTCGACCAGGTACCCCTATCGAGACACCTATCTGCAATGTGTGTCGGCATTCGTCGGAGGAAAAAACTGTAATTAACCGCAGTAATTGCCACAGTCCCTCCGCCTAAGCAGCAGTAACAACAGGGATAATTTTGTAATCAATACAGACACGTCAAATAATAAATCCACTTGTCGAGAATGCAAAATGAAACTGCTGCTCGACCTTCATGATGCACGGCCCGCTCCCACCGAACCGGGGTGCCGACCGGCCTAGGCCGATCGGCGTTCGAGAGGGTCAACGGGCCTAATATAGCTCCCGCGTGACTTCAGTCTTGTCGGAGGAAGGAGGGAAGAGGCTAGCGAAAAAAAACTCCTCACGCGGTTGCTCGTCGTTCCCGCCGTCGCATCCCGTAAGCCCCGTCCCAAGGTCGTAGCCGCTCCTCCCATCGCGACTTTTCCTCCTAGTCGAGGTCCCCCATCGAGGGCGGGTGGGTAGTTACCGAGACAGCCATACATAAGAAACTAGCGCTCCTTCCGCCGCGTTGAAAGGTTTCCGGGCCATTTCCCAGGATTTTTCTGCGCTGGTACCGGGGTACATGTCCGAAAATTAGCCAACGATTGTACCCTCCACCCACTTTTTGCGCGTCTATCGAGCACCTTTGTTTCGAGTGCGAGCCTCCGCGCTTATCCGGGCTCGCACCGTCTAATATTAGGTGTGCTTGGCGATAGTGGGTAGCGGTGGAGTAGTGCGCGGTCGCAATGGCCGGATCCAAAAAGGCCGCGGGGGTGCGAAAATTATTCAAACCTTCCGTGCCGGGTTTTCCGGCGGCGGCTGATCTTGAGGAACACCCCGCCGCCAGACCTCGCCGGTCCTCCCGTCGCGACAGTCCTCCTCGCTGTTGTTGTCGTGATGCCCCCTTTCGGCGGGCTCGACGTCAGCAGGTTGATCGACGTTGAGCGAGCGCCATACACTAGCTAGCGTTGCTTCCCGGCTTTCCGCCGCTAGCTCAAACACCCGCGTCTCACCGCTGATCCGTCCGTACCCTCCTCTTCACCACACACTCTTGAAGATACATGCCCCACCCCCCCGAATGAGACGGTATCTTAGTAGTATCTAGTCTTGAAAAAACATATCGGACGGGCCGAGCGGGAGATCTTGGCGCCGGTAGCGTACATATAATTTTTTTCAAAAAAGCCCCATGTTCAGGGCCTTTCCCGACAGCTGCGAATCGCGCGGATCACACTCCCGTCCCTCTTAGCCCCTACCGTGCCAAGCATAGCACGGCTACGGGGTTTCAAAGGTCCACCACGGGGAGGAGAGGGATGCCTACGGGCCTGCGAGCGCACCCCCTCCGGGGCCACCGCCGCCGCACCACCGGCGGTATCCTCCATAGCGAATACATGCTTCGCTATCACTTACTTTTAGTTAGTGACGGCCCTTGCGGAAATTGTCTTCGATGTTCGTAGTGCACTCGGGGTTGGCGTCTAGGTTCTCACGAGCCCCACGATTGTAGTTCAACTCCCCAACGACAACGACAGCCTCCCCGCGGATGTGGGTGTCTTGCACTACCACGGCATCCGAGGCTCCAAATTGAAATTGAAATTGAAATTGAAATTGTTTACAACATGTACCGTATGCGCCGGTTTACACCAAGTACCGCATGCGCCGGTTGTTGTGTCTGGGCCCTCCCAACAATGCCATACATGAAACTCACAAGTCATGGCTAGACCGCTAACCACATAAATCCAACCTCTCCAAGGGTGTTCAGGGGTTTTACTCCCCTCCCCCCCGGGGGAGTGTGCGATGCGAGGTGATGACGGTGTGCAATCAAGGGCGTGCGAAGGTGCAGTGTGCGGGGGCGCGGCGAGAGGTCGTGCGGGATTTGATGCCGTATACAAGTAGGAGATGATGTAGCCATTGAACAGTGTGCGTGTGGAGTTGTGCAAGGATGCGAGACGTGTCGACTCGTGCTTTGGAGATGAGTTTGTCAGGAGGGTCGGTGCGGAGGGTGAGTAGAGAGGTGAGACTTGTGATGGTGGATGAGTGCGGCGTGCCCGTGCGGCTCATGACGATGGGGAGGATGTCTACTTCGGTACCTTGCCAGTGGCTGCGGATGGCATTTGCGAGGGGTGTGTATTTGGCACGAATCAATTGGGGTGTTTGGGAGAGGTTGTGGTCCGTGCATTACTTCCATTCCCCTATTTGAATCTTCTTAATGGATGAGTATCGGCGGCGACCGTTTCTGTGACCGACGAATCGAGGTTCGAGGAGGCGTATAAACTCGGGTTTGTGCGCCGGCGGTCGTAGCGCGGGGGGGGGAATCTCAGGGGGGAGGATGGCGGGGCACAAGGTTAGTGAGTCGGGCGAGAGACCTTCGTCAGCAGCTACAAGGCGGGTGGGCATGTGGGTGGGGTGAGGGGGGTGACAGTCAAGAGGGGTGTGGGTGGGTGTGGGGGATGTAAATGACTTGATGGGTTTGTTACCGAAGTCCGCACTGATGGTCTCCCATCGATCGCCGTTGTGGCCTTCCATGAGGGAGAGTAGGAGTTGCAGCGCGTTGTTGTGTCGGTCCTGTATTAGCCTAGACATGGTGGGGCAGTTACCGGCCATGTGGCCGTTGCTAGTAAATTCGCCACACATGGGGCAGCGCAGGGTGGGGCTGTGTGTGACAAGGCGGGTGTTGTGGACTCCCCACATGAATTCTTATTTGTGGGTGAATTGGATGTTGGTGAGGGTTGTATGCTTTTTGTGGAATGTGAAGTCGGCGCCGTCCTCCGCGGCGCGGGCGAGGAGGGCATCGTGTTTGGATGTTTGTGAGAGAGGTGTGTGAGTGTGTTTAGTGCTGTGGGTGTGGGCGTCAGTTTTGAAGTTGGTGTATATGTAGGGTATTGGATCCCCTAGGGTTTGTGGAATGAGGGTGTATGGCCAGCTCCAATGGCCTATCGACACGTCTGAGCCTGTGGTGTATGTTGTGTCGGGTGGGTGTCCGTCCGCAACTTGGTTAGCGAGTACGTCTGCGAGGTCGTTTCCTATTGAGTGGTTGTGTGCTTTAATTTTGCCGAGGTGTGTGCGAATGCCTGCGTTGCAGCGGGTTTTGAGGGTGTGTGTGATGGAAAGGAGCGTTTCGCGGTCGATGTTGTGTTTGTATGCGGATGGGCAGTTCAAGTAGCCTTGTATGAGGCGGAGGGAGCACGCACTGTCTGGAGGTGGGTGTGACCTAGTTGGAGGCCTATGTCTATGCCTGCTAATTCTGCGCGGTTGATGGTGTGTGAGGGAGGGGTAGAGGTCACCAGAATTTTGATGCGGGTGTCCGAGGCGGGGTGGGTGGCGGCTGCTCCGAGGGGGGAGGTGCCTCCCTTCTTGGAGCCGTTTGTGTATACGAAGTTCTGCCAATTCCATGCAAGATTTCCTCTTGTGGGGAAGTATGTTAGTTTCGTGCGTTCCGGGAGGGAATAAGTAAGGGGTTGGGAGGGGTTGGGGGGGAGATGGTAGATGCCTGCCGAGTGGGGTGAGTAGGTGTCGAAGAGGTGTGGAGGTGGGATGGTGATGGTGGGGTTGGGGAGGTGTGTGCTGTATATTGACTCGAGTGTGTTGTGGAGGGCGGTCAGGGATGTGTGTGAGGGTAAGGTGGAGAGTGCGAGGGGGTTGGCGACGAGGTAGATGTCGACCATCCAGATTGTGCCGAATGGGGTGGGGGTGGGGTGGCCAGTGTGTTGGTCGGGGGGTAGGAAGGTGTTTGCGTCGTTGGGATGGGGTGTATAGGCGGTGGGTGCATGAGGAGTCGATGTATTTGGAATGTCGGTATGGTGTGTGTTCCCATCGGGGGAGTATGAGGATGATGGCGCTGGGTGTGTGTGAGGCTGTGGAGTGGGCGCTGGTGATTGCGTGTTCCATGGCTCGGCGCATGCATTCGTGATCGTATTCCGGGTTGGCGATGTTGGGGCCGTGCCAGGTATGTGGGGCGGTGCTGCCGCTGGATGAGAAGACTATGTCTTCGGTGTATAGTGAGTGGTAGGTGTGAGAGTGGAGTGATTTGTTAAGGGGGTCTGAATAGAGTTCTGTTTGGATGTGAAATGTGGTGTGGAGTGCTGTGAGTAGGTCCTCTCTAGTGGCCCGTCTGTTACGTGTGGTGGTGGCGGGTGTGGGTGAGTGGATTTCTGAACGGGAGCCTAGGCGAGTGATGAGGTGGTAGACCTCCTCTTCGAATGAGTGTTCCGTGAGGTCGGGGCGAAAGAGTTGGAATAGGTGACGGACGCGGGGGCCGTTGAGGGTAGTGACCGCGCGGCCGTCGGGGGTGCAAAGAATGGTGGTGTCATGTAGTGTTGGGTGGGCGTGTATGGTGAATTTGCCGGTGGGGAGCATGTCGAGGTCGGGGTGGATAGGGTCGTGGTTGAATGTGATGAGGGGGTGCGTCCATGGGGGGGTCCGGGGACGGGAAGGATGGGTGTCGTGGAGGGGACAAAGCATGAGTTAAATGCGGTGAGGGCGGTCGGGCCGGAGGGGGTCTCAATGATGGTGTCGTGGAGTTGTAGGCAAGGGGCCCACTGGACCTCGTGGAGGCGGGTGAGGTCGTGTTGTTGGCCGCTGTCGCACCAGTCGCATTGCCACGTGACGGGTCCCTGAGCGGGGCGGCATTGAGAATGGACGGCAAAGTGCGGGCACGTGCAGTAGGTGGAGGTGGGGCCTCTGTGTAGGGGGTCATGGCAAATGGAGCAGGTGGTGGGGAAGCACACCGATGTGGGGGTGGAGGAGATGAGGCGGAAGCCGTCGTCGAGTTGGAGTTGGATGTCCCACTCCGTGAGGTGTTCCGGGGCCCATTCTACCATGTACTTGGTTTGGCAATATTCTGTGTCCTTGTGTTTGGAAATGATGCGGGTGATGTCGCATGGAGGGTAGTGGTGGTCTAAAGGTGAGAGGTATTCAGTCTCGATGGGCGCCCGCCGACGGCGCAGCGGCGGCGGCCCCGGAGGGGGTGCCCTCGCAGGCCCGTCGGCATCCCCTCACCTCCCCGTGGTGGGCGCTAGAAACCCCGTAGTCGTGCCATGCCTGGCACGGTAGGGGGCTAAGAGGGCCGTCAGTTCGATCCGCGGGCAACAGCTGTCGGGAAAGCCATGTACAAAGGACTTTTGAAAAACTAATTTCTGTGCGATACCGGCACCAAGATCTCCCGCTCGGCCCGTCCGATATGTTTTTTCGCATACATATACTACTGAGTACAATCCTACTTCGAGGGGGTGGGACCTGTACTACAGGAGCGTTTGATGGCGAGGAGGGTACGGCCGGATCAGCGGTGGGAGGCGGGTGTTGGAGCTGGAAGTGGCCAGCCGGGAAGCAGCGCCCGGAAAGGGCACTCGCTAGCCGCCGACCAGCCCTTTGCCAATCGACACTTCCCAGGGGGTGAGGCAAGACATGGCACATGCCGGTGGCCGGTCGCAAGCGGAGGAGCGGCTATGTGAGGCGACGGCGATCCTTAGGATCATCCGCCGCCGGAAAGCCCTGTACGGAGGGCTTTTTGGAAATTAAACTAATGTCCGTACCCGGCGTCGAGCTAGTTGGGGAGCAACACAAGGGCAGGGCGCTCACTAGCGAGCCGCCACGCCGACAAGTTACATCTCACCGGGGGAGGAGTAAGCTTGGGCGGCAAGGAGGCCAGTCGCGACGGGAGGAGCGACAAGATATGGCGCCGCCGGAAAACCCCGTACGGAGGGTTTTTGACTAATTTCCGTGCACCCACGGCCCGACGGATCCGGCTATGGTGACCTATTGAAATTGTTTACAACATGTACCGTATGCGCCGGTTTTTCACCAAAAGCCGGATGCGTCGGCTGCTGTCTCTGGGCCCTCCCAACTATGCCATACAGGGAACTTACAAGTCAGGGCTAGACCGTTAACCACCTAAATCCAACCTCTCCAATGGGGGTCGGGGGTTTTACTCCCCCCCGGGGAGGTGTGCAAGAGGAGGTGAGGGCTGCGTGCAATTAGGGTCGTGCGAAGGGGCAGTGTGCGGAGGTGCGGCGGGAGGTCGTGCGGGACTTGATGCGGTATATGAGTAGGCGGTGATGCAGCCATTGGACAGTATGCGTGTGGAGTTGTGCAAGGATGCGAGACGTGTCGAGGCGTGCTTTGGAGACGAGTTTATCAGGAGGGTCTGTGCGGGCGGTGAGTAGGGAGGTGAGACTCGTGATGGTGGAGGAGTGCGTTGTACCTATGCGGCTCATGACGATGGGAAGGATGTCAACCACTGTGCATGGCCAGTGGTTGCGGATGGCGGTTGCAAGGGGTGTGTATTTGGCACGTATGAGGTTAGCTGTGTGTGAGAGGTTGTTGTCCGTGCAGTACTTCCATTCCCGTATCTGAATCTTTTTGATGGTTGCGTAACGGCGGCGACCGTTTGTGTGGCCAACGAATCGAGGTTCGAGGAGGCGGATAAAGTCGGGTTTGTGTGCGGGGGGTCGTAGCGCGGGGGGGAGAATCTCAGGTGGGAGGATGGCGGGACACGAGGTTAGGGAGTCTGGTGAGAGACCTTCGTCAGCATCAACAAGGCGGGTGGGCATGTGGGTAGGGTGGGGTGGGTGACAGTCAAGCGGAGTGTGGGCAGGAGAGGGGGAAGCAAAGGTTTTGTATGGGTTTGTTATCGAAGTCTGCGGTGATGGTTTCCCAGCGTCCTCCGTTGTGGCGCTCCAATAGGGAGAGTAGGAGTTGCAGCGCGCTGTTGTGTCGGTCATGTCTTAGTCCAGACATGGTGGGGCAGTTACCGGCCACGTGGCCGTTGCTAGTGAATTGGCCACATAGGGGGCAGCGCAGGGTGGGGTTGAGAGTGAGTAGGCGGGTGTTGTGGACTCCCCACATGAATTCTTGTTTGTGTGTGAACTGGATATTTGTGAGGGTATGGTGACCTAACCACCCCCCTCCTCGACACCCACTACCCGGATAGACGAGACCCTTGCGGGGGGGGGGCGGGTGAGCGCGGGGGCCCCAACTTCAACAAAGTCTGCTAAGTGGACGCGCGATAAGAGGGGGGAGGGTACGGACGCATGCCGGACTACCTGACATGTACCCTGGTACCAAACAGAGAAAAAACCGGGGAAATGAGCGGGGAAAATTCAGGCGAGGAGGCAGGAGCGCCCATTTTTTCTATGTTTGTGTGTCTCGGTCCCCCCCACCTGCCCTCGAGGTGACGGGGGACCTCGACAAGGAGGACCGTCGCGTGGGCGGATGCGGCGGCGACCTTGGCGGGGCTTACGGGATGGGGCGGCGGGATCGACGAGCGACCACGCGAGGAGGGGTTTTTTGCCAGCCTTTCCCCTCCTATCTTCGGCAAGACCGAAGTCACGCGGGAGCTACATTAGGCTGGCCCGGCGTCCCTCCCGAACGCCGACCGGCCTCGGCCGGTCGGCACCCCGGTTCGGTGGGAGCGGGCCGAGCATCGTGAAGGTCGAGCAGCAGTTTAGTTTTGCATTTCTCGACAAGTGGATTTATTTTTAGATCTGTTTTTTCTCGATTACAAAATTATTGCGCTGTTACTGCTTAGGCGGGGGGGCTGTGGCAGTTGCTGCGATTGCTTACAGTTTTCTATCTCCCGTGGAACGTCGACACACAGTGAAGCTAGGTGTGTCGATAGGTGTACCTGGTCGAAGAGACCCGGGCAAAACTCGCTTATAAGTCATGAATGGCTTGGTAGAGAGGCCCGAGAGACAGCAGTCGGTCCAGTTTGCCGGCACATGTTGTGAATAATTTCAATTTCAGTCTCGATGCGTGTGGTGGGTGCCGGGGAAGGGGGGATATGGTGCGAGGGGTATGGATGCCGGATGACAGGGTAGTAGGGGAGCGGGGAAGGTGGGGGGAAAGGAGGGGGAGCCATGAGGGGTGGATGGTGGTGGGGGGGGATGCGTGTTTGGGTTGATGTGTGCGATGGGGAGGCGGTTGTGGATGGTGTCAAGGGGCTCGGTTAGGACTGCGGCGAGGAGGCGGATGGGGACTGAGAGTGAGGCGGTGGACCCCGTGTGTGTGGAGATGGATTTGCAGGACTTGAAGAGGAGGGAAGTTGAGGTGGCGCGGAGGAGGACTTGTGGCCATGTGGTGATATTGTGTTTCCAAAGGGGGGTGAGGCGGGGGAGGAGGGATGCATGTGTTTTACGGGGAGTGAATTCACAGTATGCTTGTTTGTAAGAGTGGGAGTCGGTGATATGGGTGGCTCTGTCTCGGAGTGAAGCGGGGGAGGTGGGGGGATAGGAGGGGAATCCATGAGGAGTGGATGGTGGTGGGGGTGAAATCCATGAGATGATATGGGGTGGGGTGTGTGATGGGTAGGCGGTTGTGGATAGTGTCGAGGGGATCGGTGAGGACTGCGGCGAGAAGGCGAACAGGGACTGAGGGTTAGAAGGTGGACCCCATGAGTGTGGATATGGACTTGCAAGGTTTGAGGGGGGTGGAGGATGTGGTGGTGCGGAGGAGGGCTTGTGGCCATGTGGTGATGTTGTTTCTCCAGAGGGGGGTGAGGCGGGGGAGGAGGGATGTGTGTGTTCTGCGGGGTGTGAAGTCACAATGTGTTTGTTTGTAGGTGTGTGGGTAGGTGATGTGGGTGGCTCTGTCTCGGAGTGAAGCGAGGAGGGTGTTATCTTGGCGGGTGAAGTGGGCGCATAGTGTGGAGGCGATGGGGTTGGTGAGGGACAGTGGGGGGATGTTGTGGAACATGGTGCCTGCGTCGCGTTGGGCCCGTACAAGGCATCGGAGTGTCGGGGGGAGGAGCTGCATAGCATGATGGATTAAATGGGCCAGTGGATGTATGTGGTGGAGATGGTGCGAATGTGTGTTCTGGCAATGTAGCCTATGTATCCGGGGGTGTTCATGATTTTGTGGAGGTGGCATACTGTAAGTTGTGCGGCATGGGCTTTGAGGGAGGGGAGGCCGTAGCCGAGGTCGGAGGTAGGGCGGTGGAGGGCTGTGCGGGGGAGGTTACACACCGAGGAGACAGCGGAGTGGACTGCTCGGCAGATTTGGCCGCCGAGGATGTCTAGTTGGGAGTCGCCAGGCTACAACTCTACTCACTTCTATTGTACCGGCACCACGCCTCGGGTTGGTTGTCTGTGTGACTGTCTTATTTGCGTGACTGTGACTGTAACTACGTTTGCGTGAGTTACCCTCCACACTAATCCTTTCTGCACGGTTCGACACGTCCATCATCGAGAAGTCGGAAGTCTCGATGTGCCACCGGTTGGAGACGTTGCAGTCTTGAAGGTGGCGGGCCCATTGGAGGAGGAGGGTGGGGGGTTGCGGTATAGAACGTTGTGTTTGGTAATATTGAGTGGGTGTGGGAAGGGGGTGGTGGTGAAAACTGGGTCCGAAAGGCGGGCCCTACCAAAGGTGGAATAGTGGTGGGGGTTGATGGTGAGTGTGCAAGAGGATTGGGTGTGTGCGCCTCTGTGAATGAATGTGTGTTGGAGTGGGATTGTGGCTGTGCTGTTGGTGGAGATGAGAATGCAGTACATTTCCGTGGTGAGTGAAACTTGGATGCTGGTGGCGATGGTGGGAGAGGGGGAGGGGTGGGAGCGGTAGTATCAGCCATCTGAAAATTTCTGGAGGGATGTGTGGTGTGTGAGGTCGTGTGGGGTATGGGGGGAGGTCGAGGGGATGTGGTGTGAATTCATTTGCGGTTTGGTGAAGCAGGGTGTATAACAAGTGCGTGGATGGAATGACGCCGTCAGCGTTGATGCAAGGGAGGAAGAAGGTTTGGCGGGACTGGATGAGTACTGTAGTGAGGCAGGTGGTCACCCTGGAGGTGCCTGGGACGTGTCTTGTGACAGGGGGAGGTGTGATGGTGATGGTGTGAAGATGGGGGTTGGGGGTACAAGTTCGTGAAGTGAAGTAGGAAATGTATTTAGTGAAACTGGGCCTGATTGTGAATGGATGGGGTTATTGGGCAGGTGGGGGATATTTACCTAGAGGGAGGAGGGGTCTCCCTCGATCGGGGTGGGGACGTCCACTGGCTGGAGTGCGTCCGCAAATTGGAGGAGGAATTGGGTCGGTTCGGGTAGGTCCTCTACTTGGCAGAGGGGGGAGTCGTGGGGGTGGTTCCGGCGGGGACGAGCTCGACCGCGAGACGAGAAGTGAGTAGGTCCTATAGAAGAGCGACAGCTTCTGGGCCGGAGAGATTAGTGAAGAGGGGGGAGCGGATTTTGATGCGGCGGCCTGAGACTGCGGGGATCGAGGCAGCTCGGAGGAACTGGGTTTTCTGTTGTCTTAGTTTTGCCAGTAGTGGAGGAGAGGACGCGGCGATGGGACGCGTCGGACCGGCCGAACGGAGTTCACGTTGTTGTGAAGCGAGGTGGTACATGAGGCCTACCGCTACGCAGGAGGTAGGGATGTCCATGCGAACCTCCTGAAAGCCCGATTCTAGGTCGACGGGCAGGGGGGTTGTCGTAGGACGATGGTGCAGTCGGGTGGTGTGTGCGAGTGGCGCTCGTTGTCCAGCGCGATTGGTGGACGAGTTCACGGCCGATTATATTTTTAACGCGAGCGGGGAGGTCGTCGATATGGTTGAGGCTTTCGAGCAGCCAACGACGGGCTACCGAGCAGGCCGAGACCACCGATTCCGAGGGGTGAGTCGAGTCCGGGAGGAAGACACCATGCATTCAAAAGCGGGCGAGGTGGGGATGGGGAGGTGGAGTACTGATCTGTGAGGAGGTATGAGTCGATCATACGTGTCGAGAGGTCGTCGGCCGGCCCTAGGTCAGGAGTTGACCGGGGGGGCGCGAGGACCTGAGGAGTCTGGAGGCCTCGACTAGGGGAGGGGTCCATAACAGTGCCCAAGTTGTGCTCGGTTGGGGGTGGTTGAGGTACCGTGTGGAACGGGGTGAGCGGATGGCCCGCGAGGCGAGTCATGGGGTTGGAGAGGTCCACATTAGACGCATGCTCCGGGCGATCTCGCAAGAGCACCTATCTGTATGTGGGTGGGAGGTTAGAGGTCGAGGACATATTGACCGCGGTGGATTCGGAGTATGATATGGAGTTGGGAAGGTTTGTAGTATGGTTTCGAGGTGGGGTCGTAGTGGGTTGCGTGTGTTGGCGGCACACGACCATGCCTTATGGGGCCTGAATTTGGTGGTTGTTGACTGCGGACGTGAACGTCCGGACGCTCGGTGGGGCGCGGTGTGGCGCGCCGCCCCCGGGGAGGGGGGTTTTTGTAATCGATGGCTGCTTTTGTCGGTTCGTAGTACTGAGGTGGGTTAACGTTTGGATTTCAAAGTGGGTAGCGCGAGAGCTGTCGGGGGACGATTTTTAAAACTCTGAAAGCTGCGCCTTGCTGTGTGTACCGTATGGTGTCGCTACGGATCCATTGACCTGGGTGAGCTAGGCTCGGTTGGGAAGAGGTGGACCGTGCATGTTGTTCAACGGGCCCTATGTCCACCAGTCTTTCGCTCATCGGGAGGCCGGGCCCGGAGCTAAGACGGTCGGCGTTGCTCATTCGAGCTACCGACCCATCCCTATTTTGAGGCTCATTAGTACGTTAGTAGTACTGTGGAACTTATTACTGTCTTTAGTGACGGTAGGATATGATTACGAATAGTACACGTTTTGTCTCGGATCTACTCAGATTCCTGGGTTCGAACCCTACTTATATTAGCCGGATCCACTCCTTGGCTCTTACACGTCCTAGTGACACGAAGGGGCACCTTCAACGCAGCAATTCGCGCACCCTCAAGGCCCGTGCTTTCCTCGATCGCTTGGCCTTTTGCGCCTCCCCCCTATCGGCCCCCCCGGACTACCTGCGCGTTGTTTCAGAAAATGGACGTAGGGCTTTGGCTTTGTTTCTTTGCTTCGCATGCGTCAGTTTCCGTGTTCCCGCTGATTGTTACACGATGGCGGCACACCGGGTGCTTGTCCTCACGCCAGGCCACGCCTCTCATGTCCATACATGTTCGCGATGCAATGAGTCCCCGGAAGATCTCCGTGGCCATGGATTCTCCTCCACGACCTCGTCTGCTTCCATGTCGGGGGAAATAACGCCGATTTCCATGCTCATGGACCATATCCCTTGTTGCCTTTGCTCGCATTACGCTATTTGGCTCCATAAGCGCCTTGTTCACGTTGTGGAGGAGTTCATAGCTCCGGAGGGCGGTTAAAGGGCGGGACTTACGTTTGGAGGTTCATTGAATCCGGTCTCGGGGCTCTCGTGATCGCCCTATTTAAGGATGTTGTTTGGTTGGATTTTCCGGCCCCGCATAAGCACATGACTGTAGACGTTACGGCCACTAGTGCGTGCACGAATTCCATTGTTCTAGCTGTGGGGGTTCCGCTTCCGGTCAGTGGCCGCCTTGCGTTGGGAGCCGAACAAGCTAAACTTGATGCCGACATCCGCACCTTGTCCGCCCTTGGCGCGCCGTCCATTCATGTTGTTTTTAGCACTAGCATCCCGTTGCTTAGTGCTTATGTACAAGGTAGCTATTTGCCATTCTAGTACTTAGTGTTATGCTATTAGCGGTATTCTATTCCCTAGTAGTGGCGGTCGGCCGGCCCTGCCGGTGCCTTCGCCGGCCGCCATCTCTCTCTTCACACTTCTCTAGTCACCAAACCCTGCCCCCTTGTGGGGCCGGGACGACCCCACGTGCAACTATCCGTTCCCAACTCTAACATGTTATGGGCCCTCCACCAAGTTACACTAGAGAAGAGCATGTGTAAAGCACTCGGCGCCACGCTAGTCCTACCTACTCCCACGTAAAAGAGAGTAGAGCGAGTGTAAAGCGCTCGGCGGCACGCTAGTAGTTCATTGTCCAACCGACACCACGCTTCGCCTTCGAGCTGGTTGTCCGCGACTGTCCTACCATCTCCCACCTAAATAGGAGAAGAGGGTGTGTAAAACGCCCGGCGCCGCGCTTGCCCCACCCAACTTTCAGTCTCACCTAGCCTTCAGCCTACCGATGCTCTCGACCATATCTGGTTGTTTAAAACCGACCCGCGAATAATCGGCCCGTGCGTACTTTAATTTTTAATGTTACTGTTTTTTCCCGAGGCAACGCCGCAACGCTCACCTAACTTAGCGAAGAGCTAACTTTTCCCACGGCAAAAGGGGGGAGTCAACACCAGCAGCGCCCGACTATGGTTTTGTATGCATACACGCTCCTAACAGCCTTGTGGCTTTGCTTCTTCCTTGCCGGTCGCTCTCATGCGTCGGCTAAATCGCCCGTGGACAGTTCTTCATGCTACATGTCAGAATAGTACATTACGCAGTACATTTGGAACCGCTTCATATTAAAATTGAAATTGAAATTGTTTACAACATGTACCGTTTGTGCCGGTTTACAACAAGTACCGTATGCGCCGGTTGTTGTCTCTGGGCCCTCCCAACAATGCCATTCAGGAAACTTACAATCAAGGGGTAGACCGTTAACCGCCTAATCCAACCTCTCCAAATGGGTGCTGGGGGTTTTTACTCCCCCCCGGGGAGGATGCGATGCGTGGTGGTGGCGGCGTGCAATAAGGGGCGAGCGTAGATGCAGTGTGTGGAGGCGCGGCGAGTGGTTGTGCGGGATTTGATGCGGTATATGAGTAGGAGATGATGCAGCCATTGGACAATGTGCGAGTGGAGTTGTGCAAGGATGCGTGATGTGTCGAGTCGTGCTTTCGAGATGAGTGTGTCATGAGGGTCAGTGCGGAGGGTGAGAAGAGAGGTGAGACTTGTGATGGTGGATGAGTGCGGTGTACCCGTGCGGCTCATGACGATGGGAAGGATGTCGACTTCGGTACCTGGCCAATGTTGGCGGATGGCATTGGCGAGGGGGGTATATTCGGCGCGAATCAATTGAGCTGGGTGGGAGAGGTTGTGGTCCGTGCAGTACTTCCATTCCCCTATCTGGATATTCTTAATCGAGGAGTATCGGCGGCGACCGTTTGTGTGGCCGACGTATCGAGGTTCGAGGAGTCGGATAAAGTCGGCTTTGTATTTTGGGGGCCACAGAGCGCGGGGGGGAGAATGTCGGTGGGGAGGATGACATGGCATGAGGTTAGGGAGTCGCGCGAGAGCCTTCATCAGCGGCAACAAGGCGGGTGGGCATGTGGGTGGGTTGAGGGGGATGACAGTCAAGAGGGGTGTGGGGGATGCGAATGATTTGATGGGCGTGTTACCAAAGTCTGCGGTGATGGTCTCTCATCGTCCTCCGATGTAGCGTTCCATGAGGGAGAGGAGGAGTTGTAACGCGCAGTTGTGGCGGTATTGTCTTAGGCCAAACATGGCGGGGCAGTTACCGGCCATGTGGCCGTTGTTGGTGAATTGGCCACACTTGGGGCAACGCATGGTGGGGTTGTGAGTGAGCAGGCGGGTGTTGTGTACGCCCCACATTAATTCTTGCTTGTGAGTGAATTGGCTGTTGGTGAGTGTGGTGTATTTTTTTGTGGAATGTGAAGTCGGCGCCGTCCTCCACGGCGCGGGCGAGGAGGGCATCGTGTTTGGTTGTTTGTGAGAGGTGTGTGTGTGTGTGTGTGTGTGTGTGTGTGTGTGTGGTGTTGTATGTGTGTGCGTCTATTTTAAGATTGGTGTATGTGTAGGGTATGGGGTCCCCTAGGGTTTGTGGAATGAGGGTGTGTGGCCAAGTCCAATGGCCTATCGACACGTTTGAACCTGTGGTTTATGTTATGTCTGGTGGGTGTCCGTCCGCAGCTTGGTTAGCGAGTGTGTCTGCGAGGTCGTTGCCTAATGAGTGGTTGTGTGCTTTGATTTTGCCGACGTGTGTGCGGATGCCAGACTCGCAGCGGGTTCTGAGGGTGTGTGTGATGGAGAGGAGCGTGTCACGGTGAATGTTGCGTCGGTAGGCGGATGGGCAGTTCAAATAGCCTTGTATTAGGCGCAGGGAGCACGCATTGTATGTAAGGAGGTGGGTATGGCCGAGTTGGAGACCTATATCTATGCCCGCAAGCTTCACACGATTAATGGTGTGTGTTGTGAGATCCCCATGGTGGGCACGATAATGGACACATCCGTACGTTGTACTCCGGGGAGTCTTGGCCCTACTATCTCGCCAATAGTGGATGTACTGCGGGAGCCCGTTGCTCGGGCAGTACGGGGGTATATATATGAGATATATCCCCATCGGGTACCGACTTTTCGGCGCGGTACTTGGTTACGGCGTACGGCTCCGGACACGGAGGTGCCGGGTTCGATTCCCGGTGATGGCATTTCCGTGTAGCCGTTTCACAGTGTGAGAGGGAGGGGTGGAGATCACCATAATTTTAATGCGTGTGACCGAGGCGGGGTGTGTGGCGGCCGCTCCAAGGAAGGAGGGGCCTCCCTTCTTGGAGCCGTCCGTGTATACGGAGTCCTGCCAATTCCAAGCAAATTCTCCTCTAGTTGGGGGGTATGTTAGTGTCGTGCGTTCATGGAAGGGAGTAAGTGATGGGGTGGGTGGGGTTAGGGGGGAGATGGTAGATGCCTGCGGAGTGTGGGGAGTAGGTGTCGAGGAGGTGCGGGGGTGGGATGGGTTAGTGTAGAAAGTGCGAGGGGCTTGACAATGAGGTAGATGTCGACCATCCAGCGTGTGCCGAATGGGGTGGGGGTGGGGTTGCCTGTGTGTTGGTCGGGGGGTAGGAAGGTGTTTGCGTCGTTGGGAAGGCTGTAGATGTGGTGGGTGTATGGAGAATTGATGTATTTGCGATGTCGGTAAGGTGTGTGTTCCCATTGGGGGAGTATGAGGATGGTGGCGCTGGGTGAGTGTGAGGCTGTGGAGTGGGCGCTAGTGATAGCATGTTCCATGGCGCGGCGCATGCATTCGTGGTCATTCTCGGGGTTGGCGATGTTAGTGCCGTGCCAAGTGTGGTGCGGGGCTTCCGCTATATGAGAAAACTATGTCTTCGGGTTAGAGTGAGTGGTAAGAGTGTGAGTTAAGTGACTTGTTGAGGGGGTCTGAGTAGAGTTCCGTCTGGATGTGGGAGGTGCTGCGGAGTGCTGTGAGGAGGTCCTCGCGGGTGTGGCCCATTTGTTACGTGCGGTGGTGGCGGGTGTGGGTGAGTGGATTTCAGAGCGAGAACCTAGGCGAATGATGAGGTGGTAGACCTCTTCTTCGAACGGGCGGTGTGTGAGGTTGGGGCGGAAGAGTTGGAATAGGTGTCAGATGCGAGGGCAAGAGAGGGTAGTGACTGCGCGACCGTCGGGGGTGCAGAGGATGGTAGTGTCATGCAGGGTGGGGTGGGTGTGTGTGGTGAATGTAACGGTAGGGAGCATGTCGACATATGGGTTGATTGGGTCGTGGTTGAATGTTATTAGGGGATGCGTCCATGGGGTGGGGCCTAGGTCGGGTAGGATGGGTTTAGTGGAGGGGGCGAATTCTGAGTTTAATGCCGTGAGGGCGGTGGAGCAGGAGGGGGTCTCACTGATGGTGTCGTGGAGATGTAGGCAGGGGGCCCGTTGGACCTCGTGTAGGCGGGTGAGGTCGTGCCGCTGGCCGCGTTCGCACCAGTGGTATTGCCATGTGACATGACCCTGAGTGGGGCGGCAGTGAGAGTGGACGGCAAAGTGCGGGCACGTGCAACAAGTGGAGGTGGGGTTTGTGTAGAGGGGGTCATGGCAAATAGAGCATATGGTGGGGCAGGGGGTGGGGAGGCAAATCGATGTCGGGGTGGAGGAGATGAGGCGGAAGCCATCGTCGATTTGGAACTGGATATCCCATTCCGTGAGGTGTTCCGGGGCCCGTTCCACCATGTATTGTGTTTGGTTGTATTCTGTGTCTTTGTACTTGGAAATAACGCGTGTGACGTCGCAGGGGGGGTAGTGGTGGTCGGAGGGTGAGAGGTATTCCGCTTCGATGTGCGTGGTGGGGGCCAATAGAGGGGGGGTTTTGGTGCGGGATTGCCGTATGCCGGATGAGAGGGTGGTGGGGGAGCGGGGGAGGTGGGGGGTTAAGAGAGAAATCCAGGAGGGGTGGATGGTGGTGGGGGGGGTGCTTGTTTGGGAGAGTGGTGTGTGTTGGGAATGCGGTTGTGGATAGCGTCAAGGGGTTCGGTGAGGACTGCGGCGAGGAGGCGGATGGGGATTGAGAATGAGGTGGTGGACCCCGTGACTGTGGATATGGATTTGCATGATTGGAGGAGGATGGAGGAGTTGGAGGCGCGGAGGAGGACTTGTGGCCATGTGGTGATGTTTTTTCTGCCAAAGGGGGTGAGGCGGGGAAGGAGGGATGTGTGTGTTCGGCGAGGTTTGACGTCGCAGTGTGCTTGTTTGTAAGTGTGTGGGTCGGTGATGTGGGTGGCTTTGTCGCGGAGTGAGGCGAGGAGGGTGTTGCCTTTGTGGGTGAAGTGGGCGCGGAGTGTGGAGGCGATGGGGTTGGTGAAGGAGAATGGAGGGATGTTGTGGAACATGGTGCCTGCGTCGCGCTGGGACCGGACTAGGCATCTGAGTGTGGGTGGGGAGGTGCTGCGTGACATTATGGATTCTGTGGGCCAGTGGGTGTATGTTGTGGAGATGGTGTGAATGTGTGATCTTGCCATGTGGCCTTTGTAGCCGGGGGTGTTCATGATCTTGTGTGGGTGGCATACTGTGAGTTGTGCGGCGTGGGCTTTGAGGGAGGGGAGGCCGTAGCCGAGGTCGGAGGTGGGGCGGTGGAGGGCTGTGCGGGGGAGGTTACACACCGAGGAGACGGCGGAGCGGACTGCTCGGCAGATTTGGCCGCCGAGGATGTCTAGTTGGGAGTCGCTGAAGAGGCCGAGCTGGAGGGTGAAGTGCTTGCCGATGAGGAGACCGCGGATGACTCGTATTCTACGGGATTGTGTTAGTAGAGAAGTAGAAAGAGCATTGATGAGGGATGTGATAGTGCGCTTTAGTTCCTTCCAATGCTTGGCGAAGGTGAGGGAGGTGTTGAGTTCGACGCCAAAGACTCGGTATGAGTCCGAGGGGCCGATGAATGGAATGGGGGAGGAGCATGAGTCGATGGTGATGAATTGTTTTTGTAGGCGGGATGCAAGGAGGGTGCAATTGGCTAGGGCGTTGCCTGAGCGCCAGAGGGTGCCGGTAATGCAGCATTTTCGGACGTTGACAGTCATACTTGTGTAGGCGCTGAAGAAGGAGAGCTTTTGGAGCTGGATGGTCATGTTGGGGGGTGAGCCCGTGGCGAGGCTGAGGTCGTTGGCGAAACAGTGGCCGGGATAGGTAGCCGTGGGTTTTGTGGGGTCAGCGTTAGTGACGGGGGCGCCCGGGCGGTACCCCCGGCTGCCCATTGTGAGCCAGCGGAGGAATGGTTCGCGAAAGAGGTTGAAGAGGAAGGAGGAGTGGGTGTCTCCGTGGAGGGTGCCACGGTTGATGTCGATGGATGGGGGGGGGGCCGTAGATGGGTGATATAGTCGGTGGTGGATACACCGTAGAGTTGTGCGCAAGTGTCTACAAAGGTGGAGGGCATACTGAGCTGGCGCATGTGCTTGAACATGATGCGGTGGTCTGCGGCGTTGAAGGCGCCTATGAAGTCCGCGTACATGACGTAGATGTCTTTTTTGTAGATTTTGGCGTCCTCCATCATCATGATGATGGAGGACGGGCGTCGTGGATGCTGCGCTGGTGGCGGACGCCATCCTTTTAGTCGCTTAGGATGCCGTGGGTTTCTGCATATTTCGAGCCTGCATATTTGATTAGCGCGGTCTAGAGATTGAGTAGGTTGTTCATAAGGGCGATGGGGCGGTAGTTGTCGAGGAGGGTCGGGTCACCTTTTTTATGTAGTAGGCATGTGGTGCTGTGGCACCAGTCAGGGGGAGTATAGGCCTTGTGGGCGAGGAGGGAAAGGAGGGAGAAGAGGGCGGAGCGGGTCGCTAGGGGTAGGAATTTTATGATTTCGATGGGGATACCGTCTGGGCCGGGGGCCTTGCTGGTGCCGAGCGAGTTGATCGTTTTATAGAATGTATCACGGGTTATCATGTCGGCGAGTGTGAGGGTAGAGTCCTTGCGGGTTTCGATGACGAAACGGTCGGGGTTGGCCGGGTGTTCCCACGGAGGGATGGGAAGTTCGGGTGGGGTGGCGCGGGTGAGTTCGGTGTCGAAGTATGAGTGGACCGCCTCGAGGACTGCGGTGGGGGAGGTTACAGTTGTGTTGTCGGGTCGAGTGATTTTATGGCGGCTCGAGGTTGTACGGCTGCGGGGGAGGAGCCCGCTTTTGAATTTTAATAGACGGTGGGAGGATTTTGGGTTAGCGTCATAGGCGCTATTGGCGCGGGATTTTATTTTTTCCAATTTATTCGTGGTGGCGGTGTGGAGGAGGTGGCGGATGCGTTCTTGACACGTATGTTTGATGGTATCGGGGGTTATATAGTCGGTCGTATGTAAGAGAGATTGGGCGAGGGGGGGGGGGCAGCGGTTGGTGCTGCAGCGGCGGAGTTTTTGAATGAGTTTGCGGGATTATTTAGAAAGCCAAGTGGGTTCCGGGGATGTGTTATGGGGTCGAGGCTTCTTCGGGGGAGAGGTGGGGCCAGATGGTGGCGGCGTGGTCCATGTGGTTGGAAAGGAGGGTAGTGAATTGCAAGGCGAGAGTGTCTAGGGCGTCGGTGGAGTCCGTGGATGAGGGTGTGTTGAGTATTGCAACATGGAGGGTGGTAGTCTGGTTGATGAGGGAGGCTGTGCTGTATTGGTATTCTTTTATGTGGTTTGTGTAAGGGGGAGTTTGAAGATGAATTTGCGGGTGGTGTGTGGTGTGTGTGAGGGGCCTATAGGCGTTGGGGCATGAGCGATGAGGGTGAAGGGGGATGGGATGACGAGGTGGATGGCCGAGTGGTCGGTGAAGTGTCTAGGGGAGGGGAAGACCGATATGGCGGTAGGGGAGGGGTGAGGAGCGAGGGGGGTGTGGAGAGCCA
Organism: Tetraselmis chui; assembly: GCA_026401115.1. Taxonomy (NCBI): domain Eukaryota; kingdom Viridiplantae; phylum Chlorophyta; class Chlorodendrophyceae; order Chlorodendrales; family Chlorodendraceae; genus Tetraselmis; species Tetraselmis chui. The sequence continues at coordinate 237,215 of JAPMLY010000006.1, forward strand.
GTGGTCTAGGCAGCCATCGCTGCGGGGGAAGGTAGGTATGGGGGGGGGTGAAGGGGTTGAAGGTGGGAGATGAGTAGGGAGGGGAGGGCGGGGTTTCTGATACCTTGGGTAGTGGTCGTTTGGAAGATTCCGCCCCATAGGACGCGATGAGACGGGTAGTCATCCGCGAGTCGGAGGCCCCACGCTGCGACTTCAAAGCGCTTCATATCGGAACTCGCCGGTAGCGGCACGTTCCTGTGAGCGCATGTCGCTACACCTACCCGGCCTCAGACACCCGCTACAAGCACTGCACCTTCGATCAAGATGGCACCTTTCTCGACGCAAGCTAGGACGACGTCAAGACCTCGGCTACCTTGAGGGGGGTGTTAGCACTAGCATTCCGTTGCCTAGTGGTTATGTACAAGGTAGCTAATTGTCACCTAGTACGTAGTGTTATGCTATTAGCGGTTCTCTATTCCCTAGTAGTGGCGGTCGGCCGGCCATGTCGGTGCCTTCGCCGGCCACCATCTCTCCACTCACTTCTCTAGTCGCCATACCCGGCCCCCTTGTGGGGCTGGCACGACCTAATTGTAACTATCCGTTCCCGATTCCGGCAATTAAACATTACTATTACCCCTTAGCCCTTGAAATGGGGGTCGATTGGCTCCAATTATGGCAGTAGGTAAGTTGGTTGATCACTTAGCAATTTTGGTGGCTATTCAGTGTTTTTCAAGCTTGGGTACGGCGGACTCTTGTTCTTTGAGGTCTTAAAGTTATACCCGCATGAAGGAGTTTGTAAAACGGTCTACATATGTTCCACCCGTCGATTTCTTGCGGACGTGCGTGCGTAGTAAGTTTATGCATCGTCTTTATGTGGTTCTTCATGGCACACTCGGTTCCTATCTTCGTGATCCTTTGCAAGAGGGTGGCGCAACTGTTATTGCCTGCCTCCCTACTCCGCGGGCTTAGGTTTCTTTGCTGCCCCTTTTCTCTCTTTTGGTCCTTGTGGATTCCACTGCTTTCCTTCTAATAAATTACATTATTTTACACTACCTGTTGTTATAAACGTTATACACTCCTTCAGAAAACTCCGGACAAGATTTCGCACCTTCGCAAGTGGAAAATGTAATCATGCGTCAATTTTATTGACAAAGATCCTTGAATCCTGAAGGCAATGCTTTTGCGCCCAAAACGGAATGCGCCGACAACTGCGAGGGGCGAGCACTGCCGGGCTTGTGTACTTGGGGTTATCGCGCCCGCACCCGTGCGGCACGCTCTTTCATATATAGACTTACCACCGATATGCGTATGTAGACTTACCACCGATATGCGCACAACCCAAGGACAAGCCGCTTTCGACCACAATGTTCAAACAATCATAACTTACTAATTTATGGTCAAAACATTTTTGTAACAGGTACCGTTGGACGAGTCTTCTCAATGCGCGTCGAACGTACCCATTTTTGAGTTCTAACACTCACAAATCGACTTTATATGGATTACTTTAATTTACAAATTATTCCCGCAAAGCTGAGCCGCAGTGCCAAGCAACGCCCATCGAATTCGGCTCACCTCATGAGGCAATTTGTGCGGGGTTTGTCGATATATTTTTACCAATTCTTCATTCCTATTGACTTCCGAGCCTAATTCCCGACGCGGTTCGCACATACACATACCAAAACATTCCAAACACCACCGTCAACGTGATGCGTCCCTAACGGCCAAGTTGGAACTCGACCCTCCCCTAAGCCAATCGCCCTTGCATGTTTACAGGGTGCAGTGTTTATCCAAACCTGCGTCACTTGCGTTTTTGCTCGCTTGCTTTCCGAAAACATCATCCGTGCCAGCGGCTTGAACTTCCGTGCTCTATTCACACACTCGCAAACCAAACCTCGCGCATTGAACACGGCACCCACGCCTCCAAACCCCCTCCAAAAAGCCCCCAAGAATACGGTTATGTGGAACACATAGTAATATGCAGCTTGGTATGAGCGCTTGAGCAATACCCATGCGTGGCGCTCAGAACGACGTGTGTAGTTCAGACAATTTCCTGGGAATTTATGGGCTTAATTCGACAAACTCCACCGACAACACCCGCTTTAAGCTGAGGTCTAACCACCCCGGATGACGGCTTACTGCTTGCTTCTCGGCTCTCCTACAATTGGGTGGTACTTGGGTATCGTCGTGCTTGACTTGGTGAGAGGGGAGCGTGTTCTTGACTAGCTTATGATTAACAAAATGCATGTCCGGACTTTAGTGGAGGAGTGTAGTTACTGTTGTAGATATGTGCTGGTTTTCTGTGTACTGAATCATTTACTTTCCTACCCGTACATGTACCCAACCTCGTATGGGTTTACTACGTAGTAATTGTAATAGGTTGTATTGTGTATGCAATTGGCAAAGGGTCAGAAAGTGTGTGGAAAAGAGAAATCTCTTAAAAGTGGGTTTGACACTATGCTTATCAAGTCGTCTAGGCTTCATGTGAAACGTTCTTCGGATGGCATATTCCACGAGCGTTGTTTGTGAGGAAGCTGGCCCGGTAACATGGAGCAGTAATGTGACGCATATGACGCACGCTACATAATCTACTAAATATCAGTTGAACCTGATGTATATCATTATTGTAATGAGGGATAATCATCTTATCACACTCCATACGGCCCAATAAAACACGGCGAGCATGTTTGTAGAACACGAGCGGGAAAATGTTTTCAGAAACAACTGCGGGGGTACTTTGTTTTTTTGCTTTTATAAGTTTCAGTATTCCGCATCGAGGAAAACGTTGGTTCTTGCATAAAATGGATGAATATGAAGAGTACATGAGAAGCAGCTCATACAGTATCCATTCATCAACGGTACGTAATAACCTAGTACTCTGAGTTTTCAGCACAAGCGTTGGGCCACGTTGATATAATCGTTGATTTGGACCAATTTTGCGGTCGACAATTTTGTCAATCATTGGGGATGCATGGGAAGATATTGCGCGACCAACTAGAGGATTTGGTATATCAGAGTAGCACGTATTAGTATCCCATGGTATGAGTTTGGAGACGTGAAAAACCGGATGGCATTCTATCTCAGATGGTAGTTCAAGACGGTAGACCTATTGGTTGATGCACTCAATAACCGTAAAAGGTCCAACATAACATTGTTTAATGCGCTTTTGAAACGCTTTGCGATTTGTGTGTTTTCGTGTATCATGGAAGGTGGAGAATGTATAAATTCCATGATATCAATTGGTGGAGTGGTCAGCAACAGACTTATTGGGGTCTGCGGATAAAATCCGTAACACGAATAGAAAGGGGGAAATCCCGTCGTGCTGGATGAGTTACTTGCGCGCCTTTAATCATTTTTGCAGTGTAGGCGATTGGGTGGGTTTCACTTGAAAGTAAGTCCTTTTGTAGCAGGACAGCGCCAATTGCATATTTAGAGGCATCATCACTTACTATGACTTCAGAGTCAGGGCCAGTATGCGGAGTGACTAACACCGGGGCATGAGTGAGACAATATTTCAATTTGTTAAAAGCCTGTTGGTGCTTTATTTGCCAATCTGGCAGAGTAAACTACTTTGTAAGGTCATACAAAGGTCGAGCAGTTGTCGAAGAGTTTAACAAGTGTCTTCGAAACAAATGCAAAAACCCAACAGCTGCCCACGTCTGTTACGGAACGCGGAACAAGCCAACCCATGACAGCTTAAACATTGTCAAAGGAGGGAGTAATTCCCGTACGGTTTCCCAAAGGTTTAAGCGTAAAACCGAGAAATTTCTCAATATCTATCTTGCCCATTCACACTTTGTAGGGCGAATACATACATTATTTTTGTCAAGGATAGGAATTACTCAACATGTTGCATGTAAGAGTCAGCATCCTCATTGAAAATGATGATGTCGTCCATATAACAAATCACGAATTAATTTAATATATTATGTTTGGGTCTTTGTTTATCGACATGGCCAGAAAAAAATCGCATCAATATATCGTTGTCAGCTGCTTGGAGCACTGCATAGGCCAAATGGCATAACGCGCATTTCAAATTGACCATATTGTGTAATGAGACTTGTTTTTTCAACATCTGCTTCATGGAAATGGAGTTGATGAGAGGCAGTGGAAATGTCAATCGTGGACCATACTTTACCTTGACCAACAATATCGAGCATTGTGTCGATCCGCGGTAGAGGGTAGGCTGATTTCCCGGTGATCCGGTTGAGGCCTTTGTAATCAATGCACATCCGAAGCTGACAATTTTTCTTGAGAGCAAACATGACTGGTGATGCATACGGGCTATTACTCCCCCGAATCAATTGTTCTTCAGATACTCCTCAAGTTAGCGCTGCAGCTTTGTAGTTTCAGCAGGGCTCACACGGTAAACCTTGGATTTTGGGGGTTGTGAATTAGGCTCCAAGTCCATATGATGATCATAAGTACCACGGGAGCGGGGGGAGATCATCAAAAGCAGTATATGTGTGATTATATTGGTTCAGCGAAGTGTGTGATCTGGCATCATAGGCAGGGCCCAAGTCAGTTTCAATACGGAATGCATCATCAGCGGAGCGGCCAAGGAGATTGTGTGGTACTTCACCAATGACCTTTGCTGCAACCAATGACGCATCGTCTGAAATTTGAATGAGGGTTACAAAGAAGAAAGCGGTGTCTTTATCGTTTTGTTCGACGATACGTTTCATTTTATTTGCTGTGATAACCTCAACTGAAGCAGGCCGAGGCGCCGTAACAGGAGAAGAGAAAATAATATACTTCGTTTGGCGATTTAACGCAGTACCAGTGGTCCAATTGATGTAAGAATTTTCATCTTTTAGCCAAGGAAGGCCTAGGATGGTGTTTGCAAGAGAATCTGAGGTATTAAGATTCACAAAATATTCCTTGTGATAACAAATATACTCAGGAGAGTGATTGATCGTGCTGCATATTGATTTGCAATAACAGTAGTTTCATAATCAGCAAGAGAAACGCGAAAGGTTTTATCAAGGCGTCTTGCAATCAATTTAATTTACTGACCGTCTCTGCTGAACGAAAATCTCTTTATGCACCACTGACATTTAAGACAGATAAAGAAGGTGAAGATGTGTGATCTGTCAAACTGGTCTGAATTTTCAGGAAGCCATTTTCAATTTGTTGTGATATGAGATTGACATGCGCATACTCAACTCGTGGTTGGTGCGATTTGTATGCCTTTGTTTCAATGCCATGTGCGTAAGCATAGTTAGCGGCGGGGGCATGAGCAATAGTAGAGCGTTCCTCGATCGCATGATCAGCGAGGTAGATACTCACATAAAAGGTGTTGGTCCTTGTGGCACATCAAACTCAGTGTTGTTGACAGTTAGAGCAGAAAATAGAAAAGTACCCTTAGGGTATGTATGAACATGTGTATGTTTGTTGAAAATATGTTTAAAGGACGAGTTAGATCACCATCTGAGAATACCAATTGACAATTGACAAAGGGACAGAAAGTGTAGAAAAATCTCTTAAAACTGGGTTTGTCACTATGCTTATCAACAAGTCGTCTATAGGCTTCATGTGGAACGATCTTCGGCTGGTATATATTTCATGAGCGTTGTTTGTGAGGAAGCTGGCCCGTCAACATAGAGCAGTAATGTGACGCATGTAACATAACCTACGTCATAGAGATTATGACGTAGGTTACATAATCTGCTATAAAATTTTGGTTGAACATGATTTAGATAATTATCATTATCGGGGATATTCACATTGCTCACATGGATCACATGGCTATAGATCCTTCTCCACGACCTCGTATGCTTCCATGTCGGGGGAGATAACGCCGATTTCCATGCTCATCGAATATATCCCTTGTTGCCCTTGCTCACATTACGTTCTTCGGCTCCATGAGCGCTTTGTTCACGTTGTGGAGGAGTTCATGGCTGCGGAGGGCGGTTAAAGGGCGGGACTTGCGTTTGGAGGCTCGTTGAATCCTTTCTGGGGGCTCTCGTGATCGCCCTATCTAGGAATCTTGTTTGGTTGGATTTTCCGGCCCCGCATAAGCCCTTGATTGTGGACGTTACGGTCAACAGTAAGTGCACAAATACCATTGTTCCGGCTGTGGGGGTTCCGCTTCCGCTCTCTCGCTGTCTGGCAGCCTTACGCTAGAAGCTGAACAAGCTAAACTCGATGCCGACATCCGCATTTCGTCCTCCCTTGACGCGCCGCCTATTCATATTGTACATTACTATATTCCCTTCGGGATGGGGATCGATTGGCTCCAATTACGGCAGTAGTTGAGTTGGTTGATCACTTGGCAATTTTGGTGGTTGTTCAACGTTTTTCAAGCTTGGGTGCGGCGGACTATCGTTTTGTTAGGTCTTAAAGATATACCCGTATAAAGGAGTTTATACAACGGTCTACATATGTCCCATGCCGTCAATGTCCCTTGCCGTCAATGGGACGTGCGTGCGTCGTGAGTTAATGCATCGTCTTTCTGTGGTTCTTCATGACACGCTCGGTTCCTATCTTCGTGATGCTTTGCAAGGGGGTGGCGCAGCTGCTTTTGCATGCCTCCCTACTCCGTGGGCTTAGGTTTCTTTGATGACGTTTTTCCCTCTTTTGGTGCTAGTGGATTCCATTATTTTCCTTATCATAAATTACATTATACACTAAGCCGATATTCCAATTAGAAAAAAGTACACGGCTCGTAGGAACACGGCTCGGCCGGTACACGGCTCGCGGGACGAAAATATCACGAGCCGTGTTCCGCGCGCTTTATGGTATTCCAATTAGGCCGGTACACGGCTCGGACCGCAGTACATAGGGGCTTTGTATCGAGCTTATACAGCATGTCTATCTGCGCAGCCATCGCGCCCGCATACACTCTCTCACCAACAACTACCCGCACCTGCGCCCGTTCCACGTTGTTGAATCCGAGGCGCATCACGCTTGCAGGGGCCGTGGCCCCGCTTTTCGGCTTGGCGGCACTCGTGAATGACGTTCCGCCCGCGCCATATGTGGTAATGGGTACGGACCCCTCCGCCAGGAGCTCTGTGCAGACAGTTGCGCTCGCGGCCGATACAACAGTGTAATGGTACACGAGAAGGCGTCGTTCGCGGCAACGTGCGGAAGTAGCTAATGTGCGAGCGTTGCCTCAGGGCGGCCGTGGAAGATGCCGCTCCGGAAAGGCGAAGGGCAAGCCGAGGAGGGCGTCGATGAAAGGCATCAAGGCATGGCGGTTGCGTATTGAGGAGACGCCGTGCATGCACGAGACCGAGTACCTCTGCACAACTGACAAGTGGGCGAGCGACGTCAACAACACAATGTACAAGGAGTTCCGGCGGACTTTTCGAATCCCTTTCGGATTGGAACAAGATATAGTGGAAGCCGCTGACGCCTCGGGCAGATTCCGCGAGGATAGGCCGGGCTTAAGAAAAAGAGGGCAAGGGGTGCTCCGTCCTCACCTCTCACGCTTAAGATCTTGGCGTCGCTGAGGGTTATGGCGTTGGGCTGCCCTATGGATGGCATGAGGCTGGAGAGTGGTATCTCCCAACCTGTGCTTGCAAAGTTTTTTCACAAGTTTACTACCTGGATGGTGGAGAAATATTTCGAAGACAACGCGAATATGCCCAGCGACACAGCGGAGCTAGACAGTATAGAGATTGTGTACTCCTTGCTTGGGCTCCGTGGCTGCGTGGGTAGCATAGACGGTGTGAACTTCGCGTGGGACAACTGCCATGCACCGAGTGTGCCGGTCTACAAAGGGTAGGAGAACTTTCCAACTGTGGTCTGCAACGTCACCTACGATCATGCCCGTCGTATTAAGTCTGCGCACGCCCCTTTCCCGGGTGCCGGAAACGACAAAAACATTGCTAGGACGGACCCTTTCGTCTGGGCGGTGAGATATAACAGCATGTACCTGAACTTCAAGTACCCAATGTCCGGCTATATGGGAGCTTCACACAGTATGACAGGTAGAACCGGTGTTCCATATATATTGTGGTATGCTTGCTTGCTCTGTGTGTTATGTTGCCTGACTATAGCCATGTTTCATGTAATGCCTTTGTATATAAAGGTGCATGGCTTCTCTATGGCAATCGCTGCCACAAGTGGCGGGTAACCATTGCTGGGTATAAGCACATCGGGTACGATGAAGCCATCCGGTGGAGTGAAAGGTAAGGCTACACTTGTGTAGCCCATCTTGTGCATATGTACTTGTTGCGAGACATAGTTTTGTGTGGTAATCAAATTGCTACACAGCAATGTTGGTCAAGTAGCATCGTGATAGTACGGCTGTGACTCAGCACAATAAGATGATAAGCCAATCAACAAAAGAGAGGATTAGGCTGCTGATGGTGGCAAGTCGCTGAGCGTTAGATATCATCTAAAGGCTCCGAATATACGTTGGCGTGTGCTCACCACAAGGTGAGTGCGTGTCCTGTGATAGGCAAGTGCTAGGCACTTGCGGAGGGTGAGATGACATGCAGTGTCACTCACCAAGTGTAAGCATTCCTTATCGCCCCCTCAACTTTGATAGGTTATGGGCCCTCAAGTTGCTAGTTGTTGGAGTCATTTTTCTTAAATAGAACCTAGAGCTTGCTTCTCGAAGAGTGGTAGACCTTTGTGGTGTCGCACGATACGTGAGTTGCGGCTGGCTCACAAAGTGATTGGCTCTTGCTTGTGTTTGTAGCTTTACTTCGATACCCGGTTGGTAGCGACTTGTTTGAATGTTTGTGTCGCTTGGAGCCTTGAACCTGTTAGAGTTGGGAACGGATAGTTACACGGAGGTCGTGCCGGCCCCACAAGGGGGGCCGGCTTTGGTGACTAGAGAAGTGAGAGGAGAGAGATGGCGGCCGGCGAAGGCACCGGCAAGACCGGCCGACCGCCACTAATAGGGAATAGAGTACCGCTAATAGCATAACACTAAATACTATGATGACAAATAGCTACCTTGTACATAAGTACTATGCAACGGGATGCTAGTGCTAACACCCCCCCTCAAGGTAGCCGAGGTCTTGACGTCGTCCTAGCTTGCGTTGAGGAAGGTGTCATCTTGGTAGAAGGTGTAGTGCTTGTAGCGTGTGTCTCCGGCCGGGTAGGTGTAGCGACATGCGCTCACAAGAACGTGCCGCTACCGGCGAGTTGCCGATATGAAGCAGTTCCAAATGTACTGCGTAATGTACTATTCTCACATGTAGCGGGAAAAACTGTCCACGGGGGAATTAGCCGACGCATGAGAGCGACCGGCGAGGAAGAAGCAAGGCCAACAAGGCCGTTAGGAGCGTGCAAGCACGCAAAAAACATAGACGGGCGCTCGTGTTGACTCCCCCTTCTCGCCGTGGGAAAGTTAAGCTCCTCGCTAAGTAAGGTGAGCGTTGCGGCATTGCCTCGGGCAAAAAACAATAACAGTACTAATTAAAGTACGCACGGGCCGAATTTTTCGCGGGTCGGTCTGAAAAACCAGATCCGGTCGAGAGCATCGGTAGGCTGAAGGCTAGGTGAGACTGAAAGCTGGGTGGGGCGAACGTGGCGCCGGGCGCTTTACACACGCTCTTCTCTTTTTTACGTGGGAGATGGTAGGACAGTCGCGGACAACCAGCTCGAAGGCGAAGCGTGGGGTCGGTGGGACGATGAATTACTAGCGTGGCGCCGAGCGCTTTACACACGCTCTACTCTTTTTTACGTGGGAGTAGGTAGGACTAGCGTGGCGCCGAGCGCTTTACACACGCTCTTCTCTAGTGTAACTTGGTGGAGGGCCCATAACCTGTTAGAGTTGGGAACGGATAGTTACACGGAGGTCGTGCCGGCCCCACAAGGGGGGCCGGCTTTGGTGACTAGAGAAGTGAGAGGAGAGAGATGGCGGCCGGCGAAGGCACCGGCAAGACCGGCCGAACGCCACTAATAGGGAATAGAGTACCGCTAATAGCATAACACTAAATACTATAATGACAAATAGCTACCTTGTACATAAGTACTATGCAACGGGGGCGCCCGCCGGCGGCGCAGCGGCGGCGGCCCCGGAGAGGGGTGCGCTCGCAGGCCCGTCGGCACCCCCTCACCTCCCCGTGGTGGGCGCTGGAAACCCCGTAGCCGTGCCAGGCCTTGCACGGTAGGGGGCTAAGAGGGCCGACAGCTCGATCCGTGGGATCAGCAGCTGTCGGGAAAGCCCTGTACATAGGGCTTTTGAAAAAAACAATTTCTGTGCACTACCGGCGCCAAGATCTCCCGCTCGGCCCGTCCGATATGTTTTTTCGCGCACAGATACTCCTAGATACAGCCTTACTTTTAGGAGTGGGACCTGGACTACGGCAGCGTTTGATGGCGAGGAGGGTACGGCCGGATCAACGGTGGGAGGCGGGTGTTGGAGCTGGTGGTGGTCAGCCGGGAAGCAGCGCCAGGAAAGGGCGCTCGCTAGCTACCGACCAGCCCTGTGCCGGTCGAACCTTGCCGAGGGGTGAGGCAAAACATGGCACTGGACGGTGGCTAGTCGCAGACGGAGGAGCGGCTACAGGAGGCGGCGGCGATCCTCATGATCAGCCGCCGCCGGAAAGCCCTGTACGGAGGGCTTTTTAGGATACTAAAAATAATGTCCGTACCCGGCGTCGAGCTAGTTGGGGAGCAGCACCAGGGAAGGGCGCTCACTAGCGCGCCGCTACGTCGTCCAGCGTCATCTCCCGGGGGGAGAAGTCAGCTGGGACGTCAAGGAGGACGGTCGCGATGGGAGGAGCGACACGATCTGGCGGCGACGACCCTCTGGGTCGGCGCCGCCGGAAAACCCGGCACGGAGGGTTTTGCTTAATTCCGGGCGCCCGCGGCCCGCCGGATCCGGCCACGGTGACCTGCCCCCCCCCCTCTTCGACACCCACTACCCCGACAGACCTTCATACTCCTAGGAAATTGAAATTGAAATTGAAATTGAAATTGAAATTGAAATTTAAATTGAAATTGAAATTGTTTACAACATGTACCGTATGCGCCGGTTTTTCACCAAAGGCCGGATGCGTCGGCTGCTGTCTCTGGGCCCTCCCAACTATGTCAAACATGGAACTTACAAGTCAGGGCTAGACCGTGAACCACCTATGTCCAACCTCTCCAAGTGTGGTCGGGGGTTTTACTCCCCCCCGGGGAGGGTCTGAAGCGGTTTGAAAGCGGTGTGCAAGGATGGCATGGGGAGGTGCATTATGCGGAGGTTCGGCGAGTGGTCGTGCGGGATTTGGTGCGGTAGACGAGGAGGAGGTAATGTAGCCAGTGGACGGTGTGTGCGTGGAGTGAAGAAAGGATGCGAGATGTGTCGAGTCGTGTTTTGGTGATTAGTTTGTCGGGAGGGTCGGTGCGGAGGGTGAGGAGGGAGGTGAGACTTGCTATGGTGGTCGAGTGCGGGGTTCCGGTGCGGCTCATGACTATGGGTAGGATATCGACTTCGGTACATGGCCAGTGGTTTCAGATGGCGTTTGCGAGGGGTGTGTATTTGTCCCTAATCAAGCTAGCTGTGTGGGAGAGGTTGTGGTCGGTGCAGTACTTCCATTCCCCTATCTGTATTTTCCTGATAGATGAGTATCGGCGGCGGCCGTTGTTGTGACCTACGAAGCGAGGTTCGAGGAGGCGTATGAAATCGGGTTTGTGCGCCGGGGGACGTAATGTAGGTGGGAGGATTTCGGGGGGGAGGATAGCGGGGCACGAGGTTAGAGAGTCGGGCGAGAGACCTTCGTCTGCGTCAACAAGGCGGGTGGGCATGTGGGTGGGGTGCGGAGGGTGGCAGTCGAGGGGGGTGGGGGGGGGTGGGGCGGGTGAAGGACTTGATGGGTTTGTTACCGAAGTCTGCAGTGATAGTCTCCCAACGTCCTCCGTTGTGGCGTTCCAGGAGGGTTCATACTCCTAGGAGTCCTTGAGCGTGGGCCCGGGTGAGCGCGGAGGCCCCCGCTCAAGAAAAGGCTGCTCGGTGGACGCGCGATCAGAGGGGGGAGGGTACGGCAACAAGCCGGAAAACCGACAGGTACCCGGGTACCAGACAGAGAAAAAACCGAGGAAATGGGCGGGGAAAATTTAGGCGCGGAGGCAGGAGCGCTAGTTTTTTCTATGTCTGTGTGTCTCGGTCCCCCCCACCTGTCCTCGAGGTGATGGGGGACCTCGACACGGAGGACCGCCGCGTCGGTGGACGCGGCAAGACCTTGGGGCGGGGTTTACGGGATGGAGCGGCGGGATCGACGAGCGACCGCGCGAGGAGGGGTTTTTTGCCAGCCTTTCCCCTCCTACCTTCGGCAAGACCGAAGTCACGCGGGAGCTAGATTAGGCTGGCCCGTCGTCCCTCCCGAACGCCGACCGGCCTAGGCCGGTCGACACCCCGGTTCGGCGGGAGCGGGCCGTGCATCGTGAAGGTCGAGCAGCAGTTTAGTTTTGCATTTCTAGACAAGTGGATTTATTTTTAGATCTGTTTTTCTTGATTACAAAATTATTACGCTATTACTGCTTAGGTGGGGGGACTGTGGCAATTACTGAGGTTGCTTACAGTTATATAACTCCCGAGGAACGTCGAGACACACATCGCAGATAGGTGTGCCGATAAGAAATGAACCTGGTCGGAGAGACCCGGGCCCAACTTGCTAATAAGTCATGTATGGCGAAGTAGAGTGGCCCGTGAGACGACACTCGGTCCAGTTTGCCGGGACATGTTGTGAACAATTTCAATTTCAATTTCAATATGCAACGGGATGCATACAGGAGGGTGAGCTTTATGTCTTGGCGCTGTACGTAGACGACAGCATCATCGTCGGACCGGCGGGTAGCTTCATCGTTGGGTTCAAGTCGGCTTTCGACAATTGGTTCAACGTGCAAAACGTAGGTCCAATGTTTTGATTGCTTGGCATGCCATTGGAGCGTGATCATCGCAGCCGCATCATCAGGATTGGACAACAGCAATACGTCTTAGATATGTTGGAGCGCTTCAACATGATGGGCTGCAAGTCAGTGGGCTCACCTATGGCGGTCGATGCTTTGAGCAATTGTGTGGAGACGTCGACATCAAGGTTGCCTCCCGGTCTAGTGCCGTACCAAAGCTTGATCGGCAGCTTGTTGTTCGCTTCCGTAAGCACACGGCCCGACATCACCATGGCTGTTAGCCACCTTAGTAGGTACATGTCCGACCCCTCTCAGTCACATTGGGAGCAAGGCAACAAGGTGCTCCGCTACCTCAAGGGGACCGCAGAGTCGGTGTTGATGTACGGTGGCAAACCCTCATCAACGGTGGTAGGATGGTCAGATTCTGACTATGCGAGTGGTATTGGCGAGCGGCGCTCTCGCACGGGGTATGTGTGCATGCTCAACGGTGCAGCGGTGAGTTGGAAAAGTCAGCGGCAACAAACTGTGGCGTTGTCGACAGCGGAGGCAGAGTATATGGCGCTGACTGCGGCGACTCAGAAGGCGATGTTTTTGAAGCAAATGCTCCACGAGTTTCACCAAGACTCCGGGTCTCCCATCACAATTCACGAGGATAATCAGAGTTGTATTGCACTCAGCAAGAATAGCATGACGACCGGACGCAGCAAGCACATGGACGTGAGGTACCACTTCTGTGGGGAGAAGGTGGAGAGCGGAGACATCGAGGTGCAATATTGTGCGACGGAGAACATGCTTGCTGATGTGCTTACCAAGCCCATAGTGAATGCAAGGCACGGCAAGTTGTGCAGTGCCATCATGGGATTGCCTGCGTAGCAAGGGGGAGTGTTGCGAGACATAGTTTTGTGTGGTAATCAAATTGCTACACAGCAATGTTGGTCAAGTAGCATCGTGATAGTACGGCTGTGACTCAGCACAATAAGATGATAAGCCAATCAACAATAGAGAGGATTAGGTTGCTGATGGTGGCAAGTTGCTGAGCGTTAGATATCATCTAAAGGCTCAGAATATACGTTGGAGTGTGCTCACCACAAGGTGAGTGCGTGTCCTGTGATAGGCAAGTGCTAGGCACTTGCTGAGGGTGACATGACATGCAGTGTCACTCGCCGAGTGTAAGCATTCCTTATCGCCCCCTCAATTTTGATAGTACTCAAGTGGTGTTGGTATTAATGTAAACACCAACATATATATATACAGGATGGGGTCATGCCGGAAGGATGCGGAAGATTTGTTCGGAATCTTGAAAAAACATTCCGGACTTTGAGGACACTCATACTATTCAACAAGGAGAGCTCAATGAATTCATTCTTTAAAACATGTTGTATCTTACATAAAATATGTTAATGGATTGGGATGGCATCTCATATTTGGGATGCGAAGATGACCATTGGATAGGTAGTGACAAAACTGACTTGTGCGATATTCTTGAGAGATAACGGCGAGCTAGAGAGGCAGCTCATGTCGCAGGTACCATGCAGTCAAGGCCCCCCATTCTGCGACGGTGCGGCTCTCACACGCACAGTCTCACACAGTCACACACACACACAAACACAGCCACACACACATACACACGCACAGTCAGACACACAATCACGCACAATCACACACACACAGTCACACACAAACACACAGGCACAGTCTCACACAGACACTCAGTCACACACACACAGTCTCACACACATACACACACACACAGCCACACACAGTCTCACACACAGTCTCACACAGACATACACATACACAGTCACAGTCACACAGACACACACATACACACACACAGTCACTCACGCACAGTTTCACACAGACACACACACACACACACACAGTCACATATATAATCTCACATAGGCACACACAGTCTCACACACACAGTCACACACGCACAGTTTCACACAGGCACACACATACACACGCATACAAAGTCTCACACAGACATACACAGACACACAAACAGACACACACACACACACAGTCACACGCACAGACACACACACACACAGTCACACACACACACACACACAGTCACACACATATATGTCATTGGATCATAAAGTTACTAATACCTCGCTGTTTGGTATGCACTATCCAGCATTACCGCAGCATTGTGTCGGATGATGGTTCTCGAGTTCGTCGTACTGTAGACGACAACTTCACGTCGACGGGCTCGCTCATCTTGTCCGTGCAGCCGAGGGTCGAAGCTGGTTATGATGGGGCCTTCAGGAAACTGCTTGTAGAGCATGGCTAGACCGTGCGAATATGCTTTTGTGGCTACGCAGGTCCAGAAACACTGCATAGCTATGGATATATAAAATGGCAGCAGCAACATTGCATTCGCAACAAATGTAATTGATGATTTGATGTCATTAACTTTGGCTTTCACCTAGTCCTCCACCACGCCATTGCCACCCTCCCCCTCCTCACTCTCATTGTTAGTGCTAGAAATCACATTGACAGAAATTGCTACTTCACTAGCTTTATCATTTACTGCACTCTGTGCATGTCCATACGTGCTAGGGTCACCAATGTCTACAGCCGGCGGCGCGGGTGTACATGGTTGTCGGGCGCGTTATGCCAGGAATTGTCCCTTACTGTGCAACCGATACTCCTCAATATCAAAAACAATGGCTTGCTGTTGAGCATGGTTTTGGGCTGCCACATTAAATGTCAAAGTCAAGGAGTTTTGATAATTCATGGTAAACATCTCACGCTTAATACCCTTTAACTTTCCCCTCACAACCGTTGATGCAGGGCTGAGATTAGGAGATACCAAGTCATTCTCACTTTCTTTCAGGGACCTTCTTCAACTTCTCGTGTTTTTTGTGGAATTGCAGCTTATTCTTTCTTGCCTCCGGCCAGATCTTCGATGGGCGGTCCGCGACCACACCCTCCCCGTCAGACGGCAGCTCTACCGCTCCACATTTCCTGTCGCCGACGCCACGAAGGCCAGCTCAGTACGACAAGCTTCACCACCTAGAGGCCCTTACTGCACGAAGATCTTGAACTCCACAGGCTCCCACGATTCCTTCATGGGCGGCACAGCGGCGGCGTCTACATCCAACCCCACCTCCTCCTCCGAATAACTGTCGTCCGCGTGAGCACCAACTGCGATCTATACCTTGCGCTATTTATTTGTCATCTTTTTCGCGTTCGGGTCTGCGAGCTGTTGGGCGCACCTGCCGTCCGCGGTAGCACCCTCGGCGGCCTCCTTCTCGCGCTGCTTGCGGGCCTTCATTTTTGCGGCGGCATGCTGAGCGCGGGCCCGGTCGAGCTCCTTCCGGCGCCAATAGGCGCGCTTTATCTTTTCGATGATGTCCGTCCACTATTTTCCGGAGGGGGGATGCCCTTCACCGTCCAATAACTCACCAGCGACCTAAAGTAGGTGGGACTGAGTCATATACAAAAGTTCGCGTGTCGGGCTGTGAGAAGTTGGCAGGTTGGCCAATGCGGGCGGGTACCTCAAAGATCACGCCCGTAACTTCCGCATTGATGTTCAGCCACCTCTCCCATATTCGCACCGAGCGCGAAGTATGGCACTGCATCTCCACGCTTTGTTCGGCTGTTACCTTGCCCCCTGCGAAGAGGTGCTTCAAGCGGCCAAGCGCGAGCTGCATGAAGAGAATTGCGGCACGCTCGTCGAGAGGTACCTCCACCCCCTTCAGTCCCCCGTCGGGCGCCTCCTTCTTCGTGGGCCTCATCCCCGAGGCGGAGAGGGACGCCTCAAGCGCATCTTGTTTCTCCGCCTCTATCATGTGCCAGTTTCCGGCTTGCGCGGCTCCCTCTTGTGAACGTTTGCGCCGAGGCATATTGGGCGGACTAAGCTAGCGATGCTGGACGGGGCTGTGGATGGTGGGATATTGCGTAGCGACTTTTGCCGGCTATAGGGGGAAGAGCCCCACGCGACGCGACAAACGGGATATAGTGTACAATGTATATTAGCACTCGCCGGCGGTGCAGCGGCCGCGGCCCCGGAGGGGGGTACGCTCGCATGCCCGTCGGCACCTACCTCTACCTCCACGCGGTGGGCGCTGGCAACCCCGTAGCCGTGCCAAGCTTGGCACGGTAGGGGGCTGAACGAGGTACCGAAAGCTGCGATCCGCGGGATCAGCAGCTGTCGGGAAGCCCTGTACGGAGGGTTTTGGAAAAACATAATATCCGTACACTAGCACAGGGATCTCCCGCTCGGGCAGTCCGATATATTTTTTCAGCAAATAAATACTCATAGATACTCTCCCGTCACGGCGGGAACGATGTCTACGGATTGTTTTTTGGCGAGGAAGGGTACGGACGGATCAGCGGTGGGACGAGGGTGTTGGAGCTGGCGGCGGACATCCGGGAAGAAGCGCTAGGGCACGGCGCTCGCTAGCAAACGCCAACCCTGCGAGAGTTTTAAGTCTACCCTGGGGGCGAGGCCTGAAGCTACGCAGGACGGAGGTGGGTCGCGGTCGGAGGAGCGGCACGGTCTGGCGGCGGCGATCCTTAGGATCGACCGCCGCCGGAAAAACCCGGTACGGGGGCTTTTGTAAACATATTCCCGTACCCAACATCTTTTGTGGTTCGGCGACTCGATCCATATGTCCGATCCACCCCTCCCCTAGTCGGTACCCGGTTATCGACAGGCTGCCTCATGCACTGTGCCTAGCTAGGGTTATCGTAACGGCACACTGGTCGTAAAGGCGGCCCCCTAACAACGTAAACCACCGGGGGAGGGTACGGCCGGCCATAGCGCGATCGAATGGGTGTTGGAAACAGACGGAACAAGGACATGGGACATGAGAACATATGGCACGGGGGCATGAGAGCCATACGGACACCGTCTGCATCTTAGTTTTTTCTCTTCCCAGCCCCCGAAGGAGGAGGGGAGACTCGGCTAGGTGGCGAAGTGCGTCGGGAGGAGCAACTACTACCTCGGGCGGGGAAGAGCACGGATTAAGGACCGACGAAGATCTGAGCGAGGGGGTTTTTCACATGCCTTTCCCCCTAGCTCCTGCACGACCGGAGTCGCACGGTACCCGAGGTCGGGCACGTTCGCTCCGACCATCTCACGTTGACCAGCCTCGCTGATCAGTATCCCCGGAACGGCTGGAGCAAGCCGCGTATCGTGGAGACTATTGACACTTTTTATTTTATATTGTATCCAAAAAAATTACGTATAGATAAGAAAGTAATAAATACTTGGTTACGTTAATGTTTTACACGGTATCGTCACTACCAATAAAGAGGTTGGGATTAGTGGTTCACGGTCTAGCCCACGTTTATGAGTCCCAATTTGGCATAGCACGGGGGGCCCAGAGACAGCAGTTGGTTAATACTGGTACTGTTGTACACAATTTCAATTTCAATTTCAATTTGTACAATGTACTAGTTTTTCGAGCCGTGTACCTCCTCCCGAAACACGGCTCGGGCAAAAGGGAACACGGCTTGGCACACGGCTTGTTCCTTTTGGGCCGGTACACGGTAATTGGAATACCTGTAAAAGTGAGATTTTTGGTCATATTGGTAATATAGATGTTAATCCATGTACACACGGAATGGCATGAAGGGGGATAGAACCGCCGCTTCCCGGAACGGAGCTGTACGCCTTATCTAAGTACCGCCAAAAATCGGTACCCGATAGGAACATATTGTGTATAGAACCCATCGCATCGCATCGCGACTGAGCGGCGAACACCTATAGCGAACACCTATAGGTGGAGGGCCAAGACTCCCCCGGAGTCCAGCGTACAGATGTGTCCATTAGTAGTCCTACGGAGGGATATGTAAACACTCCGCCTTAATGGACAAACTCCGGCCGGTGCCCTAGTAAACCCCGCGTAAACGCGGAGGGCCCATAACCTGTTAATCCATGTACACACGGAATGGCATGAAGGGGGATAGAACCGCCGCTTCCCGGAACGGAGCTGTACGCCTTATCCAAGTACCGCCAAAAGTCGGTTCTATCCCCCTTCATGCCATTCCGTGTGTACATGGATTAACAGGTCATGGGCCCTCCGCGTTTACGCGGGGTTTACTAGGGCACCGGCCGGAGTTTGTCCATTAAGGCGGAGTGTTTACATATCCCTCCGTAGGACTACTAATGGACACATCTGTACGCTAGACTCCGGGGGAGTCTTGGCCCTCCACCTATAGGTGTTCGCTATAGGTGTTCGCCGCTCAGTCGCGATGCGATGCGATGGGTTCATATACACAATATATTCCTATCGGGTACCGACTTTTGGCGGTACTTGGATAAGGCGTACAGCTCCGTTCCAGGAAGCGGCGGTTCTATCCCCTTCATGCCATTCCGTGTGTACATGGATTAACAGGTTATGGGCCCTCCGCATTTACGCGGGGTTTAATAGGGCACCGGCCGGAGTTTGTCCATCAAAGGGGAGTGTTTACATATCCCTCTGTAGGACTACTAATGGACACATCTGTACGCTAGACTCCGGGGGAGTCTTGGCCCACCACCTATAGGTGTTCGCTATAGGTGTTCGCCGCTCAGTCGCGATGCGATGCGATGGTTCATATAAACAATATGTTCCTATCGGGTACCGACTTTTGGCGGTACTTGGATACGGCGTACAGTTCCGTTCCCGGAAGCGGCGGTTCTATACCCCTTCATGCCATTCCGTGTGTACATGGATTAACAATAGAGGTTTGAATTACATGGCTAGAATTACGTAGTAACATGTGTTACCTCCGACGTTACATCTCCCCTAACGGTTCAAGCGCCCACGCGCGCGCGGACAATAAAATGTCCGCACACAATATGACGCATCACCAACGATTGTGTGTCCACCTTCTGCCTTTTGCGAGAGCTATCGCTCACGGAAACGGCATCGTGGCTCTTGCTAGCCACGCAAGGTGTTGATCACTTGAGTCTCCTGCACGACGCACGAGAACACACTCCCTGAGTTCAGATGGTATTGCCTACCGACCTCTACCCCGTTGCGCGTGGTGACGCGCCGGAACAACAGCCATGCTAGTTGCAATTGTTGACAAATATTGTACAACAGATAGCAGCCCAGGTCCAAACTCTATCCGTCGCAGCCGCGCCAACAAAACCCACTACTTCAGCCATCCCCACAGCCGATTTCGACAGAGCTGCGGGTGGACGACGCGAACTCGACGCTCTACCAGCTGATAGTACAAACACCCCTCTAGAGTACATCGACCATAGAGAGTGGTAAGAATTCGTGTCCCGTACGTTCGCGAAATGCCTACCCCCCTCCGGCACAACAGCCCCGTGCCTGTGAAACCCTCGACACGACGAGGCCGACAATTGTTTTACAGATAACGCGGAGGGATCTCCTCCCGCGACGAGTATCGACACCTGCTATGCTATGGTGTATTTACGGCCGCCGCTAACTCGGCACTCGAAACTGCTATGGAAACGATTCGCTCGGTCACCTCTACCCCCGACGAAACAGCCTACGCCTACTCACTCGTCGACGCGGCGCTACGTACACATCAAGCAGTGGTCCCAGCGGGAAAAGCGCGACTCATCTCCATCAGGCGCTTCAAGGCGAAGGAGATCCTCACCGGCGAAGAACGAGTCGCGGAGCGGCTCGTCTACAAACGGTGCTTCGACACCGTCGCCTCCGACCGTGGAGGCAACGTCGTCGACGGCCTCCTATCAGCCCTGGAGGACAAGCGACTCGAAGTCAACATCACAGCAGCTGTAAAAGCGCAAGCACCTGCACAGTTCAAGGCCGACTAGCCTCGACCAAACAGACCGGACAAGCCGAACGACAAGCCGGACAAGCCGGACAAAAACAAAGCCAAGCCTAAGGACCGCACGGGAGGTCGCCCCCTCCCCTCTACCAACAAGGCACACAAAAAACCGAGGCCGACAAGGAGGAATGACGGGGTGACCCGCCGCGCCGATTCTTGCACACCAGATTCAAACTACATGCGTCATCGCGTGCGGCGAAACTGGCAAGCATGGAAAGATATCGGCGCGAGCGGTCAAGTCTTGAGGTGGATCCGGGAGGGCGTTACAATTCCCTTCCTAAATAACCCCCCACCCCCGTTCAACCAAGTCGTATCCCTACTAGACGCTACCCCCGAGCAACTCACCTTCGTCGAGGCCGAACTCGCGCGCTTCGTGGAGACGGGAGTCAGGGAGCGGACCACATGCAGCAAATACGTATCCATTTTGTCCTTAGTCGCCAAGCCCGGCAACAATCAGTGGCGATTTATCGTAGATCTCCGACACCTGAACAACTTCTGCGTCAAAAAGCGACTACGGATTGAGTCTCTGCTAGGCGCTTGCCATCTCATACGGAAGGGCGACTACATGTTCTCGTTCGACCTAAAGGACGGGTTCTATGCGATGGGCATCGTGCCAGAGAAGCGCGACTTCCTAATAGTAAGCATGCACGGCCAAGTGCACCGCCTAGCTGGCCTACCCATGGCCTGGTCGCGGACACATTCGTACGACACCATCGACAACCCGACCCCGGTGGATTTACGACCTACCAAGGGAGGCCTACGCAGCCCGACAGCGCCAGACCGAGCAAGCGCTTCCTACGGCACACGCGGTGGCGCGGAGCGAAAATCTTACCTTACGTGGACGACTTCCTCCTCTTCGCCGCCACCCGGGCTCTCGCTCTAGCGCTCCGTCAGCGCGTCGACCGCCTCCTCACCAGTCTCGGCCTCCTCCGCCACCCCTCCAAAGGTTTTTGGGAGCCGACGCAATGCGGCCACCACCTGGGCATCGACATCGACACAACAACGGGTTACTTCTTCGCCCCAGCAGAAAATCTTCAAAAGCTCGCAAAACAAGCCCGGCATCTACTGCAACGTGCTACACGAGCCAACAAATGGCTCCATGTCGAGGAACTCCAATCATTCGCTGGGCAAGCACAATACCTTTTTTTCGCTATTCCGGCGGCAAGATTCTTCCTGCGCGAACTGCACTCCGTACTGGGCGACAAGTGTGGAGGCCGAGTCCGCCTCACCCCTCAGCTCCGTCGCGTTCTGCAGTGGTGGACATAGGTACCCAGCCACGCAAATGGCAAGAACATACACAACCCGATCGAGTCAGCTTACATACAGTGCGACAGTTCGGGGTATGGTTGGGGGCAGTACTGAACGGCAGACTCGAAGCACGCGGCTTCTTGGGACCAGAGGACGAACAACATCACATTACATGGAAGGAACTGAAGGCATTCCGTATGGCCGTCCTCAACTTCTTGCCACATCTCGCTGGCCGCAACATCCTCCTCCACGAAGACAACCAGGCAGTCAGCCACGTCATGGATGGCCTTACTTCCCACTCCCCAGAAATGATGACCGAACTACGCCGCCTCCGCTACCTATTGGACACCAATAACATTCACATCAGACCCCGGTACATCCGTTCTGCGGCGAACACGTGGGCAGACAAGCTCAGCCGCCACCTCGACAACGACGAATGGCAGCTAGACCCCTCCGTGTTGACACTCAATTCGGGCCGCACACGATCGACCGGTTTGCGTCGGCTCCCAACACGCTACTGCCCCGGTACAACGCAAACTGGCTCAATCCGTCGTGCGAAGCAGTGGATTCCCTTCACCTCGCCGATGCGTCCTGGCGAAAAGAAAACAACTAGTGCAACCCGCCATGGCCCATGCTACCCGACCTCGCCCAAAAACTATAGCAGAGCGGCGCAACAGCCACAGTGGTCGCCCCCCGTTGGCAGGGCAAAGCGTGGCACCATGCCCTTACCGAGTTGGCGTGCCAAGAGACAGTCTTGCCGGCCCGCACGCACTTGTTCCGTCCCGGGCGGCGGCACGGACGCGGTATAGTCGGCAAACCTCACTGGCCCGTCATTGTCTTCCGGATTCCCTCCCGGCCTGGTTGTACCTCCGCCGGGGCGCGGTCAATGCTACCCTGACCATGTTCAACACACGACAAATCAGGCAAGCAGTCCAGGCGTACCCCACTAGAGTCGCAAAAGTACGCTACAAGATAGAGGTGGCCGGCTGCAACAACCCCTGGGCCGCCTCGATGCGCCCCTACATGCAACGCCTACTAGGTACTTACAGCCTTGGAGCTAAAACGCTCGAGTTAATGACCGCTGCTTGGGCGAAAAGCACGTCCGACACGTGTTGCAACGCGATCAAACCATACTTCCTGTTCTGCGAGGAGCAAGGCCTACCACTAGCCACAACAGCCGCTACCATGCCCGCTACATCACATGGATCGGGGAACGTGGCACCATCAAGGCACCTAGTCTGCAGCCTTACCTCTCAGCCGTGAAAGGCTTCTTCAAGGACCACGGCTCCGAACCAATCGCACAAGGCAACTTGGTAGCCAAGGTCCGGCGGGGTCTCGCAGCGTCCCAAGTTTCCCTCCACCCCAGCCGCACACGCATGTACCTGCCAGCCCGAATTATGTTGTCATCGCTACGCCTGGCCAAGACCCTCCGCACGCAGCTGACAGAAACTTGGACTCACGCGCATACGGACCTCATTCTGCGACTGTGCTCATGTCCACAAAAAAAATTGTCACGGGGGAGTTGGAGTTGTGTGCCGGTCTGGAGACCTGTTGCGTACTCCAACCGGTGGAATCCTCCTCTACCACGGAATGAGAAAAGGTCAACGGGGTACTTCCAAGGAGCGAAAACTCCTCTTTGAGCTACCGGACTCAGCCCACCTTGACATAGCGGAACTACTAAAGTACTTCGACGCTGCCCGTACCAAGTTCTCCGCCGGGAAGATTCCGGACATGCGGTGGGCCATTAGTCTACACGAACCTACGACGAATTGGACGGCGGACACCTTGACGGCATGGCTACATCGGGTACTTCGTGTTGCACACGAACAACCCCCGGACGGTTTCGCGTGGACTTCGCAATCCTTACGAAAGGGTGCAACTACTGCAGCGTACAATATCAGTACCCCGATGCAGAAGATCAAGTTCTTCGGCGGTTGGGCGCGAGAGTCGGACGTAGTCCTCGACTATATTGACCCAACAGTACTCCCGTGCCTTGGAGCTTGGGAACTATTTGGTTGGATGACCCCTGGCGGTACCCCACCCAACGTCACACGCCAGTCGGCGACAGATGGCATAAGTGAGCCCCAACACAGCTTAAATGGTTATATTAGTAATATAGAGGTTTGAATTACATGGCTAGAATTACGTAGTAGCATGCGTTACCTCCGACGTTACATCATTCTCCCCTAACGGTTCAAGCGCCCACGCGCGCACGGACAATAAAATGTCCGCACACTATATGACGCACAAACAACGATTGTGTGTCCACCTTCTGCCTTTTGCGAGAACTATCGCTCACGCAAACCCACCCACCCGATTCCCTCTCACATTGCGTGTAGGGTGGCCCAAGGGCCACCAATACCAAATTCTGTAAATGATCCACGTCTTTGGCATAAGTGAGCCCCAACACAGCTTAAACAATTAAATAATTTCTTACAAGAAAAAGCAGTGGAGGCCACCAAGCAAAAAAAAAAAAAAGGAGGAAAAAACCTAAGCCCGAGGAACAGGAAGGCATGCCACAGCACCAGCACTGCCCTCCTGAACAGCGTCGCGGAGATAAGAACCCAGAGTGCCATGAAGAGCAGCAGAAATACGTTGCATGAATTCTCGTCGCACATCCCCCAAAAAACGCCGAAACGGAAGAGAAGTAGATCGACGAACAAAATGCTGCATACGGACATAACTGTCGGAGTGCAAGGAACGAGAGTCAGCGGCCCCCATGCCAGGGAAGCGACGAACATCCACCAGAATAGCCAAGCGATCGACCAACTCAGCCGCCATCGGCGCCAACCGGCCCCCATCCTCCATGGCGAAGGGGTAGTAGTCATGGACCGACTGAACCGAAGGCGTGTCAAGCAAAGCGGAAGTGCGGAGGTCCGCGTCAAGTTTGCCTTGCTGAGCTCCCAATGCAAGGCTGCTAGGGAGTGGAAGGCGAGCACCTATACGAGGAACGTTGGTGTTCGTGCGAGCACTTGTAACCGTCACATCAACAACAAGATGGCGGTGCGGAGCCATGAAGTCCAACCAAACCACATCCCCAGGACGATCACGTGAAGCTCCCGACCGAATACGGCGGACCTCCAACCGCAAGTCCCGGCCCTTAGTAGCCCCGGCTTCAAGCATGAACTCTTCAAGCACGTGGACAATGCGGTCGTGGAGTTGAATGATATACCAAGAGCACGGGCACCGGGGGATATGGTCCATGAGCATAGCGGCTGTTGAGCGCTCACCCGACATAAAGATGCTCGATACCGTCGACGAAGATCCATACCCGCGAGATTTTGAAGGGGCCTCATTCCACCGAGGGCATTTTCGAACATGTTCGGCGCGCTCCGCAGTCAAGCCAAGCACCCGGTGGGCTGCCATCATATAGCAATCGGATGGCACCTTGAAACTGGACTTATGTGAAGCGAAAAAGAGAGCCAAAGCCCCGCGACCCGTACCCGAAATCACCCTCATATAGTCCGGTGGGGAAGGTCTGCAGAACGCCAAGAGGTCAAGGTAGGCCCGGGCACGAAGAATGCGCGAAATACCCCGTTGGATGTGGCCCCCAGAATCTCCCAAGCGAGTGAGAGCATCGGGAGTCAGAAATTGTAGGCTAGTCACTTGGGTAGCGGGTGCCACCGCATTGTTGACCGTAGATACCCCCAACTCGACATCGGGCCCGGCATAAATCAGAAAGGTTTTGGTTCACTGTGTTAGTCAACACCACAAGCTCCGATTCCGAAAACCCGCCCATAGTGGAGATAGAGTCGTACGAATTGTGCAATTGGACCGCCCACGGTAAAGTAGAAGTGGCAACATTCAGTAGTTCCTGTCGGATGAGACCGTACAAAGGACCTAGCGACTCGGACTCGTAATCAGTAATCAGGTTGGCGAGGGTCGCAGCTTAGACGGTATATTGGGATCGGTGTACCGGTACCAACTAAACTACAATACGTAGTCAACCCATACGAGGTTGGATACCTGTACGGGTAGGAAAAAATAATTCAGTACACAGAAAACCACATATCCACAGCTGTAACAGTTTATGACTCCAACAGTGTAAACCCTCACCTGTAAGGATTATTCCAATAAGAAAAAAGTACACGGCTCGCGAGCCCTATCAAATATAAATGATGTAATAAGACCTTTTCTTATTAGGTAGTGATGCGCTGACCGGCTCCTTCTGCTGCTCTTCATGGCACGCTGGGTTCCTATCTTCCTTTCTTCCTGCTGCTCTTCATGGCACTCTGGGTTCCTATCTCCGCGACGCTTTTCAGGAGGGCACAGCTGATGTTGTGGCATGCCTTCCTGTTCCTCGGGCTTAGTTTTTTTCCTATTTTCTTCTTCTTGCTTGTGGTCTCCACTTCTTTTTCCTGTAAGAAATTTTGAATACTTATTATTTTGGGTATCTTCGCTAAAAGGGGAGAAACAATTGTCGCTGGCTGCTGGTACTGCAGCCTAATCGGTGGTCTCTCATTGAGCGAATGAGCGGAGGTCTGCATATATTTTATCATTCTGTTTTTGTTCATCGGGAATAATTAGTGTACTGTTGAGTGTACTATCATAATCCTCAGCCCACATCCCCCGCGCAGCGAGCACTGCTGGAGAAGGCTTCCTCACTCGGAGCCTGGCTGGATCGGTGGCCCGGAGCGCTGCCCTGCTTCGCAACTCGCAGCACCAGCATGACCCTGCGGGGGGTGCCTAACACTGCTCCATCCATATAGAGGATGCCGTTATGGGGTGCATCACCTCAGCTTACGATGAGGCGGCCGCCGTCGCTCCCCGGGCAAGTCCCCCGACCGCGCCGAAAGAGTCAGTAATGGCAGGCGGGCGGCGGATCGGAAGTAAAGCGGAACCAAGGGCCTCGGGACAGGAGGGCCGCACTTCAGAGGAAAAAAGGGGGGCGTGGTCGTTGCAAGCTAAAGGGTGGGAAGATGTCGAGAGAGGGGCGAAGAGGGATATGGGGGATATGGCACAGGAGTGGATGGCCCGGGCGGCGAGGCTGGCGGAGGCGACGCTGCCCTTTGTACCCGCGCGCCTGTCGACCGCCTTTGCCGAGGGACGGGTTTCCGCACTCGTTGCTTCGCCCAGCCCGCGATCGATCGAAGCCGCGTTGCTGATAGTGGACGTATCGGGTTTCACTGCGCTAAGCGAGGAAGCGCGGCGGCGACTGGGGAGCGAGGGGGTGGAGCGGTTCAGCCTGGCGCTCTCGGCCTTCTTCGCCGTTATGATGGAGCTCGTCGCGAGACACGCCGGCGACGTGGACTGCTTCGCGGGAGACGCGGTGGTAGTGGTGTTCGAGCCCAGAAGGAAAGGCGACGGTGGCGAGGATGAGGGGGGGCTTGGAGAGGCGGCACGCCGTGCGCTGGAATGCGCCACCACGGTGCACGATCAGCTCGACGGCTTCAAGCACGAACCTCAAGACCCAGCACTGCGAATGCACTCCGCTCTCGCGGCAGGTAAGACTTCACATCCACCGTCCTGCTACCTTGTCCCACATGCAGTTAACGTTTTCCCTACAGTTGGTTCTCCATCCATGTGCGCTGACCTACGTGCATACGCACATTTCTGGCTGCGCTCCCCTTCCCTCTTACATCAAATACGTCCTCCCTCATCCCGTATTATCCACCATCCGCTGCTCCTGACTTGAATGGTGCTCCTCGTAGGTGGCCTTATGTGCGTGGAGTGTGGTAAGTGGCTTTGGAGTAATCCCTCTCCCCCTTTACTCCTCAACAGCCACACAATACCTAAGTTTTTGTCTTATCCCGTACATACAAACAAATCCAAATCAGTTTGCACTCACACTTCCCTGTAGCCGTATATATGTATACACGTTCACATACACACACATACAGCCCCTCCTTACCCACCGACCCGCATACACATGCTGTGTCATTGCTTCCCGGGCACGCTCCTTTTACTTATTAGGATGTGCCTGACGTGACATGTTTCTTTGGCTGTGTTCAGGTGGGCGCGTGGCGCGGCGCTCCGAGGCGTTCGTGGTTGGGACTCCTCTGTCGGAGCTGTCCACCGCGTTGGGGCACTCTCAGATATCTGAGATTCTGGTGGCGCCCAGTGCCGCGCGGCTACTGGGCGGGAGGTGGGAGGGGGCGGGGGGCGGTTGGAAGCACGCTGCGGGGCCAGACGGGCACCTGGTGCTGTCCCCGACGCAGCCGAGGAGCATCGGGGCGGGAGCGACGCCTGTGGGTCGTGGAGATACGAGTGCTGAGAGACAGAGGAGCCGAGAGAAGCATCCTGCCAATAGACCAACGCTTTCGCAGTCTGTGGTTGACCGTAGTCAGAGGCGGGCGCCATCGTTTCTGCGCCGCATGCGTCCCCTCGACGGCGTCCTCTCCCGCATGCACAACTGGGACAGCGGGCGTGCGGAGCAGCAGCAGGCCTCGGCGGCAGGCAACGCCAGGGACTGGGCCGTTTCGCAGATGCAGGAGAACGAGCACCAGCTGCTGCGGGAGTCCGAAGAGGACCGCCGTACTCTGGCGCAGGGCAGGGAGGGCGGGATGGGGCTGGAGGCCATCCTTCGCTTCACGCCCAACGTGGTGCGCTCCATGTGCCTAAAGGGCCGCAGCACGGGCATTCTGATGGAGCACCGCGTCGTGACAATGCTGTTCGTCATCGCCGACATGAAGGTTAGCAGTAAAGTAGCTCTTGTGATGGCCACTTGCTTTCACCTCGCCCTGCCTTCTTTCTCCTTCTCTCTACCTGCCTTGTATTAAAGAAAGCTACTGCTCGTCGCTGCCCTGCAGGAGCACGAGAACGAGTACTGCAACCCCGCATGGCTGTCTAAGCTGCAGAAGGCAGTGGGCAACAGCATTGACGTGGTTGAGGCGCAGATGGGTGGCGCCACGCGGCAGGTGAGTCGATGACCTGACCCAACCCCGCACCCAATTGTCTGAGGAGTAATGATAATAATCGAGTAATGCCATTTGTAAGTAATAAATTATAGATACAACACCGAAAATTTATTACATTAAATTTGTGAATTTTAATAAGCGTGAGTACGGACAAAAAGTTTTGACGCCTGAACAGTACAGTCAGCCTGACATCCGCGAATCCCGGCCGTAAATTTGAAATGAATGTACTAGCTATTGTAGTAAATATACCGTCCGGGTACTAAAACACTGTCAGAAATCGCCCGCGCGGTCAAACAACATGTCGACCGCGCGCAGGCACCCTTATTACCCCCCCCCCCTTTATTCCTTCCCAATGCAGAAACGTACAGACCTACTCACTCACACCCCCTCTTTTCACACACCCACGCTCACTGTCATCCACCCAATTAAATATGATTGGTTACAAGAAGAACAAGATGAGCACGGACAGGGAAAGTGGGAGGGGAAACAAAAGGTCCACCCAATTAAACACACACAAACACACACAAACACACACACACACACATTTCAGCAAATTAATGTAGTAGGATTGTTACATCCGTTGACATTTACAGTCAGCGGCTGTCGACGTGCATGTAGCGCCACGTCGCTGGTTGGTAAGCGAGATATCTGAAAGGTGGGGCGTTACACACACAAGCACACGCACCCATACGTGCACATTCACACACTCACAGACACACACACACACACACACACACACACACACACACACACACACGCACGCACACAGTGAGACATGCTGATGCGTAAGCGGGTTCGTGCATTCTCAATTGGTGCATATCGATAGATACATATTCTCAAACTAATGTGTGTTATGGCTGTGGTATGGCCTCCGCGGTGTCAGATCGCGGTGGATGACAAAGGGCTGGCGATGATATTCGCATTCGGGCTGCCGGGGTACATTAGCAACCGGCAGTGTGTGCCGTGCATCCTGGCGGCGGTGAAGGTGATGGACATTCTCACGGGTGTCGGGATTCACGGGACAGCGGGTATCACCACCGGCATGTGCTTCTGTGGCCTCGTCGGCGACCCCACCATCCGCTGCGAGTATTTGGTGATGGGAGGTAAGATGCCCCCCGACTCGCCAAACACCGCCAGCCCGCTCTGCCTTGCTAGAAGGTAGAGGGGCACATGGATGTCAAGAGCATGAAGGAGGGTTCGGCAATGACGTGTGAGGGATCGAGGTGGTCTCAGAGGATTTATACTTGCTCTATTTTGCTTTTGCCTCCTGCAAATTAGATTTTGTCAACACCGCGGCGAGGCTGGCGGTGGCGGCTGCCAGGCAGGGCGACTCCATTCTGACGAGCGAAGAGGTGTTCAAGGGTACGAGCGCGGCGCAGCTGGGAGGCCACCAGCTGGCGCTGGTGCCTGCGGGTGTGGTGAAGATGAAGGGCAAGCGGGGGATGGCCAATGTGTTTCGGCTCGAGGCGGTGGCTTCTTGCTCCGAGTCGGCGTCGCTCATGGGGCAGGCAGCGCCGGTGACCATGCCGTTAGTCGGACGCGGGAAAGAGTTGTTTCTGCTGCAGCAAGTCCTGACCGGCGTTGGAGCACCACGTGTCGTGTTGATTTGCATCGAGGGGGGAGCTGGTGCAGGAAAATCGGCATTTGTGGACTCATTGGTGCGCGCGGCGCGCGACAGCGGCCGTTGCTGCTTACTTCTCCGCGCCGCGGAGGCCGCGACCGCCAAGGCGCCCTTCTCGACGTGTCGAAGCGTCCTGCGATGGATGCTGGAGCAGCAGGGCGAGCTCGATGCGGATCGGCTATCATGGCTCCTGGTGTGTGCGCTGCTCATCAGTTGCCACCACGCTGGCTCGACCCTGATGTTGCCAGTGTCCCTGCTGTTTGACGTCTTTTGATGCATACATGTCTTGCTGGTTGAGGCTGATAAACCTGCTGCTGCCATCACCAAGTGTAAGTCTGCCCCTATATTTGAGTCGACGATAATGCGGAAGCATGCGTCATGCGCAGGGTGATATAGATGCCGGAAGCTTACCGTTGCTGCTTCAGCAATTCGCGCCCGCGATCAGCGAGCTGCGTTCCGGCAGCTTCGACAAGTTGGCGCAGCTGGCGGCACTGTATACGGAGATATTACTGGATGGCCTGCTGGAGCGACCTCTGCAGCTGGTTATAGAGGACCTTGACACCCTGGATCCGCCGTCACTGCGGGTGCTTGGCGCTCTTGCCAGTAGATTACGCAGACTTCATCAAAGTAGCTTTGACAACGTTTACGACGGGAGAGTCGCCGTCACACCGTCTCCTGCAGACGACGTAGTTGGACGTAGCGTCATTGTTGCCACAGCTCGGCAGGCGGGGCTCCTCACGGGCGCTGATGGGAGTTTCAGAAGCTTGCCCATAGACGACAACCGCAGCGATACTTGTTCAGAAGGCGTCGTTTCTCTGAAGCTGGCCCCGCTCTCAGATGAGGCCGTCGGAGAAATCGCCCGCACCTACCTTGGTAGTAATCTCGAGGCGCCTTTGGTTGCGCTTGTTGTTGGTGAGAGAACTGAACTCACCCCCAGCCTATACTGTGATCATCTCGCGTATGATTGGTTACGAAATGAAGCTGCCAGCCGCTAGATGTTCCGTATGTACCACGTTGCATTCATCAACTCGTCGACAGTAGTGAAACTCCTCGTCACCCTCGAGCTCTAAATGCCCTTCGTCTTGTTGCCGCTGTGGCACAGAACGCTCGAACGGTAACCCCCTCCACGCGGTGGAGCTCTGCGAATGGTTGAGGCACGAAGGGCTGGTGACGGACGGGCGGCTGACGCAGCTGGGGTCCGACGTTGAGCTGCAGAGCCTTCTGCCGCCTAGTCTACGAGCAGTCATGCAGGCCCAGGTGGACCAGCTGCCGGTGGTGCCGGGGGTGGTATTGCGCTGCGCCGCGGTTCTCGGCCGGCGCTTCCAGGCGGGGATGTTATTGCAGATGGTCCCTGCCGGCGTTTTGGACGGCCCATCCGCGTTGGAAGAGCAGCTCGAGCTGCTACAGGAAGCGCACCTCGTGGAGCGCTGCACCGGCTTGCAATATGACGACAGCGGCGGGACGGGAGATGGGGGGCAGGCGTGGAAGGTGTGGATGGCGCACTTTCGCAGTCATCTTTCCTTACTGTTATCACCCACCCCATTAGTTTTGTACGATCGGAGCTACACGCTATCGTGTATCACCACTCAGACCTTGTGCCCCCTGCGCCATCAGTTTTGCAACAGCTTGCATCAGGAGGTGGTGTACGACGGGATGGCGCATGCCCACCGCCGACACTTACACCGTAAAGCAGCCGCTGCTGTTGAGGTGCAAATGGCATGTGTGGCGGGCATTCTGGAGCGACGCCCGCTGCTTAAGAGCGCCAGTTGGCACATGCTGAAGGCGATGAAGCGCGGAGGCAGTAGCGACGCCCTCATGGGACAGCGGATCGATGTGGAAGAGCTGACTGCAGTCGCGCGCACTCTGGGCAACGCGGCATCCAATAGTGAGGCGGTAGGCGACTTCACCGGCGCAATGGGGTATTGGGTGAGTGCCTCCGCGATGTCCTTGCATGCGCACGAAATAGACGTGAGCAATACTCTGCCGTCATGCCTGTCTCTACTCCTTTCTCGTTGTGTACATCAGATCAACACCACCTTCCCTCTGCTGCCGCTTCCCATACTCTCAGATTCAGCTGCTCGAGATGCTTCGGGAGCAGAACCAGGTGACGGGGCACTCGGTGTTGGAGATGCTGACACTGGAGAGCGAGGCGCTCGAGGGCATGCACCAGTGCTGCATGGCTCTGTACTTCCAGGACAGAATTGACGAGCAAAAGTGCCCCCTCACTCACTCAGACACTCACTCGCTCACTCTCTCCCAACTCGTCACCGTTTGTGCCCCATCATCCTCGTCGACTCCCCCGTTTTTGCCATAATTCGCGCTCCCCCGCTTGTTGCAGGGCAGCGGAGCTTCAGACCCGGCAGGACACCGTCCAAGCCGCCATATCAACCATCAGAAGGCAGCACTTCAACAAGAGCAGCGCCCGCGAAAGGCGATCGTCAAGCAAGTCCATGTTGTCGCTGTCGCGGCTGAATGCCAACACCGGGTTGCCGCTCTCCCGCCGCATTGCCCTCGCACGGCGGTTCACTATGACCGGCGTAGAGTACTCGAGCAACAGAGGCCTCGTTAAGGCGACCAGCGTGCGCCTGTTGCTGGACGAGTACGCCAATGTCCCTCGGCTCTTTCCCACCGCCTATGTTTTATTTTTGAGGCATGAGCTGTGCAAAGTCGCCGTTCCTAATATACCTCGATCTTGATTGTTCACAGGCTCCCTAAAGACCTGGTCCCCATTGAGAAGGCGTGGCTGGCTGCCTCCGCTTGCATCCTTATTTCCAACCAGGCATCTTGTTGGGAACGGATCGCTCTGGCAGAGACAGCCCATGAGCTGTTTCTAGACGCTGGGGAGCCTCACTCGGTGAAACACTACAGCGGCTACCCCATCTCCATCCCCATCATGGCGGTGTGGCTGTCGGGGGAGTTGTGGTCTGGCCACCTCGCGAGCCCCGCTGAGACCATCGCAAGCGCCACCATCGAGGCAGTGGACCGCGCGTATGTGGGCTTCCCTCTCACTTACTGGGAGGCCTACGAAGCATGCTGGGACAGCCTCGGCTCCCCGCGTGTCAAACGCGCGGTGCGGCACAGGAAAGCAAAGTGTGGTAACCCAAGGCGGCCGGTACCCCCCCCCCCCCCCCCCCCCCCCCCCCCCATGTTTCTGACGATCACATACCTCCACCGCTGGCTTGCATGGCTGTCACTCTGATAGAGAGTGAGACACTCGTGCATCCTCTCACCCTCGTCGCTGACGTCCGTGCATTGTTCCCATGGCCGGATGTATGGCAGTGGGACAAGCTGGCGGCATGTCTGGACCATCTCCACGCGGCACACTCCGCGATGGAGCTGTTGGCGCCCTGCCTGGCGGCCGGGAATGTAGACGTCGCCGACACAGTCACGCGTGCGGTACTACACTCCGCGCATAGCTCATTAGATGCGGCTGTCGCGTCCGCCAAAGATGCGATGACATTCGCGCTGCACCCCGGCAATTCCTGCGTGGCGCTCGCCTGCGTTCGCGAGGGCTGCCGTTTGCTTTTCTCAGCGCCTGCCCTGGGCAAAACATGCGCCACGGTACTGTCTCCCGTAGCGGTGCAGCATCTAGTGGTGGTGACAAGCTCGCTGTCCAAGTGCGTTTCGTGCTGGACGGCCGGGGGGGTCAACGTCCACGGGGAAATGACTTACCTGCCGTCCGCACTCATGGTCGCGCGGTCCATGTTGCACCTCTTTCAGTGGGTCCTCCGACGCGTCCCCACAGGCGCGCCTGCTCCCTCTCTTGAGCCTGTTCTGGTCCCTGGCGGCATCAGCGGCCATTACAGCGGATGCGTAGGGCCGGTGGGGCAAGAGGGGCCCACGGCGGTGATTGCAGGCTTGTTGCTGGCTCAGAGCATCGGTGCAAGAAGGGGGGAGCTGCTGGTGGGGTGCCTACCTGCGACTGTCGTGCTCGCCCGTCTGTTGCTACATGATGGCGGCTGCTGCGATGTCCTACACGAAGGCCTGAGGCTTATCAGGGGGGTGGTCGTGCCTGGGAGCATGCCCCAGCTGCGCGCGCCATCACCGGACCACAGCACTGACGACCCCGTGGGCGTCCAGCATGTGCGGCTGGGCTCAGCTGCAGCGCGCAGGGTGGCTCAGCGGCATCTTGAGGATGTGTTGCAGTCGCTGGTGATAGAAGGGAAGCCCCTTTGTTTAGCTGCCCTGCGGGGGCCCGTTGATGTGGGGGGGTCCGAGGGGCTGTGGGAGGCGGTGAAGTTGTGGAGACGGGCGCAGAGTTTGAGGGCTGCTGCTGCCGCGGCGGGGGGACAGTGGATGAGTCCCGGCGCTTTGATCTTGTAGCGCATCCAGGATTGGACGCAGGCAATAAACGTGACCTGATTGACAGGTATAAACATCCTATGCTAATTTAATCTCTTATGAAATCCTCGCAGCGACACATACGTCTCACCTTGCCTTCCCGCCTGGACCCCAGAGCTTGGCAGTTTCTGCTTCCACGCATGCCCCTTGAGGCCTGGGTCCTGCTCCCTTCGCGCTGTCCTGTGGTCATGAGCCGCATGACATGCACTCCCCCTCCGAAAGCCAACACTATCATATTATATGGGTGTCGTGGCTACAGACATTTTTGGCAAAGCATTAAGACACGGCGAGGTACATGGAATCACGAGGAATCCAATGCCAAACTAACAACTACGATCTTGTCTTGAAACGACTACATTTTGTCCATCGTGCTGGATTGTATGGTGACTGTCAAGAGCGATCAGTGATTAAAGCGTTTACTTAGCCATAAAGGGCATAGGACTGTATGGCTGAAAGCGCTCAGTTGGGTAGCCATGCCGGGGGAAGGCGCAATTATGTGGTGTACACGTAGTTGATGCCTCAGGCCATGAGCAGAAAGCGGTCACTGCGTGGAGCCCGCTTGCATGCGAGGCTAGTTACCGCTAGCACAGGTGTACATATTTACATCTACTGCATCTACACGCCAATGGTCGGCGTGGCAATGCGGGCGTTAAGAGATACTCTCAGCTGCACGATACGTCGAAGCCACCGGGCTGCAGAGGGGGGCATCGTAGGGAATGTGATCACGGCCGGAGGAATGGGGGCGCGGGGGGGGGGGGGGGGGCTCAAGGTACTCGCGAGATCGTAAGCTCAAGGTGCAGATAGAGCTCCTTCACTGACAGCAATGCGATCTTTTTTCGCTTGAGGTCTGTTGGCTTCTTGTAAATTTCAAGGGCGAGGGGCCCAGCGGAAACTTCTTCCATCTCCATGAAGCACCAAGCACGAGTGCTCACCTGTCGCCGCCATCCCTCCTCTCAGACCTCTCTCGTCACCAAAGAAAGAAAAGGGAAACCCCGGCGTCACATGGCTTGCGCCTACAGGCCCTCACCTTCTTCTTCTTCTTCGGTTTGCAGTGCTTGAACTCAAACACAATGGCCGCCCCCTAAGAAAAGGGACGCCGAGGCGAATGAAAGCACAGTCAATTCCACAGATTAGTGAGGGTCTCGGCCAAGGAATTGGAAAAAAAGGGGGCGTGCTGGTGAAGGGAGGCATAGAAAATAGTGTCGCAGCGTTACAGACAACCGTCCCCCCCTCGCTTCACAACACACGCACCAACATATACAGAGCAGGGGACATACATCTGGCAGCGCATTTAGCGGTGTCTGGATGTGCACAGCGTGTCCAAACATCACGTAATTCGGCTTCACCCTGAAAAAATAAACAGCAGTGGCAAAGGAAGGGTCATGCAATATTCGACAGGGTACCATAAGCCCCACGACCTCTCGAGTGCCACCAGAGCTAGCTTTACCTGTTTGTGATCGGGGTATCCTGCGCGCTCTCCAATAGCTCTCCCTTCGCATTCACCACTTGAACCGTGAGGTAGGGATCTATGAAGCCCGTTGCCTCTTTGAACCCCCATTTGTCTATTTTGATTTTGAGCAGCTCATCGCCCCGCCTGGCACTTTGCTAGGAAACGAAGTGAACGGAGGACGATGTAAGATGACTCCAACACGCGGGATCGCAATGGAGTTGTAAGGGCGAGACAGTGGCAAAGGTGGTCAAACAGGAGGTGGGACGGGCCAAGAGGGACTGGTAGACATGACGGCGGCCAAACCATGGGGGGGAGCAGAGTACCACCCTCCACCTCGTGGATGTCCTCTCCGACGGAGGGAATCGCGGGGGAGAGAACTTCTTCGCTAACGCGCAGCGGAAAGGGGTCTGCAACCAAAAAACATGCAGGCGCAGCTGACTTATGCATCTTCAGGGAAAAGACGACCAGATGCACCTGCACGCTGTGTAATTGCTTTCGCTATGCACAGCTTACCCTACCTTTCTTTACCATGAAGCCCTTGTAGTATGTGCTCAGCTTTTTCATGCTGTTCACGCCAATCCCCTTGTCGGTCCCTGTTTGCAGCTCCTGCAGCGTGCATCACAGTAAATCACCGCCCAATCGCTTGAGCAGTCCAGAATTCATACTCCTAAACGCTTGCAATTGCCGGGATGCCCCCTGATGCAACCACCTGTCAGTCACACGAACACGGCAACATTGCTCTCTGCGATGCCCCACCTTGATGCGCAGCTGCAGGCACGCGGCCATCTTCTTCAGGTCTGCCCGCGCCTCGAAAGGCAGTCCCAGTACATTCTCTGTGGCTTCCTACTCAACAACGTGGCATGTCCCGAAGCAATTGATACGTGTGTGTGTGTGTGTGTGTGTGTGTGTGTGTGTGTGTGTGTGTGTGTGTATGTGTATGTGTGTGTGAAGGTGTTCCGCGGTGATGCAGAAAGTCGAGAATAAGAGGGAAACGACCCAGCCAGATTATGGCTGATTACAATAATGAATAGAGTCTTGGAAAGACGAGAATAAGCGTGCGGATGAGAAAGACTGGAAGGACAAATGACGAATGTTGTATCAATGGATGGGTTGATTGTAATAGGGAAAGCAAAAGCACAGTGCACTTCCAGTCTTGCCCCCCGCCCCTCCCTGCACGTCCACCTTAAACCCCAGAAGTAGATTCTGTAGTGAGGCCAGTACGCATGACACCCAGACTGCCATGACAGGCCCAAGCTGGGCATACATGATAGTTTTGAATCCCTGTGTGTGTGTGTGTGTGTGTGTGTGTGTGTGTGTGTGTGTGTGTGTGTGTGTGTGTGTG
Organism: Tetraselmis chui; assembly: GCA_026401115.1. Lineage (NCBI taxonomy): Eukaryota > Viridiplantae > Chlorophyta > Chlorodendrophyceae > Chlorodendrales > Chlorodendraceae > Tetraselmis > Tetraselmis chui. Next base: position 274,615 of record JAPMLY010000006.1, read on the forward strand.
TGTGTGTGTGTGTGTGTGCGTGTGTATGAGTGCGTATGTGTGTGCTTTTATGTGTATGTGTCGTGCGAATGTGCGAGGCTGTGCGTTTGTGCATGTGTTTATGTGTTCGTGCGTGTGTGAGAGTGTGTGTCTCTTTTTGGATGTGCATGTGTGTGTGTGTGTGTGTGTGTGTGCGTGTGTGTGTGTGTGTGTGTGTGTGTGTGTGTGTGTGTGTTTATGGGGCGATGTGATTGCACAGCAGGGGGGTGGTGTTTTCAGTGGCGTGGAACTTACGTTTGAGATGGCGTTGCTGAGTTTCAGGTATCCCTCCGTCGCCTCCTCGACCTTTCACACAGCAGCGAGTCGCAGGTCAGGAACGAAAGCATCACCACGGCCGCCAACAATCGACACCCTGACACCCTTAGAATCGATAATAACCACCCTCCCACGTCTTTCCCATATAATTAGCACTTTCAGGTGAGTTTTAGTTGTCCCATCGGCGCACTCGACCTCCCACGTGGTTCTCGGATAGTCCAACCGTCACCCTAGCCCGCGTGACTACGTCGCAACGACCAACATAAACACGCAAGCCCGCCCTCCAACTGCATAACCACACCTATCTTTTCCACTAAATCTATGTTATCATAACTTTCCTCCATTAGGTATTTCTGTGCTCTCCGGTGTAAGTGCTTCCGGGAGGGCAACTGACCCACGCCTATCTATATTGTCGCTACACATCACAGCACTGCAGTCGTCGCCTCATCCGAGAGTTCCGCGACAGACTCATCGATACGGAACCGAAACCGACCTGTCCCCAGGTGTCATACTCCAGTGCCTGCTTAAACGCATTCTCCCAGCGCCGCCGCGTGTCCTCCACGTCTCCCATTCTAACTTATAAACTGTAGAACGTAGGCACACGGGATCTGGTCTGGTAGTCTGTGGGTCAGTCTACAACGCGACCGGCTGCTGTTTTCGGTATCGCGGGGCCGGGGGACGGGTCATCGGGCCGGGCGGGCTGGGAGGGGCGACAGAAGTGTAAGGTACAAGTACAGGTACGGGCTTTATTATTTATAGCTTCCGCGCTTCTTATTCTCTATATCTGCTCGTCGCGAGCTGCTGCGAGTTTACGACCGCCAGTACGTACAGTGTGACACGACCTCTATAGTGAACATTCAGAACCCGCCCCCCCCGCCTCGTATGCTTAACAATTTGCTGCAGGTTCACATTTTTTTTATCAATGCTAAAATAATGATAGTATATTTTTTTGCCAAGAAGGGACTCCACTAGTAAAGAAGCATTTGGGTAAAAGGCATATAGCCTCGGAGCAGGGAGGCATTCAACATCAATTGCACCACTCTCATGCAAGGCATCGCGAAGATAGGAACCCAACGTTCCATGAAGAGCCACAGAAAGGCCTTGCATGAACTCACGACGCACATCCCCAAGAAATCGACGAAAGGGAACATATGTAGACCGCCGTACAATTTGTAGAGGTAAGTTTACAATAGGTGCGGCAGTTTGCATGTCGAGAGCTAAATGCTAACAAAATTATGTTATTTTATGATGTTATTGCTGCGTGTGGAAATGTAGATGGAGAGGAATGGACGATGTTTGTTATTTGTTTAGCATCAAACTGCAGATTGTAATTAAACAAAGGGATCGATTAAATGGTTATGTCACCTCCCTCCATTGCACTAGGCTTAAATAGCTCCAACCTAGCTAGCTTGTACATATTCTCGCATTGTCCTCGTGCCAGATGATAGGGCTCTCGTAACGGTCTTAACTCTTAACAGCCTAGCGACGCGGCTTGTATGTGTCGGGAAATCAAACTAGCGCGTCATGTAGATGGTTCTATTAACTATGCGTACATACATGTACGTACCGGGAGTTACATATAGTACACTACATACCACTACCCTCGTTAATTGCAGTGGCGACATGACCACGTAGTACGTCCTTCCGATGGAAAAGTACGGATCAAGTTAGTAACGAGTACATTTATAATGTCGTACGATGTACTGTCGAAGGACAATACTCGTCATAATCGTACCCTCCCCCTCTTGACAAATTAATGAGGCCAATCGCGAGACTAACCTCCGCGGTCTTGGCTCCTTTAGTGAAGCAATTACTGGGACTTGGGAATGCGCGTTGGGTGAGGGTGCATGAAGTTGTTGTACGCTTGAGTGTGGGCAAACACGTGCCATTGGGGCGTTTCCAAAAAATCTTGTAACGCCGTCGTACGGTGTATGTGGCAGTTTACCTCTCGAGAGCTAGTTGCCGACATAAATCTGCTTTGCTATGTTTTGTTTTGTTATGTTGTTGCTTCTGCGTATGGAAGTGCAAATGGAGAGAGGTGAAAGATGTATGAATGTTAAGTGCTAACAATAAACTGTAAATAGCAAACAAAGGGATTGATTAAATGGTTATTTCACCTCGCTCCACTCCACTAGGCTTAAATACCTTTAGTCTAGCTAGCTTGCACATATTCTCGAATGGTCCTAATGCCATGAGCTAGGGCTCTCGTAACGGTCTAGACAGCCTTTTGACGGGGCTTGTCCGTGTCAGGAAATCAGACTAGCGCGTCATATGGCTAGTTAGATTAATTGTTTGTACATGTACGTAGCGGGAGGTATGGGGAGCAGCACTGTACGAAACAACACCCTCGCTAAATTGCAGTAGCGACGTACCCACGTTATACGTCCTTCCGATGGAAAAGTACGGATCAAATTAGTAACGAGTACATGTGCAATGTCATGCAATATACTATTGCACTATTGTACTTCTCACAATGTACCTCATTCAATCGGTACAACACATGTGGAATGTCGTCATCGTTGAAGTGCGTAATGAAAAGCAAATAATATTTTCCTCGTCGTCCAGGCAACGACTTGATGCACACAACAAAGATGTGAGAGACTTCGAACTCGTCATCGTCACCTTTTGGGGTAGTCACAAGGACGGCATGCCGAAGAAAAGGTGTAGAGTAGGGTCGTATATTGTTCACATGAAACGTTGGGTGTAAGCGAACTCCCGCTTGCAACTTCAATATGTAAATGTGTTTCCCAATCTGTTCCTCGACTGTAAAAGGTTTTAACTTTCGATCAAGCAGCTTCCGATTGAGCTGGCCTCGCAAGACGAGGTTCTTGATCACTAAACTCATCTTGTCTCCTCGAAGTGCGGGGCTGTCGACGGTTCTGAACGAGCTTGCATCTCACATTTGTGCACCTATAAGACCAATCGCACTAGAGAATGTAATTCATGTAACAATTGTAACACCTATGAAGCGTCTTGCGACACTAGAATCGAAGGTCGCCCGCTGAACAACATGTCAAGCGGCTCCTCTTGTGAAAATTCAAAATTAGCCTCAAAAGGGCTGTGCTCATATCCGAGTGCACGAGTGGCGTTGTACACGAATTCCACTTGAGGCAACAAGTTTGTCCAATTTGAACCATTGTCGTTGCAGAAACAACGCATAAGTTGCTCAAATGTGATGTTGATGGGCTCCGTTAGTCCATCCGTCTCCGGATGTCGAGTAGAAGACATGTTGAGTCGCGTGCCTAGGCGTCGTCAAAGTGCATGCCAAAAGCCACTCGTGAATTTCAGGTCGCGTTTAGTGACAAGCATTCGCGGCGGTCCGTGTAATCTGGAGACTCATTTTAAGAACAAATTGGCAGTTTCCTTTGTTGTTGTGCTCCTTGTACACGGCAAAAAATGGGCCATTCGAGTAAGATGGTCGACCACAATCAATACACCGTCAAAGCCATTGCTCACAGGTAAGGATGTTAAGTAGTCAAGCCCAACTGTGGGCTACGGTCTGGATGGGACAAGCAAAGGTTAAGAGTCGCAGCCAATTGTGGTTGAATCTTTGGTTGTCGACACACGACGCAGCGCTCACACTTTTTTTCACATCTTGGCGAATTAGTTTCCACCAGAATCTGTCGAGCAACTCCTCAATGACCAAATGACGAATTGCCAAGCAATTCATAGATCCATCTAAGTCGGAGTTGAGAGCTCACACGTGCGATCAAGACGCCAAAAGAACCAAGCTATGGCGACTTTCGAGACGCCAAAAGTACTGAGCTTCCAACCGGCTGTCTTTCGTCCACTCACCTTCGTCCCCATAAAACGAGCCTTGGGAGTACCCCTCGCGAATGAGATCAGCAAGATCATGGCTCAACCGCAACGCGTTAATAGTCGTCGAGTTTAGCTGCGCGTCTTTTAACAACAGTTGGGGCTTCCGTCGTGATCATGTGTCTGACCTACGAAGTCTGGTCTCCGACTTAACGGATCGGCTTCGTTCATGGCTCCCTTGCGATACGCAAGTGTCATCATCGTGCCCACAAGCGGCTGCAAGTCCCGCAGGTAACGAGCTTGCCGCTTGTTCAACATGTTGTTCGGCTGCTTGAGCTGATGTTGCAGTGTGTCGTGGTATGTTACGGCAAGGAACTTAGAGCACCCTTCAAGGTAACACCTCCAATGTTTTACCGTCTCACATACTGCCAAAGCCTCCAAATCGTACGCAGAGTAGGTGTTACCGCGCCCATCTGAATTAAGCTTACGCGCACATTTAACGACTAGTTGAAGTTCTCGTCCTTGATCTTGCAACCTTTCTGCTGCAATCCCCACACTCGAAGCATGTGTAGCCACGGTGAGCATCTGCATCTTTAAGCTATGGATTGAGCTTAGAGCACTCCGCAGGTGACAATCAGTCAAGACGTTGACGTTTCATCGGGCTAGTTGTTCCAATGGAATGATCCCACTATCGGCTTACACGCGGCGAGTCCATTTATTGCAACAATTCCGGAAAGTCGTCTTGGAGTAATGTCCGGATTTTTTCACGTTGATTTGCAGTTAACTTCCCTCCAATATGATGTTCTGCCGGCTACTCCGCAACTTACGTGATGTTGATAACGTGAAGTTCAGCGTTATGTCCCTTGCTTTGGCACGTCTTGCGCATGAGCTTCTCTACCTTGCTAGACGACATTAGCATGCAATATGCTCGTCGATCCTCCGTCTGAGCCTCCATTGCGGTACTGTCCATCAAAGTGAAGACACGCGTCATGCCGAAGTGTAGAAGTCCGTTTGATTTCGTGTCAAGCCATCTCGAAAATAATATCGCAAACTATAAAAGACGTCACACGATGTTCGTTGGTGAGTCGAAGTGGGGTCTTAACCTTAGACTTTAAAGTTGGTGAAGAAAAGCGTCTTATGAAGTCCTCTGACTCGAAGTCAAGTGTCGCAGCGCAGTCGACCAATCCGGAAACTAGCTGTCCACCATCAAGAGTTTTCGCATTCAACTCGGTGCGAATTAACATGCGAGCTTTGGAGAGGTCAGCCAACAGGGCGGTAGCGTCTGAAGGAAATTGTAGCAACGTAGCAATGGAAGTTATAGGCTCGTTTGATGGTACAAGTGGCGATGGAGGTTCCACATAAACTGTTGTCGGAACTAAATCGTTGAATTCACAATCGACATTTCAAAATTGAACTAGTCATGGAGCATGAGCAACAATCTCTTGCTTGGTCGGGTCGTCCACAAAATAGCGAGTAAGCAATTATGTCATGGCATGGAATTCATGGTACATTTTCGAGTGCCGAGTGATGTCGTTGAAACTTAGCCCACTTAGGTGGAACAAATACGACCATTGTAGATGTTGGAGTTGTACGACGACAATTCTCAAAATGAGGTGTCACTCGGCAAACAATGAGGTAAGTCACCATGCTAGTTTAGACCCTCGTCATTACCACAACCTTCCAAAGTAAAATTGAATCGTCCGTGCATAGGTTCGAAAACATAGTCAACATGTTTCAAATTAATCGAACGTATGGTTGTTACAAGTCTACGACTCTCTATTTGCTTGTTTTGACGACGACGACAAGCTACAAATTTAGCATGTGTCGCTAGTGAACTCAATATGGAGGTGGCGAAGTAGGAACTTGCACCTATGTCGATAGTATTGTCTTAGGACAATACCATATAGCTAGCTACTCCATTTTGTCCGAAGAGCATCCTTGCCACCATTAATTTTGCTTGCTGGGAATGTCGACCGTCGCCTTGCCATTAAGCTTCGGGCATTGGAAGACATTGTACCCCTTCTTGTGGCATTTGAAGCAAAGTCCCTCCTCATGGTGGCGTCTACCCTCCTTAGGGGTTAAAGCTCTAGCAACGGCGTTGGAGTCAATTCGGACAATATTTGGAAAAGTCCGCCCGCACCCTCTTCGATTCCAACGGCCACGACCACGACCGGTTAACAAAGCGGTGGCGCCCGCTACCCAATTGACTTGCCTACAACTTCCGACTCTTGATGCTCTCACTCGCTTGGGAAATTCCGGGGGCCACATTCGACGGGGCATTTTACGCATTCTTCGTGCCCGGGCCTACCTTGACCTCTTGGCGTTTTGCAGACCTTCCCCACCGGACTATATGAGGGTGACTTCGGGTACGGGTCGCGGAGATTTGGCTTTCTTTTTCGCTTCACATGAGTCCATTTTTAAGGTGCAATCCGATTTCTGTACGGTGGCAGCGCACCGGGTGCTTGGCTTGACTGCGGAGCGCGCCTCTCATGTTCGGAAGTGCCCTCGGTGCAATGAGGCTCCCTTTGAGTCTCGTGGGTCTAGATCTTCGTCGACGGTATCGGGTACCTCTATGTCGGGTGAGCGCTCCACAGGTGTTATGCTTATGGATCGCATCCCCCGGTGCCCGTGCTCTTGGTATATCATTCAACTCCACGATCGGATTGTCAAGGTGCTTGAAGAGCTTATGCTTGAAGCGGGGGCTACTAAGGGGCCGGACTTGCTGTTGGAGGTCCGCCGTATTCGGTCGGGAGCTTCTCGAGATCGCCATGGGGATGTGGTTTGGATAGACGTCATGGCTCCGCACCGTCATCTTGTTATTAATGTGACGGTTACAAGTGCTCGCACGAACACCAATGCTCCTCGTATAGGTGCTCATCTCCCACTTCCGGGCAGTCTTGCATTGGGAGCTCATCATGGCAAACTTGACGCGGACCTCCGCACTTATGCTTTGCTTGGCACGCCTTCGGTTCAGTCGCTCCATGACTACTATCCCTTCGCTATGGAGGAGTTTGGCCGGTTAGCGCGGACGGCGGCTGAGTTGGTTGATCGCTTGGATATTTTGGTGGTTGTTCGTCGCTTCCCTGCATGGATGCTGCTGACTCTCGCTCTTTGCGCTTGGCCAATTATGTCCGTTTGCAACATTTTGTTCGTCGAACTACTTATGTTCCTTTTCTACGTTTTTGGGGGGATGTCCGCCGTGAATTCATGCAACATCTTTCTGCTTTTCTTCATGGTACTTTGGGTTCCTATCTCCGCGACGCTTTTCAAGAGGGGAGTGCGGATGTTGTGGCATGCCTTTCTATTCCTCGGGCTTATGTTTTTTCCTCTCTTCTTCTTTTAGCTTGATGGTCTCCGCTGCTTTTTCTTGTAAGATATTTTTTCTCGCGATGGAATGAGAAGCTGCACATGTATTAATTACCCGTATACGGGTACGCGTCAAGCATTTAAAACATTTTTTTACAAGAAAAAGCAGTGGAGGCCACCAGGCAAAAAGAAGAAAAGAGGAAAAACCTAAGCCCGAGGAACAGGAAGGCATGCCACAGCGTCAGCACTGCCCTCATGAAAAGCGTCGCGGAAATAGGAGCCCAGAGTGCCATGAAGAAAAGCAGAAAGATGTTGCATGAATTCACGGCGGACATCCCCCCAAAAACGTCGAAAAGGAACATAAGTAGTTCGACGAACAAAATATTGCAAACGGACATAACTAAGCGCAAGGAGCGAGAGTCAGCAGCACCCATGCCATGGAAGCGACGAACAACCACCAAAATAGCCAAGCGATCAACCAACTCAGCCGCCATCGGCGCCAACCGGCCCCCATCCTCCATGGCGAAGGGATAGTAGTCATGGATCGTCTGGACCGAAGGCGTGCCAAGCAAAGCATAAGTGCGGAGGTCCGCATCAAGTTTGCCTTGCTGAGCTCCCAATGCAAGGCTGCCAGGGAGTGGGAGATGAGCACCTATACGAGGAGCATTGGTGTTCGTGCGAGCACTTGTAACCGTCACATCAATAACAAGATGACGGTGCGGAGCCATGACGTCTATCCAAACCACATTCCCATGGCGATCTCGAGAAGCTCCCGACCGAATACGGCGGACCTCCAACAGCAAGTCCGGCCCCTTAGTAGCCCCCGCTTCAAGCATAAGCTCTTCAAGCACTTTGACAATTCGGTCGTGGAGTTGAATGATATACCAAGAGCACGGGCACCGGGGGATATGGTCCGTGAGCATAGCATATGAGGAGCGCTCACCCGACATAGAGGTGCCCGATACCGTCGACGGAGATCCACCCGCGACTCTGAAGGAGCCTCATTGCGCCGAGGGCACTTCCGAACATGAGAGGCGCGCTCCGCAGTCAAGCCAAGCACCCGGTGAGCTGCCATCATATAGCAATCGGATGGCACCTTGAAAATAGACTGAGCTAAGGCTAGGGATCGATGATATCATCCGGACTATATCGACGTATTTCGGGGTGGTTTCGGAGACCCCAAATGCGAAATGTACCCGAAATCGCAGCGAAATACGCTTGTAAAATATCGACGATACCATCGATCCATAGCCTTAAATTAGACTCATGTGAAGCGGAAAAGAGAGCCAAAGCCCCGCGACCCGTACCCGAAATGACCCTCATATAGTCCGGTGGGGAAGATCTGCAAAACGCCAAGAGGTCAAGGTAGGCCCGGGCACGAAGAATGATCAAATGCCCCCGTCGTCAAGCATTTCTTTTCTTTATTATTGGCGCCCCCGGGATATGTGACTGGTAGGTAAGCCCGCACCTTCACCCTCGACAGGCGGCCTCTTCGATCCCACCATATTTACCTGCCAGTCCCATACTACAGCTCCTGAGGGCGCCAAAAAAAAAAAAAGTAGTGCGTGACGGGGAAATTTGCTCATTATGCGATTCGATATAGATTCGTCTTTTATTCGTGACATCCGGACATGAAATACTCTGTACTCCATAATGTACTGCCGTCTTTCCTTTCCTCTGTGGCGGGGGCGTAAATCGGCCGCCGCCGCCACCGAAAGTTGCGGCGGCGCGGCTGAAACGGCGAGCCCATCCCTCCCCCGACCCTCTTCACCTCCCACCTCGCAGCCACGTCGTCATCCCACACCGCGGGTTAAAGTCGCCTACCGGTAAAGACCCGGTCTGGCCCTGCGGACCTTCGTCGATTCTCAACTACAACCTAACACCAACGCTTCACCATGGCTGCCGCCGCGAAGAAGGAGAAGGTGCGTGTGCCTCGCCCACCGACCCGCGCGCTCGCCCAGCCGCGGAGGAGATGCCTATCGCCTTCTCTTGCAACTAGCGACCTGCAGAGCGAAAGGAAATATGCGAATGTGCAGTTGGCGCGTATTAATTTTCGAAGAGGCGGGCTTCACACTATCTCAGGGTTCGAGCAATGCCGTGCTGTTCGAAGAATTGTTATTTCGTCCATTGGTTGAGTTGCTTCGAACTGACCTGCTGTTTTGTGTGCGTCTGTGTGTGTGTGGCCGCTGGTGTTGCGACCAACAGTATGAGCAGAAGCTCACCGGCATTCTGTCCAAGTACAGCAAGGCCTTCCTGGTCCATGCTGACAATGTCACCTCCAAGCAGTTCCAGCAGATTCGCGCTGTAAGTCTCCTCTCCCTCTCCCAACACCTGTCTCAACAGAGTGTCACCCCTCGTCTGAATTCTCACACTCTATCCCTCTTCTTCCGGCACACACACTCCCGGATGCACTCCCAGTTATCTTGTAAGCACGCCCAGCTGTTCTAGGATATGGTGTATGCATCTATTAAGTTCTTCTATGGCTGTTCAATTTAGTTCGCTCAAAGACTATTTTGGCTTCATTTCAGCCTGGCACAATTTCTTGTTTCTAGCCATATGGATCAGCCAAGCAGCAGTGCGATGTGCATGGGGGGTAGAGCTGGTTTTTGCGCGTGGGAACTGAGTGGGGTTTTCTGTGACCTGGGGGGTAGGCGCTGCGCCTGATGAATGACTCCACCATTCTGATGGGCAAGAACACGCTGATGAAGCGCTGCTTCCGCCTCTACATGGAGCGCACCGGTGATGAGAAGTTTGCATCCCTGCTTCCCCTCATGGTCGGCAATGTGGGCCTGGTCTTCACCAACGGCGACCTCATTGAGACTCGTGACAAGATCGCCGAGTTCAAGAAGGGTGCGCCCGCGCGTGTGGGTCTGCTCGCCCCCCTCAACGTCTACGTCCCCGCCGGCCCCACCGGCCTTGGACCTGAGCAGACGTCCTTCTTCCAGGTGTGTCCCCCCCTCCCACACACATACACCTTGCATCATTCAAAGGGGGCATGTCTCCGCATGCTTGGTTAATGAGCTCTTTTATTATCTCATCCCTCCTCCCTTTCAAGGTCAGATTTGCATCTCGAGACGCTTTTTAGTAAGGCTCGAAACTTGTGAAACATCTCTATGATCTTGAATGCGTGCGGGAGGCGAGTTTTACCTTTTTTGTTGTGTGTGTCTGTCAGTGGTGGTGTATGGGGGGGGTTGTTCAATGCTACGTGAAATAGATCACCGTTTTAGCACATAGTCGACACGCTGATTGGTTCCTGCACTGGAAATTGACCGTCCATGCAAGCTACCGTTTCCTGTTTTCCCATGTGGTTTACCTCCCCGTATCCTGTTCTTGTCCGACTCTCTCGTTCCCTTTTCTCCTTCAGGCGCTCAACATCCCAACCAAGATTACCAAGGGTGTGATCGAGATCACCTCCGACGTGACGGTCATCAAGGAAGGCGAGCGTGTGGGGCCCTCTCAGGCCACCCTGCTGACCAAGCTCGGCATCAAGCCCTTCAGCTACGGCCTGGTCGTCATGGAGGTGTTTGAGAACGGCACCATCTACTCCCCCAAGGTGCTCGACATCACCGAGGCCGACCTGGCTGCCAAGTTCTCCGCCGGTGTGCGCAACGTGGCCGCGCTGTGCATGGCCATCGGCTACCCCACCCTCGCCTCCATCCCCCATTCGGTCATCAACGGCTACAAGAACGTGCTGGCCATCGCCCTGGAGATCGACTACACCTTCCCTCTGGCCCAGAAGGTCAAGGACTACCTGGCCAACCCGGAGGCCTTCGCCGCTGCTGCCACCCCCGCTGCGGGTGGCGGCGGTGGCGCTGCCGCGGCTGCCCCTGAGCCGGAGCCTGAGGAGGAGGAAGAGGAGGACATGGGCTTTGACCTCTTCGATTAGGCAATGCATGTCTTATGTGAAAGGCTTTTGTGAATTTCGTGTGTTTGTAAGTGAGACCGCTGAAGCAAATGACGGAGCAAGTGACACCCCCCCCCCCCCCCCCCCCCCCATTGCAAAATGTTTGCAATGCCTCTATTTCTCCTGCATCACTTAAGGGCTTTCGCCTTGGAACTGCTTTCAACAAATGCAATTATCAACTGTTCACGATACCAGTCATATCCGAGTGAAATGAATTCGGTTGTCATGCCGGGGGCGGAGTGCTAGGGGAAAAAAATCGGAGCCGCTTTATTTATTTATTTGTGTGTGGCGAATTGAAGCCGGGTCAATTAGTAGTAAGGGTGGGTGTTGGAAGGGATAACAAATTATGTTTACGGTGAATAGTTCGAGTTTGTCCCATAATTGTACTTGATTGCGTTGGTATGATTGGTAATTGATATTGTACTTGATAAGGTAGAGGAGATGAATATTGCGGTTGTGGCGTAATGCATGTATGACTAGCTGGTAATGTGGGCTTGGCCGGCATATTGAATTATAACATAAGCAATGCTTGCTACTGTATGTCCCGAGGCCCCTTTGACTAGGTGCGGGACAGCGGTTTATCTTGGGTCAGGCCGGTCCTTTTACTCAGTAAGTGTATGGGGTGTCTTCCCCCCTTTCCGTGAGTGGGTCGCTTAGTTAGTGAGCAAGGTTTTGTACGGATGTTGCGTCTTCGTTTGGTGTGCGCGATGTTGAATGTAGCGCGGTATGTTTGAGGATTCCGTGGTAGCCATTGTTTATTGTGAACGTGTAATCATTTGTGCACTACTGAATTGGCGACAACTTCGTATTTTTACTCGAGTTTGCAATGAGGACCAGTATTTCGTATGGTGAGCATGGTGATGAGGCTTTCGATCGTATTGGTGAGTGGGAGCGTGGAGCGGGGTCATGGTTTTTCAATTGGGACAATCGGAAAAGTCATGAGACAAGTTGGGATCCAAGTTTGGGACAATTGGGATCCGAGTTTGCGAAGGGCCATTGCGAAGGGTGCGTGTTGTTCTGTGATATCATGTGAAGTTTGGTGGAGGTTAGTTGTGTATACATGTACAACCACTATCTATACCATTCGGTTTGAGTGGATGCAATTGACGTAAGGCGTTTATTTGGTGCCAGAGAAGTTGTGGGAGTAGTGCGGACAAAATCTGTGTTACATGTGCGTGTGGGAAGAGGTGGGCATTGCATGAGAGAGAATTGGCGTGTAGATGATAAAAATGGGCCAAAAGAGCTTGTTTCTCGACCTGTGGCATTCTTGGGTGGCGAGGGTGGGGCGGAGACCCATACTACGAGCCCCAGGAATGTGTCGTTTGGTGAAAGCGAAGACCGTGTCTAGTTCATTTGACAATGAAACGGCTCGTTTATATTTATGTTTAAGTTGGATTAAGTTTGGCTCCCGCCGGCGACGCAGTGGGGGTAGCCCCGGAGGGAGTTGCGCTCCCGGGCCCGATTGCACTCACCCCCACCTCCTCGTGGTGGGTGCGGGTAACCTCGTAGCCGTGCTAGGCATGGCGCTCGCAACCCGCCGCAAGAGCTGCCGAAAACATGCATGCCATGCCAAGATATAGCACGCTAGAAGCAGCCCGGAGGAGAGTTACAACTGGAGGAGCGGCACGGTCCGGTGGAGGCAATCCTTGGGATATGCCGCCGCAAGTAAGCCATGTGGTTTTGATAAATGTTCGTATCCCGCGGCTCGACATTGGATCTAGTCACGGTAACCCTGCCCTACCCCTTGCCGACTCCCACCATCGAATGGTGGACCTAAAAAGAGAGGGTACGTGCCCGGAATAGCACGGGGGCTACTAGTACACCGAAAGAGGCCGCCCCATGGACGTGCATGACGAAGAGGGACGGTACGGACACGAGGATACGGTCCCCACTAGACCCGGGTACCAAGCATAACAAAGGGATATAAGGGGGGGGGGGGGGGGGGGGGGGGGGGGGGGGGGGGCACTACGGCGCTGAGAAAGAGCGCTAGGCTTCCCTGTTTTGATGTCTTAGTCCCCCCCACCTGTCCTCGAGGTGACGGGGGACCTCGATACGGAGGATCGCTGCGCCGGGAGGAGCGACGACGAATCTCGACGAGGTGATCGAGACAACGGCATGATCGACGACCGACTACGTGAATATGATTTTTCTGCGAGCCTTTCCTCTCTCCTCTCCGGCGCGACAGGAGTCACGTAGAAATAGATTAGGTTGGCCTACCTACGACTCGTCTATTGACCGGCCTCGGTTGGCTAGCGCCTCGTCTCGGCTAGAACAGAACGAGAACGTTAGAGTCTACCTAGAAAATGTGTATTTTGCGTTTCAAGCAAGTGCATGAATATTCGCTTACTGGTTTTTCGATATTTATATTGTTGTTAATGCTTAGGTGAGGGGTTGTGTCAATTACTGTGGATTGATTACAGCTGTATAACCTCCGAGGAACAACGGCGCGTTTTTGAAGGAATACGCGTAGCCAAGTGAACCCAGTCGAAGAGTACCCGGTCTTACCCTTATTAGTGTCCCGGTCTTATTTCCTCATGAAGGGGGCGTGATCAAGGGGCCGAGATACATAAACTAGTCCCGACAGCTAGTATTATATTATTATGGCTAACAAGTTTTAATTTTTTGGATGAAGTTTGTTTCGACATGGTAGTAGTAACAATGGAGTGGAGCAATGACGCATTCACCTTCGAATTTCAACTAGTTTGAGTTGTAAGGTCAAAACACCACCAAGTCCTGACCCATTCGATACTTGTCACTCGCTGCGAATCCATGGGCAGCCTAGTTGGCCAGCCAATCGGCGAATTTGTGTCCGCAAAGTCCTTTCTACTTGATAATTATGTGTTCTTCTTGTTGAGAGGCATAAAGTCAATTACCATGTTCTTGATTTGAATTTTGGATCCTATTATCATGGATTGAACAAGTTGAAAAATTAATAACTTGTACCGCGGGGGTGGTCTACCCGGCGACTATCGGACGAGCCCCTATCGCTCCCATGCAATACTGTTGATCATGCTAATAGTGGCGCCGGCGGCGGCGCAGCGGCGGCTACCCCGAAGGATGGTCCGCATGCATGCATGTCGGCACCACCCCCACCTTGCGACCCCCTACCCGGCGACTATCGGACGAGCCCCTATCACTCCCATGCAATACTATTGATCATGCTCATAGTGGCGCCGCCGGCGGCGCAGCGGCGGCTACCCCGAAGGGAAATCCGCACGCATGCCCATCGGCACCACTCACACCTCCACGTGGTGGCGTTGGTAATAATGCAGCCGTGCAAGGCTTAGCATAGTATGGGATAGAGAGAGGTTCCGACAGTTGCCAAGCTGCGATCCGCGCGATTGGCAGTTGCAGATAGGGAAGCCATGTGTGGAAGGCTTTCAAAATAGCATATGTACAAACCATCGTCAACATGACAAGATCTTCCGCTCAGCTCGTTTGTCATATATTTCGCGGCCTAGCTAGTACCCTTACATATTCCCATGATGAGGAGACATGGGACGTTTCTTTGGCACATTTGGCGGCGAGGTGGGTGCGGGCGCATCTACACGTAAGCGACGCGTTGGATATTGGCGGCCGACTGTTAGGAAGCAGCGCCAATGACCCATGGCACGGCTCTCACTAGACGGCGGCCGGCGTTGGTAAAGTCGAGCCGGACCGGAGGGTGGAGCTCGACGACGGTAGCTCAAAGGGACAACTGCGGGCGGACAAGGAAGACACGGTGTGGCGGCGGAGATCGTCGGAATATTATTATGCCGCCACCATATAATAAAACATGTACGGAGGATTTTCGAAAAAGTGTCCGAACGCACCGCCCACGGAGACTAAGACTTCTTTTGGTGTTGGACTCAAACGAGAAAGGCTGTGGAACATGAGCAAGGAGAAACGGCTAGCGCGGAGACAAGAGCGCCAGCCGCCTTTTCACTTTGTATAGGCGTCTCCCGCCCTATCAACCTATGCGGTGACGGGGTACCTACAATCGGTGGACCGACGCGGGCGGAGAAGCGGCTGCGACCCGCGCGATTATCGGCTTCGTTTTTTTCAAATTTGCGCCCCCTTGATGTGGGAATGGCAAGTAAACCCCCACCGGCACCCTTTACAAGCCGCGTTTTGCAACCACAACTGAGAGTAGAAGTTCAAAACAAACATCAATCTCATCACCGATAATTCTCGATTTGTTGTTGGGAAAGCCATGTACGGAGGGCTTCTGAAAACAACAAAATATCGCTTCCATCGCCAAGATCTCCCACTCGGCTCGTCCAACCCCCAACCGAGACATTTGAAATTGAAATTGAAATTGCATTACAACAATATGTACAAACTAGACCGACTGTTGTTTAACGGCCATCAACACTCTATTATCTAGGACACTAGGACTAGGACACTAGGACATCTAGGACTAGGACATCTAGGACACCACTAGGACATCCAGGACATCTAGGACACGATTGGGCCGGGTACTCTACCACCAGGTACACCTATCGGTGCACCTATTTTCAATATGTGTACCGACGTTCCTCGGGGGTTAATTTCTGTAAGCAACCGCAGTAATTGCCATAGTCCCCCCGCCTAAGCACTAACAACAGAAATGATTTTGTAATAAAAAAAGATCTAAAAATAAATGCACTTGTCAAGAATGCAAACTGAAAACTGCTGCTCGACCTTCACGATGCACGGCCCGCTCCCAGTGAACCGGGGTGCCGAGCGGCCTGGGGTCGACGGGCCAACCTGATCTAACTCCCTTGTGACTTCGGTCTAACCGGAGAAAGGAGGGGAAAGGCTAGCGAAAAACCCCTCCTCACGCGGTCGCTCGTCAATCCCGCCGTCGCATCCCGTAAGCCCCGCCCAAAGGCCGTAGCCGCCCTTTCCGTCGCTATTTTCCTCCGAGTCGAGGCCCCCCGTTACCTCGAGATCGGGTGGGGGGGACCGAGACAAATAAACTGAAAAGCTAGCGCTTCCGCCGCCGCGTTGAAAGAATTCCCGGCTATTTCCCCATTTCTTGTGCTAGTACCCAGGTACATGTCTGGAAAATCAGCCTGCGACCGTACCCCCACCCACCATTCGCGTGTCCATCGAGCACCCTTGTTTACCAAGTGCGAGCCTCCGCGCTTACCCAGGCTCGTAATCTGTAATACTAGGTGTACCTAGCGATAGTGGGTAGCGGTAGAGTAGTGAAAGGTCGCAATGGCCGGATCCAAAAAGGCCGCGGGGGTGCGGACTTAATTCAAACCCTCCGTACCGGGTTTTCCCGCGGAGGCTGATATTGAGGAGCACCACGCGGCCAAACCTCGCCGCTCCTCCCGTCGCTACAATCCTCCTCGCTGCGGGTGTCGTGCTGCCCCCTTTCGGCCGGCTCGACGTCAACATGCTCGTCGACGTCGAGCGAGCGCCATACCCTAGCGCTGCTTGCCGGCTTTCCGCCGCCAGCTCCAACACCCGCGTCCCACCGTTGATCCGTCCGTACCCCCCTCGCCACCACACACTTCTGAAGATACATGCCCCACCCCCCAAATGGGATGGTATCTTAGTGGTATCTAGTCTTGGAAAAAATATCGGATGGCCCGAGCGGGAGATCTTGGCGCCGGCAACGTACATTTTTGAAAAAAGCCCTCCGTACATTGCTTTCCCGATAGATGCGAACCGCGCGGATCGCACTGCCGGCCCTCTTAGTAGCCCCCCTAAAGCATGGCACGGCTACGGGGTTTCCAGCGCTCACCACGGGGAGGTGAGGAGATGCCGACGGCAAATCTCTTGAGGTCGGGCCGACCCGGGGGTGGAACCCGAGACGAGCGGCGAGGAGAACAGCCGCGGTGAGAGGAAGACCACGATTTGGCGGCGGCGGTCCTCGAAATCGGCCACCGCCGAAAAGCAAATGTGAGGGCTTCGGTAAAACGTCCGTGCTCGGAATGTTTGCGGTTGGGGACACTAGCTCACTTATCCCTCAACTACCCCTCCCCTCGTCGGTACCCAACATGGATATGAGAGCCTTAGGCTTTGTGCTAAAGGTTATCGCGAAAACATATCGCCCCTACATGCGCCCCCTTTGCAGCGTAAACCACAAGGAGAGGGTACGGGCGGTAATTTGGTGTTCAGCCACGGCCGGAGAGAGCTAGCAACCGACCGGGGCATGATGTACGATTCTGAAGGAGTGATTTAAGGATGCTACATGCAACCATAGTTTTGGGGTAGGGGAGCCAAGGCTTGTGGCACATCCCACATACCGAAGTGGCAGAAGCCCGGGTCAACCTATTGAGAAGAGGTGGCGGATGAGCTCGTTTTAGTTTTTAGGGTCTAGTAGGAAACTAGGTCCGCATCACTCCATTCATCCGGAAGGAATCGCATCTTTTTGCCACATGCAGTACCTGGTCACCACTGCTTTGGGTAGACACCAACCTCGCCAACCCAATCATGCTCGTTATTGCATGTTTGTTTTATCTCACGATCCCCGCCGCTATGTGTGTGTGTGTGTGTTTGTGTTTGTGTGTGTGTGTGTGTGTGTGTGTGTGTGTGTGTGTGTGTGTGTGTGTGTGTGTGTGTGTGTGTGTGTGTGTGTGTGTGTGCTCACGGTGATGCTACCGACCGTTGATACTAGAGAAAACGTTCCATTGCAACTCAAGTTGAAGCAGCACCGTACTACCGCGTCTACGTACGAGAGCTACCTAGCTGAATCTTGGATTGAGAAATACGTTAATTGAGACGGCGGAACGTCCGGGTACATGTCTTCCACATAAAGTAATGATGTTCACGCGAAAAGCGACAAGTCGGGTCTTAATAAAGAGGCGGTAATTATTGGAAATGCGATGTGTTCTTGTAGCACGCACAAGAGTAACAAAAAATTCGAGCATCCCCTAGTTCGAAGTTATGGAAGCGACAATGGGAGCACTTGCAAACCTTGCAGTTATTAAACCATTCCAGTGAAAATCAATCGAAAGCCCTCCGCACACCCCGGGAATGCGCCACAGGCCGCCCTACGCAAACGGAATGTCGCGAGATTTTGACTCGGGTAGCGGATTTGAAACCCAAACTCTGCACTGCTAATCAAGTCCATGGCGCAAGTACTCTGCCGGTCAGCAGGAGCAAAGGATATGACAGTGAAGGCAGACGGGAGCCCGCCCGCCCCCCGCCCCCATGATTATCTCGCCTTACTGGTGTTGTAGTGTTTGTGCCGTTACGCTGTCGCGCATGTATGAAATGGAATCGTTCGATCTTTCGTACATGTACGGTGTAAACATGAAATCCCGCCTGGTTTTCGCTTTGGAGGCGTTCACGGACTTGGAGCATGCATTCACTGCAGTAGGCGGATGCAAATGCAGTGCTAAATTTGGCCTTGACTCCGGAGTGCTGCCCAATGGTGGCCCATCTTGATAATATCTAATTTTCGCTAGTTCCTTAATTAATAAAACAAGTCGCATGGCGTAGGCAGCGGTGACGGTATACCCGAACTTATCCGTTTGCGAGTCTTTCTATCAGTCCAAGACTCGGGCACGGCATCTTCTCGAAGATCCACTCAATCTTGCGCCACCTCTGAGTGCTGCTGATTAACTGCAACGGACTATATGCCTCCAACAGACATCGTGCGAAGACGAATATCTCGTGCGAAGACGGGTATCGCGGAAACGGGACGGCGAGTTCGGCGGGGGGCGGCTATGGCCCAAGGGCGCGGTCGATTTGGCCGAGCTTCTTGATGAACCCTGCTTCCGTGTATTTGTAGTTCTCAGCCTCGTTGTAGTCGAGCTTCCTGCGAGTCGCAACCACGCCGTCAGGCAATTAAGTCGTGTCGTCAGAATTGCGCGCTTCCCTTCCCAACGTTTAGTAGCGTTGGAAGGGGCCGGGTGCCGCCTCTTATGTAAACAATTATTTTGGGCATCTAATTGCATTTTGCGTGTTCACAGACTATTAGTTGGCTTGCTTTAGATAATTGAGACAGAATTGTCATGATTGTTAATTGTGATGATCCGAAATTGTAACAATGCGAAAAAAACACACTCCAAGAAAGAAATAAGGAGTGCGGAGAAATCAGACAGGAGTAAACATAAAATATAATAAATTTAGAAGCGTTACCAAGTACAGAGTTATAAAATTCATTCGTCTCGAATATCGTTTGTGTAAGCGACATCGCTGTCATCACCCCCCTCTTTTCCTTTTCCAGCTCTTTCCTACTAAACTTGTCGCATCCACAATTCATGACACAAAACTTGTACATGGTGTGTGTGTGTGTGTGTGTGTGTGTGTGTGTGTGTGTGTGGGTGTGTTCTTTAGTAAGCAAATCCTGTATGATGCACTACTATTTTGGCACTCGCCAATGTAATAGGATGCGCCCGACAGTGATGGCCCGACGAGGGGTGTACCCACCTGAAAATGAGGTCCAGCATGCACTCCAGCTTCTCGCACAGTGGGCGAGTCTTTGGGGCGCGGAAGTGCACGCTGTCGCGCAGGTCCAACGCGAGGGTGGGGTCCATGGAGACCTGCTGATGGTACTCCAGCACGTTCTTGTACCCATTCATGTTGAGGTCCTCCAGCGTAGGCAGATCGATGATATCCGCGGCTGTGGGATCAGCAGGCAAAAAAGCCCAAGGGCGTGAGAAAACTGCAGGGGAGAGTGGTCGCAGTATTTCCTACTAGGCACAGCTACACATTTACTACTATCCCTATGTAAATCACGTTCCTACTTGAACCACACCACCGACTTAATCTGTAAGAAGTGACATGATAAATGCATGTCAACACATGACAGACTCCAAGTCTCTCAGGGCAGTATGTGTACTACCCAGAGGATCAGGCGCCGCGGTGCCACATGTTGCTGAACTTTGATGACTTCCTTACTCCCATTGCAGCCCAAATTATGGCCCCAATATAGAGATTCTGACATTATAGCGGTCAACTGAGATTCTGGTGGCCGACCCGTCTTTTTTCGTGGTAGGTTATTTGTGCCAAAGATTGTCCCCTTTCCAGTTTGTTGTATGAATAAGGTATCGCCCAGTAAAACATGCACGACACTCGGGACAGGTTCCATTCGAGACTCAACAAATTAAGGTAGAAAACTTTTTCTAACAAGTAAAAGCAGCGGAGGCCACCAAGCAAAGAGAAGAAAAGAGGTAAAAACCTAAGCCCGAGGAACAGGAAGGCAGAAAACCAGAAAATGAACTGGTAACAGTGGGAAACGAAATTAAAAAAGATATGAATTGATTTTCTTCCACTGCTGACATTGTTTTGTTCTGATTGTCTTATTCAAACTACCTTCAATATTATATATACATATGTCTATTGTGTAATTGTTCCCGTAAAATTTCCTATTCGATTGGCTGTTTTCAATTCGAATTGTACGGGTACAAGACCCGCCACTACAACATTTGCATGATAGCAAAGGCCGCAGTAGTTTGTCCGGTTCGGGGCCGTACCGTGGGCCAGCGCCTCCATGAAGTCGAAGACAGTCATGGACATGAACTTGCTGATGTCGGCGAACTCTTGCGCCATCGTGGGCTTGGCGTACGCAAAGCACATGCGAGCTGTGCGTTCCGTGAAGTGGCCCGAGTAGAGGCCGCAGTCGGAGCAGAGCGCGAGCCAGTCGATGAGCATCATCTGCTTGGGTCGGAGGCCGCCGCCTCGAGGCGGCAACCGGTACCGCGAGTACAGCGCCTCCAGGACGCGCTTCTTCCCCGTCAAGAACAAATCCATTTCCTCGTTGTAGAACCGCTCCCTGCAGCAGTGCGGAGGCCATGTATTTAGACAACCTTCCCTGATACATGTTAGCAGGGTTTACCTAATTCTTAATTCTAACTCGGTTTTGTTAGTAATTCCGGGAAATCCGCGATTATTGGCAGCGCCTCATTTATTTCGCATTCAGTATGGCGGTCAACAAACATCGTCAATGATACATTGTCATCTCATTCTCGCATTCAAAGTAGTGTCCGCCTTTAAGCACTTGAAAAGCGGTCACCGCTTGTGTCAATTAATAAGCAGCCTGACAAGAAACCGACGATGTTTTTTCTTCTGAGCGACATAACCAAGCTTGGGAGGGTGAGGGGCGTACGTTCGGAACTTGTTGCAGTCGTAGCGAGCCTCGATGGGTAGTTTGGTGTGGAAATGCTCCCTGAATAGCTTCTTCAGGGCATCGTCGGGCGCGGACGGGTACCGGGCGGTCGCCACTCGCGCGAGCGCCTCGATAAACTGGAAGCGACCCAGCGCGTTCTCGTCCACGTCCTTCTCCTTTGTGCTCGTATAGTTGGCGGTGATGAAAATGGTGTCGCAGTCGGAGACCTTGCAGTGCGCCGACTCGTTGTTCGGGATCTCGACCGTCATAAGGAGCTCCGTCCAGTCGTTCAGCGGCATCCCGCTCGGTTTGTGGCTGGACAGGCAGGAATAGTAGCGGTACATTTTCGAGATGAGCTCCCACTCCTTGCGGATAACGCCCGCCACCGATTCCTTCACCTGCGAAGTCAGCAACAGCGAGGAGAGCGCCAATCGATGTTACATACCATTCACCCTAAAACTCGCAGCTGTCGGTACCTCGTTTAGCCTCTACCGTGCCTTGCCCGGCACAGCTACATGGTTACCACCGCCCACCGCGTGGAGGTATAGGTAGGTGCCGATGGGCATGCGAGCGCACCCCCCTCCGGGGTCGCCGCCGCTCCGCCGCCGGCGGGCGCCGGTATCAAGCAGTTTTCATATTTATTTACGAGTATAATTGATATGAGGGAAGGTAAGGCCTTCAAATATCAACCGGTTCAACAACCAATATGTCGTTATTGTCAAACTTTTTTTTTGGAATTGTGCGAGTCCTATCATTGAAATTGCTACAGCTGGAAAACGCTCGCTGGTCCACGAGTGCACGCCAATTTTGAACAAGAAAAGTCCAATGAACATTGCACGTGTCAGTTTTGTCGCTTGCGATGAAGCGCATACCTGAATTTGTTAATTTTATCTGACTAATAATATTGACCGACTGGCTTGGTCTTCGCTTTCAGCATATTAATAGTTTTATACTGTTTATTCGAGTATATTGAAATATCATTCCTCGGAAACTATTATATCCCGATGACTGAAATATATACTGAAACCTTTGGAGTGTTGCCTCATTCGCATCGAGCAAACCCCCCCATTGCCACCAGCATGCCTCGCAAGAGCTGAAAAGCGGACGATCAGGGTATGAAGACTCGATGATAAGGTGAAGGAAACGGGTACGTCAAAATCGACAATCGTAATTGAAGACCCGTCTGATTGGACGCCAATAATGCAAATGAGGCTCAATCAGATGAGTGAACAAAAACAAAGGAGTATTCTTTCTGTAAATATATGGGACTGAATACCCTAAACGTAAATACCACACTAGTGGAAGTAGACGTGATGCCAAATGTAAAGTGCATCCGGCATATATTAAAGTTTATATCAACCTCGTCTTTCATTTGCATTGGTTGAATATTTCGATGATCTGTTCTGTTCATTTTGTCTTACGTATTTTTTTGTGCAGATACTCTACGCAAACAAATGACGCACAAAGGTAACATATTTCAGAGCCTAGCCGTGCGCGCGGAAAGGGAGTCATGCCACGCACCTCCTCGGGTGTCTTCTTCGTTTTATGCTTGTTGGCCTCTCTGTCCAAAAAGTTCATAAACTTCTCCTTGCTCTGCAGCTTCGTCCAGTCCACGACGTGCCCCTTCTCGTACACCTTCTCATTGTCCCAGAAATCGCGGGAGTCGGTTTCCTTGGGTCGCGTCGCCCACACCGATTCCTCGATCTTCCACGGTGGGCCCTCTGGCGCGTCCTCGGAAATCTCGACCTGCTCCTCCTTCGAAATCTGGCAAAACCACAGCCGCAAAATCCAAAAGCAGAGCGGCCGAGACCCTCAATATGGCTACTCGTATGGGTTATGTTTCATATAGATATCAGAATAAAATACAAAGTACATTAGTTAAAATAGTACTGCAACAGCTAATATACCTGCGAAAAGCTGTTACATCTATAACACATACCTAAGGACACGAGGGTTAATGCATATTATGTTGGATTACAAGATTGTCACTTCCGCTATGGAAAAGTTTACTACTACAATGCGGTTATAATTTGAAGAGTTATTGTTTTGTTGTCAACGTTAAATAACGACACGTAAATCTCGGAATATATCACTCATGAAGATACGGTGCGTGAAGGAGCAATAAAGGCACACAAAGGTCGAGCGGATAGGCACCTCGATGGGGATGAGTTTGATGTTCATTGGTCGATACTTGAGCTGCGCAAAATACTCCGGCGGCTCCACCACGTCCAGGCTGTGCTGTCGCGGGGGCAGCGCGAGGGGCGGCACAGGACGCAACATCGCGGGCATCTCCAGTGTGTGCGGGTCCGCCTCCTCTACCTGAAGCAAGCATGCAATTTCCAGGTTCAGTAAATATTTATAATCAAACACAAAGATTGACAAGCTATGAAGTAATGTTCACAAAAGCTCCCCCCCCCCCAACAAAGAAAAAAGTTTATGAATAGTACACATTATTGCAATCGATGAGCATTAAATTCACTTCCAGTTTGTTCAATACTCTAAGGCATGAGAGATGGGTTTTCGCACCAGCGGGGGGTCGAAGGGCAGGCGGTCGCGGTAGAGGGAGGCCAAGGTAGTGGGCCTCAGCGGGGAGACCTCCAGTGGAAAGGTGACCTGCGACAACACCGAGCGCGTCAGCCGCGGCCCACATCAAAATGAATTCCGATGTTCATTCTTTGTAAATAATAACTTGAACAAATCATTTGAACTGATGATACTTGATAAAAAAATATGATAAGTAAGTTGCACTAATTCAAAGAACAATCAACCTTGGCACCATCGGATAACAGCTCTTGCGCGGATCTTTTAAGTGACGTAAATGAGGTCACCTGCCTTTTGGCAATTAACACATTCAAGGAATAACGCTCGCAATAAGTATCAATGTAATCAGGATATTATTAATAGTCAAATGATTCGAGATACACCTCCCTATCCGGACAGGTATTATTCACATATATAACAAATAAAGCTCGGTAATGATTTGTTAATTATTATTGAGTTGAGATACACTCGCTGGCAAAACAATGTTTTAAAGATGTGGGTCGCACCTCGTCCACCAGCTGCTTGCCCTTGTAGTAGAAAAATGCCTTGGAGCCGTTGGGCAGCAGGTAGTAGGGGAAGAGTGTGTAAAAGAGCTTGGAGCCCGGTTTGTGCTCAAACATGAGCGTCTCGCCGCGCGTGTTGACAACTTCTTCGAGGGAGCGGTTGAAACGGATACTGTGCTGCGCAGCGCCGGAGCTCATTATCACATTCACCGGCAACTCCTCCGCCACCACCTCCTGTCCGGCGCGGCACATTCCAAGCCCGCAGGTTCATAAGCGAACGCAACCATTTACGGTAGTGCCCATCCCTCATTGGCGTTGTTTGACCCATTTTTTATAAATAACTTTGTATGTAATTGTAAGCCATTCGGGCAATTCGGCACCAATACCGGTTCCGCGCATTACCATCGATAACACCAATCCCATAGAACATTTGTAAGTAATTGTAGAACAACCAAACAGCAATATAAGAAGATACATTCGACGATTTTACGTCATGAATACGGGTACTATCATAAAAATAAACATTAATATAAAAATAATTCATTGATGCCGCGAAAGTATGTAAACGGATTCACTACTTAGCGCTACCAATTTAACGTGCATTAAGTAATTTGAGCTGCTACTGAGATAGCGTGTCTGGGTTACAGCAATCAGATGGGGGTCGTACCTCGCCGGTGGCGCGATCAAGGGGCGGCAGCATCACGGTCGTGGGCGCTCCGTTTATGACGAACTCGCTCTCGGCCTCGTCCCACAGCCCCGACGCCGTTGGCAACCGCTCTCTCATGCAAAAGTCTGTGCTCGGCAACTGTCGGCCCGCAAACGGCGACATCCGGTATGACGTGTAAGTGGCACTCGAGTTGGAACAAAGTCGCGAGTCGAACAACGAACGGGAGTACGGTACATTCCGAATAAATTCGACCACTGGAACCATTTCGAACGAAGTATACCACATATCGGTAAAAATCCGATTTAGGGTGACTTTCTCTGTGGGCCGATATTTCGTCCGTCAGCAAATCGACTTTGAGGAAAATCCTCGAATGTACTGCAGTGATACGAGCAACGAAAAAATACCAGTCCCCAATATAGTACGTACAGCAAGTGAGGCCAGCATTCACCAGCATAAACTAATAAATAACACATCGCTAACGCTTTGAAGTATCTTCTTCTCATTCCTAGATTAAAATCCGCATCGAGTTGCCGACGGACGTGGGCATCAGGATGAACACGACCGCAGATCGTGCGACGTACACAGGCACTGTCCAAGTACTTCTATTGAGACGGACAAAAATGAGATGCCGTATGTAAAGCATGGGGTCGTCAGCCGTACCTCGGAGGAGACGAGCTTTCGTGTGGGTCGCATTTGAGATACCGCAGAGAAAGCGCCGCGGCTGCGGATGCTCCCCGCAAAGGAATTTCTGCCGAAGTTGGAATCCGTGCCGAGAGAGGGACTGGTGCTGGGGCGTTTCAGGGTACGGAACACCGGCTCCGACACGCTCAGTGGGTGGCCTGTTTGCATATGCGCCAAGTACTATGAATGGGCCAACTAAAATACTCGCTTATGGACCAACATGGCAGCATTTGCTTGGCAGAAAAGAACAAATTCAGCTATGACATTTTTTCATACAATACACAATTCAAACATGTCACATAGAATCAGAGTGAAAGATATTGACCATTGCGCAACATCCAAAATGCTTAACTATTCACAATAATGCACTATTCATAATACGTAACAATTAATAATACACTGTCCGTATCCTCCTCATTATTCATTGGGCAACTTTCAATCTATTATGTATGCAGTACTTGGACAATTTATTCGGTATTCTATCATAGAATGAATGATTCATATCAGCACCACGGTGCCCGGTACCTCGGGATGCCGGCCTGCGTAGGCGGCTGCCGGGAGGAAGTGTCGAGGCGGTAGGAGAGGTGGCCGGCTCCGGCTCCATCTCCTTCTCCGCCATTTTGCTGCGCCTTCTAAGCGTCCTACAAGGCAAGCAGCAATAAGGCGTCGCCCAAGATCCCCGGAATGAAAACGACAGTCTCGACAATAATGGGCTTTCTTTATTTTTGACAACAAGTTATAGATAAGTAATTGACAGCACTTGCATCATCCAATGCGACACGTTCTGGATGAGGGTAAGGACACAATCCGACCAAATGAACAACAGCCAATCCCGAAAATTAAGGCCAAACAGGCCAAACCGCATAGCGACGGGTTTTCTCGCTTGTCGGAAGCCGAGCATGCTCGCGCTGAAACTACTTTCAAACAGTCGAATAAGCGGAAATCAGTTTGTCCGGTGTGAGACGCACAGCAACATAGGAAACGTACACGCAATGGCAATTTATATCCGCGCCACAGCGCGCCTGGGACAGCGGTAACTACTAACTACCGCTTCAAAAATAAGAGTACACGTACTGGTACATCGAAGCCGCCCCGCGCGAAAATGTCGTTGTCAGATTACCGCTACCTGTACGGGTACATTACCATTACTCCACGTTTATTAACAAATCCCGAAAGTAGCGAGAGAGAAAAAATATGTTAACTAGTATTAATAAAAAACCCTTAATTAACTAGTATTGGTAACATACACGGAACGCGCCAATAAAGGATAAAAAGTTCCTTACCAGAAAAAGCATTGGGAACCACCAATCAAAAAGGGGGGAAAATGAGGAGGAAAAAACAAGAAACCCCACAGGCCAAAGGCCGAGGAACAGGGAGGCATGCCACAGCGTCAGCACTGCTCTCGGCACGCGCCAATGGACGCTACGCATTCGAACAAAAATAAAATAATTCATTGGAATCGTTCTTGAATTCATTTGAACCTTAATTGTTTTGCATATCTTGGAATGGGCAAATATACGGGTGCTGTTCCCACATAATAAAAAGAGGCTACTCACTTGCTGCCCTTCGGTTTTGGTTTGTCGCCCGACCAATACTCTCCATCTTCGCCCGCCATCACCAAAGGTTTCGGCACGCCAGGTACCCTCGGCTCCGTCCGGACGACGCTTGGGTTCCTGGCTAACAATGCGCCGCCGCCGCCGCTGCCGCCGCCGGCATTGCCGGCACCGTCGCCGGCGTCGATTTCGTCATTTTTTTCATCACTGTCTTCGTCGAACCCCACCCCGCCGCCCCTTGACACCCCCCCTACGTCCGAGCGAGCCCGACAGGGGCTCGCGTCGCCCCCCTCTTCGCTGCCTCCGCCCTCAGCCCAGTCCGCGCACAGCGATTCCAGCTCCTGCATGCTACTGGTGAACGGTCGCGGCTGCGGACAGAAAAACAAAACAATTTAGAAATATAGCAAATCCGGAGTTTCTCCAAAAAGCACTGACACCCCCGACGCGTGAATATTCACCGCAACAATCCGGAAAGAGGGAAGTCAGGGAGCACAACTGTGAAACAATTAAGGGTGAAATGTGTTGATGTTTCATAAAGATCATTGCAAGTTACACATACACCAATACATGTAACGCGATACTATGGATTTCATTTTTTTCTGTATCTTAACTCTCCTTTCCTTTCTGCAACCCTAAAGCATGAACCCTAAAGACATGAAAATTGTTGAAACAATATCAGTGGGTGGCTGAGAAAGGAACGTGAGCTGTCGCCTTTAGATATTATGCGTACCTGACTTTCTGGGTTGGGTGTTTTAAGATATTTTTTAATAAAATGCATGTAAAAAACACATCGACACATACATATTCAGGTGCGAAGCGAGGACGACGCATGCTTTCCGTTTGCATGTCATTTGTTTGTTTGTCCCGCTCGTACCACTCGTCCACCGTTGATCTCCAACTGATCTTCAGCCGCGGCCTTGGCAACCCACTCCGCAGCATCCGCCAGCCGCCGAAACGCGCTGTGCGGCCGTTTGGTGACCAACAGCTTGGATACCACCTGATGCATCACATCATTCAGGACGCAATCATCAAAATACAGCATTGATGAGCTTTGCAGTGATTTGTCGCTACAGGTTAGATAGGCAGTCGTGAAAAACGGTTGGATTAAAAATCACCATACGCTAACAAGAATTATGTTAATCATACAATAGCGTCAGTGTGTTACTCGGGATTGTGGTTTCATTTGCGTGTAAACAATGAGGATATCCACGAGATAGCAAAATGTTATCGTTGATACCGCTAACTCAGAAAATGTTGGAAGCCTCTCTATCTTTACGATTAAAAAGAATGCGAGCAGCGCAGCGGAGGAATGAAGCACGCGTATTGCCACAGCAAACACAAGAAAACCAGACATGTAGGCCAAATACGTTTTTGCAAGTAAGCAACCGCATCATCTAGTAATCAAACTTCAAGCGGATTGAAAATATTAAGCATTGGCGAAATGTCGCGCAGTGTTTCAACTACGACCCTATTTCACACTTGCTGAGGTCCGATATTCATGAGACTCTTACCGGGCTGACGCCGGGCTCCATGTCCTGGTTGATCTGACGGTAGCTGTCCACGTCAGGCTCCCACCGCGCATGGCCGCGGCGAGGCCCAAAATTGGGCTCGTTGGGAAGCTTGCTCCACACAGGGTCGTTCTTGGCAATTTTCCTGTACAGCCGCCTCAGCGGTGCGTGCGCCTCCATGTCGGCCTGTCACAATCCCGGAGGCAGTACTTCGGATTCATAAACATTCCATTCCGTTCGCGATAGCATCCTAATGCTCCTATACCGTCATCGTGATATTCATACATAAAACGTCATAACAAATTAATAATATAAGCTGTTTGTTTAAGCTTTACTCTCCCATCATTTTGACATTTATACTCCCACGTCCATAGGGTCCGGACCTCGAGAATGCCGTTCAGCTTCTCCACCTCATCCGGCTTGACTCGAGGCAGCGCGTGCATGTAGCGCGGTCGCTCCTCTGTGATGTCCAACTCGTTATCGTCCACCCACTTCATAAACTCCGCGCGCTTGTGGTCATCCTCGATCACCTGAACGAAGAGGCCCCCGCAACCGGCATCCACGTCAGACACGGGCTTCACTATTGATGCGTTAACTCCGCAGCTTACAAATAACTCACACGCTGCTCGTTAGGATGTACTTTTGATAAAGACATTTAGGGCAGCATGGCGATTTACGGAACGGAGCGGGGCACTGGCTGTTCGCACCTTTCGTGTTTTCTTCTGCGCGTCTGATGTGGGCCCTCGAAACTGTGAGTGCTTGGAGTGCCACCGGCGTTCGCTCTGTTTCATCATAGGAACGGCACCCTTCGTCTTCCGGCCGGCGCTGTTCTTGGACGACACCGCGGAGAGCTCCGCGGCGAGCAGCCCCTGCTGTGGTGCTGTGGACGGCCGTTGTGGAGCTGCTCGGGGAGAGTTTTTGGAGGGCGACCTACTTATCGGGGACTTCTTAGACGGCGACTTGCCCACCTTCGAATTCTTCTTGGATGAGGACTTACTCGACTCGCCGGTTAAGCTCTGCAGCGCGTCAATGAAATCGCGATAGGCGGAGATCAGAAAAGAACCGACGGGTTACACTGAGAGATATGCATCCGTACGCAATGATCATTCTGTCTGGTGAAAGTCTCCGTGAAGTGAGTCAGGCTCTCATTTATTCATACCTTTTGTAAGT
This sequence comes from Tetraselmis chui, assembly GCA_026401115.1. Classification (NCBI taxonomy): domain Eukaryota; kingdom Viridiplantae; phylum Chlorophyta; class Chlorodendrophyceae; order Chlorodendrales; family Chlorodendraceae; genus Tetraselmis; species Tetraselmis chui. The sequence continues at coordinate 304,528 of JAPMLY010000006.1, forward strand.
GAAAAGGAATATCATGGAACGAATTATGCCTGGAGCACTGTTTTTTTCTGTAATGGCTTTAAACCGTAAGAACAAGAAATGCACCATTTGAAGCTGAGCTCAAACGTAATTTGACGTCGGCGTAAGAAGTAAAATAACATGTTCATATGGAGCTTTCAGTAAAACACCATCAATGTAATCCGAATGGCCGGATTTTAGAATTGAAAGTCGTAGTTGTAAACAATTCATTGTTAAGGAAGAAATTTGGACACTGCGCATCCATGTGTCATTCAATCTTCTATATTAAAGTACTGTTTACACGTACAATCCAGGATTATTGAAAACATATACGGGTAGTTAATGAAGGCTCGGAAACGTGGCGCGCTACCTGTGGAGATGTGCGCGGGCTGCCGGCCAACGACCCCGCGCCTTCGCCCCCCTGACTCCCGCCCTCCCCCGCCGCCCCGCCCACACCTTCCTCCCCTAACTGCGCGCCCTCGTACCCCTCGGTACCCTCGCCCTCCCCTTCCGCGTCCTCCTCCAGCTCGTACGGCCGACCGCCCAGATCGCGCGGCTCCACCTTCATCAGCCGCATCCGATCCGAAACTGCACAACAGTCGAAAAAGAGGAAAATCATACACAACCGTGGATAGGGTAACCGACCGGATGACAGAGAAAAACAAGGCGAATTTTCAGTCATAAGCCAGGGCCCCAAAATCGCGGATTCAATTATTCAATTCAAATCGCGGATTACAAGAAAATCAGGCGCCGTCTTCGACATATTACCAAGGTCAAGTGTTTATCGCGTCTATTTATGTATTACCAATTAGACAAGTATTAGAATATTAATAAAAAGAGAAATGGCGTAATTCTTCGACGAGCATTGCATATCATGATTGTGGTTGATGACACGGCACATAAAAAATGCAGAGAGAGGAAAGTGGGTGAAGGGACAACAAACAAACAAACAAACAAGGGATAGAGACGACAAATTAACCAAAATCGACATACGTACGCATTTTGCGATAACGCGAAACCAATCGACATTTATGGATACCCTTTGCTGTAAAGAAAACATGTCTGCGGAAATTTCAGGAGTACAAATATCCACGCTTATAGTTATTTCGCAACAAATCCTCTAATTAGATAGTTACGGACACCTTGCTCCAGGGGCTGCGAATAGCGAACCGGCGGTTTTGGGGGGTTTACTAAACCCTAGTAAAGGTCATAAGATGCAATGACAAACGGATCGGACAGGGATGACGAGGGGCAAGGGTGAAGCGCACCTGAGGATCGAATGCGCCGAGATGGCGAGTTGACAAAGATGAATCCGACGTGTGGCGCATTGAATGGGTCGGGGCGGATAGGAATGTTCCACAGCGGGTTGAACTCCTCCCCCTCCTGCTCCTCCTGCCGCTTCATGTCCAGCTGCATCCGGTACAGGCGCGTTCGGTTCTGCGCCAGCTGGCTGATGTTGTGCAGCACGCTGCTGCTGTAGTGACACATCAGCTCCGCCCAGAACCGCTCGTAATGCTCCTCCGCCGCCTGCCGCACACAAGAAAGTATAGTTCAAACAATCATGACAGATTATCGACTGTGAAGGAAATACTTGGCAAACACAATAAGGCTCATTCGACATCGTGGGCTTTGAATTAGCTCATCAATGAATCTGAAACAACATCAGCGTGTGCCTTTCAAATCATCGAACTTGTCGGTATTGACTTTTATTGGACAGTTTATCAAAGCAGCCAATAATAGACGCTGCAAGGTGCCTGGCGCTGCACATTAAGCGTGATCACATAATTGGGAAATAAATAAGCACTACTCGAAAATAAGCGGACGATGCTCATAGCTCAATCACACAAAATGGCAGGTGATACTTTGACCAAGTATCTTCACTTCAGTTGTAATAGCACATATTATGTTCATATCAAAATCAGCAAAATCGGCATTGGCATATTTACCCTACTTACAAAGACTATTTCTATGAATAATACGATCGGACCTATTTGTTTACAAAACATTTGTGAATAAATAAATATTGCACTCGAAGGAAGGGTGTGTGGCAGGAAAGCCCATCACGGATGCCTAGGCCTTAGAACATAGCATTTACGAAGTTCTATGGATATGGGAAAATCTTCAGAGAAGGGGCAATCAAGGAAACGGTGTACACCATGTCAATTGGAAATGCGCATGTAAATTAAGTTATATTTCTATGAGCATGCACTCAAATGGGGTGTGGAAAGGCGGGCGAACCACGGGGGTGGGGAACTCGTCGAAGATGGCCTTGAAGCAGAAGTTGATGTTCATGATGTTGCGGTAGCCCTTCATCGCGATCACGGCCTGGTTGTGCTTGTGGCGGCTGAGGTTGAGGAGCGAGAAGAGGGCAAAGAGGCAAGCCGGCTTCGTGAACGGCGTGTCATCGCGCTCCCTGTAAGTAAATGCAGCGACCATACTCATCATATATATGTTACAAACCTCGAACATTTACTACTGTAATACTCCCGCTAATTACAAAAAAATTGTTGATTCCCCGAAAAGAAGGAAAGACCCTCCCTTAAACATATCGCCCAGCATAAATAAAAATCATTATCCGTTGACATATTGGTTGGATAATATTTTGCGATGATTTTGAATCCTGTGTAGTCAACCCTAAAGTCAGTGTAAATGGCACATAAAACAATGTAAGGCCCAACCGGAATAGGGCAAAAAATACTTTCAAGAAAAAAGTGGAAACCAGAAAAACAAACAAATGGAATTAAGCCAACGAAACTGCTAGAAAGGTAGGGGGGAAAGGAAACATAGAAACAAAGCATGTTCAACATTAAGATTTTACTATCCCAATACCCTTTCCAAAAAAAATTTAAAAATGGCCATGTGATGCGCAGAAGTGACAACTGATCGCAGAAAAGGAAACCGCAAAGCGCACTCGGAATGGCAGTATCAAATCAACGCTCTCACCTGCAGTCCTCGTCGAGGTCGCCAAAATGGGGGTCGAATTCAGGCGCGTCCAACAGAAATTGCGGGTTGGTCACCGTGTCGGAGATCCAGCGCTGCATGTCTTCCGATTCCATTGGCTTCATACTGGTGCGCTTCAGCGCAGAAATCCTAATGGGCGAGCAGAGACGATTTGCCATCGCTTATAAATTAAGTGTCGACACCGTAAAGCCGCTCCGGAATAGCGGCAACTACCAGGAAAATAATTAGGGATCAGAACCCTAACTGAGTAACAGCGAACACCTTAGGTCGAAGAAAGAGTCCGAGCTTTGATTCTGCTCTTTGAGAGTGCACTGTGACTTTAACTAAGCTATAGGAAAAGTGCATGGATGTCTCCTATTTATAAGTTGATATTCCCAGTGAACGTTGTTATTTTACTTCATGTTGTAATCAAATGAATTTATATTGTCATACGGCCCTAATCGCAGTACGGGTATTGTTGTAGCTGTATTCACGGGAGCAGCGCTTACTTTTTCGAGTTGATCTTTTTAGTTGGGGATGCGGCCTTATTTGGGCTGTTGCCTCCGAATTGCGGCTGCCGCTGCTGCTTCTCCTCCTCCACCTCCGGCTCTTCCGCGGGCTCCTCCTCCACCGTCGAGTCCGCCACCAGCAGCAGCGGCGCAACTTGGAGTACCTTCAAGAGCATCGGAATGACACCGCGACCCGCGAGCGCCAGCTTCTCGTCCGCCTGGTGACTCGCGTTCACCATCATGCGCAGCCCTTGTTGCACCAGCAACGGGTGCGAGCTACAAAAGGCGAGGAACAGGGCGGGGGGGCAAAAGAAAGGGGTGGACAGTCATTGGTCAGCACTCTGTCCAAACTTTGTCCAAACTTTGTGACAGCTGTATAACGATTGTCAGGCAGTACTAGTGCTTGATTACTATAAATGTCAATGATGGGCCGTGAAATATATTCTCTTGCATTTATACTAAAGGTCGTACGGGTACATTGGGAGGTTGGGCTGTGTTCGGGATGAAAGGCTCATTTTAATCAGAGTGGCACAGTACTGCTCTGTCGCATTTCTTACCAACATTGCCAATGTAAGCGCACCTTCCGACGAAACTACATGTCGTTATATACGCTACAATTACATTTCAGACGAAGTCCAATTATGAATATGCGGATAATAGACATGCAAGAGCTTCGCAAATAAAGCTTGTATGCATACATATATTTACTTCAAACACATTACTCGCGACACGGAATTTATGGCTATATACACATTACTCGATCATTGATGGTCAACATCCGAAACCAGTAATTGACGCAGTTACAAAAGACGGTTTTCTAAAGAAATGGGACCAAATGCGTCCTGGCCCGGTCCTGTCCTTCCCGCAACGCGTATATACTCGGCTCGAATCCAAAAAGGCAAATGAGTGGGCAAATAGTATGCACTGACAAAATCACCGCAGCGTTGATACATCAGTATTCCGATTATTCCCATTATTCTAAACATGTATCTATGCATTATTTACCAAAAAAAACTATGAACTCTCTTCGCTGGAATAATTAAAAGATCGGACAAGTAAAGTTATAATCTTATCGCAGTGAAAAACAGTTGATGGAAGGAGGGGCTAGGCGCGCACGACTGCATGAGCTTGATGGCCACATCAGAGATGAGAGGCCAGCCGCCGCCGCCCTCGCGCTGTGCGAGACGGTGCACAAAGGCAGCGCTCCAGTGACGCAGCTTGAAATGGCATCGCTCGTCCATCGCCGTCTCCTTCAACTTTGCAGGTAGGCCCTACCGAAAAATAGCAATACAATTGCTTACAAGTAATATAAAAACGTAATCTACATTCAAAAAAATTTGATTGCCACAGCATCGCTGACAAAAATTAACAGCGCTGATGTTTTTGCTGCTGCACAGGTATGGTCTGTAAATATCGGTAGCCGTTGAATTGATATCAAATAATATGTTGTTGTTCGTGTGTAGTTAAATGTGATCAAACCATATTAACAAATATATCGATTTGTAATTATTAGTCTAATGTGTATTCTCTGTATACATATTTAGGACAGAGGGCGCACGGGTTGTTACCAGTTCCACCATTCGCATCTCGAGCCCAAAGTCCAGCAGCGCCACGTTCCACAGCATACCGGTGATGAGGCGACGGACGGTGTAGGTGCCGCGGCCGGAAACCTTGCACACCTTCACCAGAGCGTCCACCACGCCCGCCGTCACCTGCGGCCGCTGCTTCAAAAGGGTCGGGTCCGGCGCCTGCGTAGGTGGCGATCGCCGCGCACGGCGCAGCCGCAAATGTCAGTAAAATAACGAAAATTAGCGCATTCGTATTTACCCCAAAAATGCTTAATTACGGATTTTTATTTAGTTACTAAAACCATCCAAATACAATAGTACGGGTACATGTACAATTAGAATTATTTCGCAAAATTATTCATTTTCTAAACATCGAAAAAAGATATGTAAGATATCAGTGCTTCAAGTTAGACATCAACAATAGCGCCCTGTTAAAATAAAATGACATCAGGAGGCCACTTACTTACAATTGTACGTAGTAACATAAATAATTTAGGTAAACACAGCAAAAAAGAGTGGACGTGCACCACCCACCCTGGGCGGCACGCTCCACCAGGAGTCGTCACGCAGCTCAAACACATTTTCGACCTCCCATGGCGTGTCGACCTCGGTGTACATGATGAGCCAGAGGCAGCCGGTCCAGTACGTGAACATCTGCGCCACCCAACTGTCCACCGACCCCTCCCCCTCCAACTCCTCCACGTGATCGTCCGCGATCTGCGGTTCGTTCGCAGCAGTGACGCACGGCTCAGTTGGCGCCTGTCTCGTTTCAGCTATGACAAGCGATGACGGCGATTGGAATAAAATTTGCTTTTAATGAATTAATTTTTACGCATAATGTACTAATAGAGTGCTCGAAAACATGTTGTAATCAAATAAAGCGGCACGTGAACAGAGTTTGTCGAACGGAAACAAAAAACCGATAATCAACAGCGAATGCCGATCCGAAACAACTTACAATCCTTATATACAATGCAGCAAATTATAACAATTCGCACTTGATAACCCGCGCCAACAGGTTAAATAAACTTCCAAAGGGTCTTAGGGAATATATTAGGGTTAAAACCATTCGCGTACCTTGAAGTTACCCGTACCCGTACATGTAGAGCGGATCGACAAAAACTTCGGTGGTTGAATATGGATTACAAACGGAGCTGCGGATAATGGGCTCCGTAGATAGGGAAACTGCATACGTATGCACTCCGTGGAAAGGTATAAAACATTTAAGATAACTGGCAAAATCATAATATGTCTTGTCTATGATATACCCTAACAATCATGAAACCCTTAAAATCCACTGCAGCCACTCGAGAGCCGACCAAAAACTTTCGGGAATCCACAGTCGGGTCCCACTGGGATTGTGCGACTGGCTTTCAGCCCAATCATCACATAATTCACACATTTCTGTGAGAGCGACGTACCTAACAAGTACTGTACGGGTACTTTTATTGCGAATACAAATCAAATGATTGGACATTAAACTTTTTTGTGAGGAACAAGAACTTAAAAAAATACTGGTGAGGCGAAAGGGGGGAGGGGGGGTCGACCTCGGAGAGCAGTTTCATGCACCAACTGTGATTCATCACTCGAATGCCGTCCATTTTCTTTAGATTTCGCAGTCGCGCGCCTTTCATCGACTTGTACGACCGCGCCGCCGCGAGGGACGCCGCGGGAATCCCCTCCTGCGCCTCCTCCTCCGTCTCCTCGTTGTCAACGATGTCGCTCTGACGAGTCGCAAACCCATTCTTTTGAAAATTGTTCATTGTCCGGACAACTTATCCGTTTCTGAGCATTTATTATATGGCTCACTGCAATAACGGTACTTCCACTGCTATACGGTCTGCTCCGTCACGGGTATAAGTCCAAGGTTTCATATACAATCTAAATCATGAAAACACTCCACCGATAAGCACAGAATCACGAATAATTCGGAACGCTTCGAAATGTCCCATGAGGGTTTTAGGGTTTAGGGTTTGCATGCTTACAAAGCAAACGACAACAAAGGCAATGAATGACATGATTCTGGATCTATTTTAGACCTATTATTAGAATGATTGCAATTTAGGGCAATGATAAATAACGCCACCCCATAATTGTGTCATTCATTCGTGACAGCTCCACCGTGACGAACGTGAAACTTAGAGTAGATAAGGCAGAACTTACGGTTTATGCACAGTGCATAGGAAGGCATACCTCGAACGCCACGTGTCCTCCGCCGCCGTCGACCGACCCATCATGAGTCGACCTCTGGAACTCTTCAAAAACGGACGTCTCGCCGCCGCCCATGGGCGGCAGCACGCCGCTCTCCTCCAGCACCTCGACGTTCACGAGGCCGCTCATATCGCGCTGACTGCTGCGCTGCGCCATCTTGGTCGTCCACGCCGCGGTCATATTGTGCTCCATCTTCTCCTTTTGCCGCTGGTGATCGTACGACGGTACGTAGTGGAACTCCCAATCATCATCGCGCTCCACTGGCGGCGGCGCCACCACCTGTGAGATTCAATGTCATTCTCAACGACGACTCGCGACGCTCAAACAAGATATGGACAAAAGCGGGAAAAGTATTGCAGCGCGACAGTACATGCGCAGTATATCTTTCAATAAGTGTACACGATTCGCAGTTTCATACTCAGCCAAGCGACCTCGCAACGACCTATGAATAATGGCCTGGCTGCACAATACGGAACTGATCTTATGCAAAGGCACCGCCCTGTCGCTTGATGGCAGCGATAACGGCATAATAAGCTTCTAAATTTACAATGGATGGACATATCTCAATTCAATTAGGTGACGACAGCGCAGCAATTTCTTGGATGACATCGGACGGCAAGGAGCAACACAATGATTGCTGAAATTAGTAACTGCCAGCAGAAGTGGAAATGAAAACATGAAGCCCTGAATTAAGGAAAAATGTACGCGGAAACGAAATTGCGGGCACTTCATAAAATCATACACCAACACTATCAGGCAGCCTAAATAAACATACGATGCATCAGTGTAAGATGCTGAGAATGTATCGCCATAAGCACCACGCCGAGGTCGGCACTTTGTGGGAAGAGCCGACCACTAAAGTAATTATATCACTTCGTCCGACGGAAAAGCAGCTCAGCGCGTACCAGGTACTCTCGGTTGTAGTCCGAGCGCGCCATGAGCCAGAGCGCGGGCATGTAGTACACGAGTGCGTACACGTCGGATGCCTTGTCGATCATCATCAACAGACGGTCCATTATGACGGGCTTCTCGCGCGTTGGCTGCACAGTGCTCGCGAGCCACATACTCGCACAGGCGCCGACCATCTCGAGGCGGTAATGCAGGTTCGTCTTGTCGTCTGTTCCCGCGTCGGGGCAGCCCCGCAAAACCGCCAACTGTGTCACAGTTTCGAAAGTCAGGGCCCGAAACGGTGCAAAGTCTGGCAGGCAAAAGACGAATGTTACCAACACATGAATCCGGGATGCATTTTGAGAAGTGACTGCGATTGTAAAATGCCGCACATGTGCAAGCGAGACGTACAACGCGCCCACCACTTGACAGTTCAGTGTACAGCTTGCGAAACAGCCGTACGATACGTGCCAAAAACAGGGAAGATGGAAATAATTCATCCAGCTGGCGTTAACGGATGGGGCATACTACTATTGTACGAGAATTCTATCAAAAAAGCCAATTAAGCCAATCGATGTTCATATTGCTGGCGCAACGATCTGAAAGGAAGTGCTGCGCACAAACAATTACATTTGATTTGGAAAACTCCATTGCGCCATAAATTAATGCGTAATGCCGCCAAATAATTCAATGACTAAGAAATTGAGTCGGACGTCCCAATCTATTTTCACACACACTTGAGACGCATAAGTCTACATACCCTAAAATGAGGCACACTTATAATATAATTGCATCGCTATTGCATATAATTATTTTCTAAACTCATTGGGTGAAGTAAAAGAGAAATGCTGGACGGCACAATCAATCATATGATACGCAATCCACACTCACCTGCATTTCCTCGATTACATGATACGCGAGATACTCGCGGTAGGAGCCGGCCAGGAAGGCGGTGGGCTTGGGAAGCGCAGGGTCCACCACCTCCGCCGGGTGGCTTCCCAGGTTGCCGATAGCAGCGACCGCGCAGATGCGCACCTCCGTCTGCTCGGCATTAAGCAGCTTGGAGAGCATCGGCAGGATGCGGTCGATCTTGATCAGCTGCGCTGCCGTCTCCTTGTCGCGCGACATTTGAGCGATGACGCCCGCTAGCGCATGGTGCGACAGTCCCACCTGTAAGAACGCAAACATACATAACCCCGAAAATTTAAGAGGAGGCATTATAACGTGTGACAATAATATCATCAAGGACTCGCCGATTAATAGACCTTTATTCGCCGATTAAAAGAAATTTGTAGGTGAATCCCCCCCCCCCTCGGTTTTGGGGTAACACACATTTTGTTCATCCGTCAAATTTTCGGCACTTTACATACAGGCGAATACGTTGTTGCACGTTACAATACGACGTAATACGTTCATGACTTTGTAACAGTCGGCGCTCGCTGAAACAGAGTACCAGACAGCTTTTCCGAACCACCAGTACACTCAGCCTTGCTTACTGTCCTGCTTAATTAAATGCTGCATTACGGACTATTTCATGAAATTCGACCTACCCCCCCCCCCCCCCCCCCCCCTTTCCAGAAAATGTGTTCAAAAAATAAACTACCTAAAACAAGACATTACGTCGGTTAGGCCAAACGTGCAGGTACAAATGTATATTCGTGCGAGTACTCCAGCGAAACAGTATCTCAATCAGCACATTTCAATCAGTCGAATTGAATGTAATGACAGTTGCAATAACAATGGCTTTGCTTTGCTCATCAGTTAAATTTTTATACTTCATTCCTACCAAGTGCTCATGACAAGTACATAACAGCACTCACAAACACACTTAATGAGGAAGGCAAAACACATTACTAACGCACGTGCAAGTAACGCAACGGAAATTGTACATTAACTTGTTACGGAATTAAATGCAACTTCTATCATTCCTCAGTAGGTACACGTGGCTCTCTAGCAGCAGCGGCTTTCTATTGCTATCACGCGAAGCAAAAGAACGGATTTTGGCAGCTCAAATTGAATTTGGCTACTCTCCTTATGCTATGCATTTATAACACACATCAAACAACAAAGCAGCGGGTTATGGCAGTAATATCACTGACCCCCATTTTTTTCAAGTATCTGCACATTGCAAATATTTCTGAGATTTGCATTTTACAGATAGCATAAATAATGCAAATAAAAAAACTGAAAGGAAAGTCAAGAGCGCGCGATGAAAGCGGCGAATTTTATGGATTTATGTTTGTTCTTTTAGATGATATCTCAATTATTTGTATGACAAATAGTGGAATGGTGGTTTACCTGATTGCTGAGGAGCGCCGAGTCCGCAGCTTCGACGAGCTTAACGAGGTACTCCATCTCAAACCCGCGGCCGTGTGGGGGGAGGCAAGACACTGACGACTTCCAAATGGCAGAGGCGTTCGAGTCGACGAGGTCGACCAGCACTTTTGTGGCTGCGCCAAGCTCCGCAGCCTCCGCGTGCAGCTTCGGCACGCACTAGCAACCAAAATCGCACACCGCGTTAATATGGGCAACTCGGGAGATGTTACGCGTCTTCGTAGCTTCACATCATGAAATAAATCAAATAAAAAAGAGTAAATTTGTTATCAAGTCCGATTGCGAAGGATAAAATGTGTGTAAATGAACCTGACTGGATAGCCGGTGACACCCAGACCCCTTGGTTTCTTTGGATCTCTGTCGTGAAGTTGCAATTTGAATCTGAACAACTTTACATGTCAAACGTATTTACTATGAATATAAGCAAAAACACTTGGATGAGAGAAGAGCGGCATCTACAAGTCGACAAAACGTTTGGGGGGAGCATTGTCAAATTTCCACACCCACGCGCCTTAATGCGAGCTTAGCAAATAATCGCGAGCTATCATCAGAACAATAAGTAACTTTCGCATTCACGCGTCAAGAATTTAGTTTAGTGCAGATCTTTGGCACAGCCTAGATTCTCCAGAGAATCGACACGCACATAATAAGTATAAAACGGAGAATGGGTGGGGAGGGGAGGGGGGGTACCAGGCGCAGCGCATCCACTAGACGCTTGAACATTACTTGGTCGTACCCTGCGGCCGCAATGGCCTCCGGCACGCCCGGCGTGTTCAGCAATACCGTGAATACAACCGAGGCGCACAGCTGCACATACGATTGGCTGCTGTCCATCAAGTCGCAAAGCTTCGGCACCACGCCCTTCCCCTGCGCGACCGGACGACGGCAGGTATCAAGGGCGCGAAAGAGGGGCAGACACGGACAACTGCTACCGCAAACTACATGACGTGTACTGTAAAGAAATATTCGTCCGCACCCCCGCAAATTTGACGAGCACGGCGATGTTCTTGTGCCGGAGGATGCAGTTGACGATCATCTCCATCGCCAGGCGCTGATGGGCAAGAGGCGCCGCGATTCGCAGACGGGCAGAGTATAAGTTTTCAATGTTGTCAACTTCCGAAATCCGGAAGCGTGTCAAACGAGAAAAGGGTGATTCCGTACGGAATACATGCATCGTATATGGGAAGCAGAACAAGTCCCGTGACGGTGTAGCGAAACGCAATCAAGTAAAATTCAGTAGAGCTTTGTGGCGTGTAATTGAACGTGACGACTGTGTGTCGCGGTACCCTGCGCAGTGGAAAGAGCAGCAGCCACACCTGCCGGCTGTCCACAAACTCGTCGCGCTCTGCGTCGGGGTTAACAACGCCCGGCTGATCCGTGGCCAGCGACACAAAGGTGTCGAGGTACGGCTCGCAGCGGAACATCTCCTCGCGCGTCTCTTCGTCCAACAACATTATCGCCAGCGCGCCCATGCTGTTTCCTTGAATCAGGGTCTTGCGGTTGGCCGTCAGCGTGTCGAGATTCTTCGCCTCGTACGCGCGCACGAGCTTATTGATCTCCTCTGCACTCAATCCAAACAATCACACAGCGGAACTCGAATGAAGGCCGCTAACCCTTATTGATGAAACGACATTTCGCACGCGATACTCAATATCATGTTTCAATACCATGCGAAAGTGCAATGTCGAGCTTGTAATAAACAACATTACATGTCATCGTCGTACCCTAGAGCCAATAAGACTTAATCGCCTTAGCCGCCTTTATTAAGGCCATTACGCTTTTATTGGTTGTCGTTTTAGGTGGCGCCCCCCTCTCTTTTTTGGTCCCCCTTTCATAAAACTAATTTTGCCCAATCCTGTATTTATGTACTACAAATGATCTGCTTTCGGGTCCTGAGCAATGCACCAAGGCAACAAAATTGCGACCTGGTTTAGGGTTCATTGGGGGGATGGGTTTTAGGGCTTAGCAGGGAGATAGATCGTGAGGCAACTAGCAATACTTTAGACGATTTCCCTTAAACATACTTTGAAAAGGTACTCCCGCCCCCCCCCCCCCACCCTTTGAGAATGACCGCCACCTAAAACAACAAATACAAACGTAATCACCTAATTTGACGATTAAGCACAAAGTCATAAATTTGATGGACTTCAATGGGGTGACGCAGGAAATATGATGCAGTTTGGGGGCTCTGGGATTATTCTTGGAATGTAGCGCACGCAACATAAATGTAACTACTTCCAGAAGTAAAGAGATTAAACAAAACCCCTAATTAACACTTGATTACAAAAAACAGAGCGGAGAGATTTCGGCCGGCACCCACCTTCTTGTTTGCGCAGCAGGCCGAGGATGACGCTTGCCTTGCTGGGACCGGCGTCCTCCGTATTTTCACCAACCTCCTCGCCCTCTGCCCCCTCTTCGCCCTCTTCGCCCTCGTCCCCTTCCGGAATCGACGACTCCTCAGCCCCGCCCTCCCCCTCCACGCCACTTATCGAGCTGCTATCGATCTTTTTCTTTACTGGTGGGCTTTCTCCGCCGTACCTTACGGATCGAGATAGCTTTTTCATGGTTGAACTGCGTAAAAACTTGTATTTTTCCTGCAGCGAGGCCACAGCGCGTCGAGATCGGAGCCTAAGATCACCGAGGACAAGATATTACCAGACCGTGGCGACTACCAAAAAACGGCGTGACGGCCAGGTGGGCGACGTTAACCAAAAGCTCCACCGCGGCCGAAATGATACTCTGACGTGATAATTCAAGAGACTCGCATCATTTACACGCAAGGTCCCTGCCGTTGCGTCGCTCCTCAAAGACAATCACTGGAAACAATCGACGAATGTCGTCGTAAAACTCGGATCGCCGCTAATCTACTTCTGGAGCACAATAAAACTGCGCGTAAACTGCTGGAAAACCCGCCCGAACAGGGAGTATTAAGGCCATAGCACCTGACCTTGCCGCCCAGATTGTCAAGTGCGGCGGAGAGGGAGGGTTACATATAATAGTACTCCGCGCAACATGCACTCCAACGCAAGACCATCGCACATTCCAATATAAATGTGTTTTAGGGGCCGAAAACGTCCGAAAAAAAGGGGGGGTTAACGCGTATGGCTCAAGTAGAAAATTATACAGTACTTAGTACAGTCCCATCCTTGGCATACGCTACATGGGTGCTTGTTTAGGATTTGCTGATTATGGGGTTTAAGATTCGTGATTTAGGGTTTACAGAAAATTATCCTCAACAGTGCTCGTTGATGTTGCTTTGTAGTGCATGTGAGGCCATCTACTTTTCAAAATGGGGCTAAAAAAATTGGTGGAGGGCACAACACATTATCAAATTGTGATGGCCTTATATCAAAGGGCTTCGATGTCGTGCGCACGTTCAATTCATTCTACACACGCCGACCGGAGCAACAGCCATAAGTACGCGCATGTTTTCATTTGCCGTAGGGGGGGGGTATATCGCCCCATTATTCAGACACTCTTCACCGAGTTTTTTTTTTTTTTTGCTCGTTTTCTTGTAATCAAAATGCTTCATGGCGTATTGTATTTTACGGCGTCGACCAACTATCACTTTGAACAATTGTGGCGACCAAACGAAACAAAATCGTACCTGGTTGGTCATCTGCTTGTCGACGTTGATGGTGACGCCTCGCATGGCCAGCCACTTGTTCGTCCCCATTTCTTCCAGCCTGACAGCCTTTTCGTGCTCCAGGCCCGGAATTTCCTCCGCCTCTTGAAGACTGTACTGCAGGCACTTGAGCAGCGCGGGAACAGCGCCAAAAGCGCACAGCTGCTGACGCATCTTGGCAGTCACACATAACATCCTGGGACGTGGGAAACAACAAGCGGGGTTGGATAATGAATTAGGATACATCATGGCCAAGTACTAAAACAGACACACAAACTATCGTATGCCATAAACATCCACTTCCACGGCCCGTAACATGGGATACTTCGTAAATAAATTTCCACCAGTTTAATAGTAGTATTGGTATTTGCTCGTTCTCTCGTGCCACCTTGCTATGGGATGTTATGGTTTGGAATAGGCACGGTACGAATATGAAAATACAAAAACGCATGAAAATGGGGGAACATAAACTGAAACGGCATAGCCTTGCTAAAATTAAACTCGGGTGTTTAATGCATGCATATGTCCAAATTGTATGCATTGACAATGTCATAACATTTGGACGATGAAATGTAAAGAGGATTTTGGCGTCCGATGTCGCATATACCCAAAAGCAAATGAAAGTCTTATAATTTCTCAGTAGTTTGGCAAATTATCACAGCCAAGTTGACAGACAATTTAGAGCAGAGAATAATACAATCACAATACCACGGCGGGCAAGTTTTATCATTTTCAGTTATAGGTGTTTGCTGGCACCGTTTAAAATCTTTCCGTGGAAAAAAGAACCGAGGCGGCCGCAAGCCGAAGCGAGCTAAATCGATGGAAAGCACAGAATAAAAATTACAAAGTCATCGACATATTTCGGCACGATTGCATAATAGCCTGAGCACGTACCAAACGGAGGCCGACACGATGTGATTCAGCTGCGCGACGCCGGGCTTCAGGCCCGTCAGCAATGCCTTCAGAATCACGGGCGTGAAGCAAGCGTGGTGCCCCGGCTCCACCGCCAGCTCCCACAGCGCGTGCGCCCCCTCGATCTGCATCTCGAACAACTCTTGCCCTGCGCACCGACAGTCATCGCACAGCGCCGATGTTCAACAACACTAATACTGTAAATCACTAAACAGTCGACACGGTAGTGCGGACGATCTTTGGGCATTTAGGTTGGCCACTCAAAATACTCGACTGCACGCTTAATACGGACGAGTGTATATTGCAGAGTGCCTTCGCAGCTTTCACATGCCCCGTCACTTCAGCATATCATCGAAATTATGTGAACCCATATGCACATTCAGGTACACATACACATAATAGCAGAATATGCCATTTACGCATATGAACATTGATTACAGGTATTGGTAAGTGATAAACAAATTGATTGTCGCGCAATCAACTGTTAGA
>JAPMLY010000006.1:325000-412500 GCA_026401115.1 Tetraselmis chui
TTTGATGTCGACGTCTCCACACAATTTCGCAAGGCATCGACCGCCATTGGTCAGCCCATGGGTTGGCAGTCCATCATGTTGAAGCGCTCAAGCATATCTAAGACGTATCGCTGTTGTCCCATCATGATGATGCGGTTGCCAAGATCACGCTCGACTGTCATGCCAAGCGACCAAGACAATGGACCGAGGTCTTACACGTTGAACCATTCGCCGAAAGCCGACTTGAACCCAACGATGAAGCTGCCCGCTACTAGTCCGACGATGATGATGTCGTCCACGTACAACTCAAAAACATAAAGCTCACCCTCCTTGATGAAGACGTTAATGCCGGGATCCACCTTGGATTGGCTGAAGCCATACTCCTCTGGCCATGTTGTGATTGTCTTACTCCAGTTCCTAGGAGCTTACTTGAGGCCATACAATGACTTCTTCAACAAGCACACTCGCTCCTCGCCATTGCTGTCGGTGTGACGGAATCCTTCCGGCTGCCTCATGTAGATTTCCTCTTCGATATCATCCTCCAAGAATGTTGTCACCACATCAAGTTGCTCCACCTCCCAATCATCTTAAGCGGCAAGAGCGAGCAACCTCCGAATATAAATCACCCTCAACATTGTGGGAGCGAAAGTCTAGTGGTAGGCCACACCCTTGTCTTGAGTAAACCCGCGAACCACAAGTCTTGCTTTGTACATTGCAATCTGTCCATTTGCGTCGCACTTCCGCGTGAACACCCACTTGGAATCCACGAGTTTGCGGCCGGCAAGACAAGGGACCAATGTCCAGGCTTTCCGAGATACAAGTGAGTCGTACTCGCTCTTGATAGCTGCCTCCAACTCCCCCGATTGGAGACTTCTCAGCGCTCGCTTGTATGACATAAGCTCTTGAACAATCGGCATGTGGGCTGGCTTAATAGCTGCGGTAATTCCCGCAGTTCATCCATCTCCCGGAGCGCTCGTTGAACGGAGATTATACCTTGGACTGGGTACGCATTGTTGTAGTGAGGCGGTGGATCGAAGATTATACCTTGGACGTGAAGTCTCCCCCGAATGCATGTCCCTTTCATCCACCATCGACCCGGAATGTTGCAGCGACTCCCGTAACGGCGACTCCCCCGAAGGTGTATCCGGAGCTTCGCTACACATGGTGCGCGGGATGCTGTCCTCTTCATCATCATTGTGTTGCTCCGCATTACTCTCCCCCATGGAGAGGACAGCAGCCTCGTAGAACACCACGTTACGGCTGCTCACCACCCGACGAGTAGCAGGATTGAACACCAACTACGCCGGTGACTCGGAAGCGTACCCAACAAAGACACCCTTCCACACGCGATCGTCAAGTTTTCGGCGTTGAGACCTGTCAACGTGAACATAGGCCGGACAGCCGAAGACCCGCATGAAGCTCAAATCAGCTCGTCTACCGGTCGCCAAGGTAAAAGGTATACCTCCGGCTCCGCCACTATGCACAGGATTGCAGATATGCACCGCAACGGCCATCGCTAGAGCCCGATACAATCTAGACAGCGCGGCTTGTCGAATCATTGACTCCGCCATCGGGACCAATGTCCCCCACAGCCCCTCAATCTGGCCATGTTGCCAATGCGCGTAAGGCGCGGTGATCTCCACGGCGATGTTGAACTCATCCAAGAGTTTTCGGAAGGCAGCACCTAAGAACACCGTGTGATTCTCTACCCGAAGACGACGAACCGTGTGCCCAAGAAAACTGATATTAGTCAACATGCGACGGAACGAGGCGGGAGCCTCATCCTTGGAGCGGACCGCATCATGCAACACTAAGCGGCTGCGAAAATCAACCGCACACAAGTTGTACCGCCGTCCTCGCAAGGATGGAACACTCATAGGACCGCAGAAGTCAAAGCCTAGGACCTCAAAGACACCAACGTTCCGGTCAGCCGGCTCACGCGAGATAAGGCGGACGTGCGACTTACACACAGCACATGTCTCATAGAAACCCAACTTCTCCGACTCAGAAAATGCCACACCCTCCACCGGAGTGGCCAAGAACCTGTCCAATTGCGACTCGTTGAGGTGACCGAGTCGGGAATGCCACAACCGTTTTTGTATTGGCGCAGTGGCGATCGAAGCGGTAGGATTCGACGAAGCAACCCGCGCAGGCAACCACACCAACAAATGCGCCCGCTCCAGTGCAGCCACCACGCCACCACCATGACCGGCATGAAGACGAAGGTGGTCCACACGGGATCAGCTAACACCACACAATGACCTTATCGCCGAGCTTGGGTGAGGCTGAAAAGCCTATGGTAAGACCACGACACGCGACGAGATAACCCAGGAACATGAAGCATATTCTTAAGCATGGCAGGAATCTCTCCTCCATCGTCAGCCTTCACAGTGATGCGGATCGAGCCCACGCCAACACCTCGGGCACTGATACCCTTCACCCACTGCCCGTCAGTCAGCGCTCGATACTCACAGAAGTCACATCGCACACTAGTCATGTGATGGCTTTCGCTGATGTCGGCCAACCACATCCACGTTTCCCCATCGCGCTCGAACATGTGTCGAGCCTCGAAGAATGGCCTCGCAGGGGTGGCCGTCACGTCCATGACCCTCGGAAAAGCAACGGGAGTCCACCTGCGGAGAGCTACCTCCGGTGTTGTTGTCCGGGCACTCGGACCTGCGATGGCCCTTCTTACCACAGCCATAGCAAACACCACGAAAAATCCTCCTTGCGCCTCTGCCATATGAGGCACGACGAGTAGTCCTTGCTCCTTGAAGAGATTTCATGTGGACTTGGAGCTCGGAGACTTACCGCTTCAAAATTTCAGTCGTTGCGTCATCATGAGTCGCCTCAAAAGCCGTAGACGTTGGGGGCTCCGTCGTATGCGATTGCGCACAACTCTCGATGCGCATGCCCTTTTGACGAATATCGCGCTTGACTGTATCCATAATGAGGTTATGTACGTCCCACGTGTCGATGATGGAGTGGTACTCGCTACGCAGGCCCTTCACCAAGTACATGATGATACGCCGGTCGCGAACGACGTCCCCAACTCGGGCAAGCTATCGTTGCAGTCGAACTAACCGGTTCAAGAAATGAATGCCGTCCGCTTGCGGCGTCTCCAAGTCCTACAATAGCTCCGTACACCGGTAAATACCATCGTCCTCATAATGATTGACCAACGCGGTCCACGCAGTGTGGCCGCAGGTCTTGTCATCCTAGCTAACATTATCGATAACCGAGATATCGTCATCCTAGCTAACGCAAGAATCAATGGGGAGTACATGTCGACTTGTTGTTAAGAGGAAGCGGCACCATCCGACGACAAAGCCGGAGCCAACTTTTGCATCAGGCCAAATGCATGGAAACTTTTCTTCCACACATCAAAGTTTCGTCCCTCACCACTGAACTTCGGTAGTTTTACGGAGTCCATAGCAGGTGGGACGGATGCGCTCACAAGAGCACCAAAATATCAATTGCCACCAAGAAAAGCACCAAGTACCGGTCAAGAGGCGGGCAACACGGCTCAGAAAAGGAGACGATAAAGGGCTGACCGAAGACGCAGCTGTCCTCCCGGAGTCTATACATCCAAGGCAATCAGAAACGGGTCTCAAAAGGTCGGTAAAGTGACGTCGTACAAGAGTGCTAATTGAATTGAAATTGTTTACAACAATACCAGTAAAAACCGGCTGATGTCTCTGGGCCGCCCCTTGTGCTACGCCTAGCTGGACTTAAAAGCGTGAGGTAGACCGTGAACCACTAATCCCAACCTCTCCAATGGCAGTGACGATACCGTCTAAAACACACCCATAAACAAGTACTGTCTGCATACAAGTATGAAATATGAAATGTCGCTAGTCTCCACGATACGCGGCCTGCTCCAGCCGCTGCGGGGTCGCTGATCAGCAAGGTTGTTCAGCTTGAGCTAGTCGAGGCGGACCTCGGCTCATGTGCGACTCCGGTCGTGCCGGAGCTAGGGGGGAAAGGCAGGTGAAAAACCCCCCTCGCGTAGGTCGTCGTCGGTCCCGCCTCGATCCGTACTCAACCCCGCCCGAGGTATTAGATGCTCCTCCCGACGCAGCTCGCCACCTAGCCGAGTCTTCTCTCCTCCTTCGGGGGCCGAGAGGAGAAAATAACAAGGCTGCAGACGGTTTCCGGCTGGCTCTCCTGCCCCCGAGCCAGATTTTCTCTTGTCCCCTGTCCTTTTCCGTATGTTTCCAACACTTATTTGATCGCGCTGTGGCCGTCCGTACCCTTCACCGGTGGTTTTCGTTGTTAGGGGCCCGCCTTAACGAGCAGTGTGCCGTTACGATAACCCTTGGCACCCTGCCTGAGGCAGCCTATCGATAACCGGGTACCGACTAGGGAAGGGGTTGGAAGAACACAGGGATCGAGTCGCCGGTCCTCAAAAGATGGTGGGTACGGGAATTTTTCCAAAAACCCCCCGTACCGGGCTTTTCCGGCGGCGGGCGATCCTAAGGACCGCCGCCGCCAGACCGTGCCGCTCCTCCGGCTGCGACCTACCTCCGTCCTCCGTAGCATCAGGCCTCGCCCCCAGGGGAGACCTAAGGCTCTCGCAGGGCTGGCGACTGCTAGCGAGCGCCGTGCCCTAGCGCTGCTTCCCAGCTGTCCGCCGTCAGCTCCAACACCCTCGTCCCTCCGCTGATCCGTCCGTACCCTTCTTCGCCAAGAAATATTTCGCAAACGCCGCTCCCTCCCCATCGTCGGGAGAGTATCTGCGAGTATTTAGTCGCGGAAAAGACATATCGGACTGGCCGAGCGGGAGATCCATGTGCCGGTGTACGGATATTATGTTTTTCCAAAACCCTCCGTACATGGCTTCCCGAGAGCTGATGATCCCGCGGATCGCAGCTGGCGGTACCTCGTTCAGCCCCCTACCGTGCCAGGCATGGCACGGCTATGGGGCTACCATCGCCCACCGCGTGGAGGTAGAGGTAGGTGCCGACGGGCCTGCGAGCGCACCCCTCTCCGGGGCCGCTGCCGCTGCGCCGCCGGCGGGCGCCACAAGAGTGCTATTGCACTTGTGGTAAGATGCCTTTCCAAAAATTTCAGCCGGACCATTATAGGCTTTCACGACAAAAGGAAAGTGGCAAGTAACAAGCTCCGGAAGCGAATACAATTCCAGAAAGCGCCAAGCTAGAACAAAGGAAAGAAAACCAATCTTCACGTCACGCGAGTCGGTGTTCAAGGGTTCAAGGCTCCAAGCGACACAAACAAGTCGCTACCAGCCGGGTTTCGAAATTAAGCTACAAATACAAGCAAGAGCCAACCACTTTGTGAACTAGCAGCACCTTACGTATCGTACTACAGTACAAAGGTCTACCAGTCTTCGAGAAGCAACCTCTAGGTTCCAGTCAAGACAAAGGACTCCAAGTAGTCAACAAATAGACTGGGCGTAGACTAGAGCTAGACTAGAGCTTGAACCGACTTTGGTCGATAGTTGTTGAGGAGACTGCCTCGGCATTGAGAAGATGAGCTTTACCCGAGAGCTACTCAACTATAGCGCGGCGCTGCGCTTCTTAGCGATGTCTAATTCAAAAGGACTAAATTTAAATTTCGGGCCGTACCACACGTTTTCGTGGTACACGTAATGTACCACACATTCTCCCGAGGCACTAGAGTTTTATTCTAACTAAACTTATATAGTATATATACTTTATTTTGAGCCGTGCACTTATTCTTAAAACAAATGCAGGCCACGCCACGGCTTTTTTGACAAAGCATGCCATGCATGCAGCCGCCTTTGAAGGGATGCATGTGGGCAAGTTGTTGGCCTCCTAGAGCCGAAAAATTTCTCTCGCCCTCCGTGTCGCTCACGCGGATAACGTCTTGCGCGGGTTGTCCGCCGCCGCAGACTATATGGAGGCCGCTTCTTCCTCGGTTGGGATGCCTTCTCATGCTACAACGCTCTTTACCCGCGACATGGGCCGCAAGCGTCCTCGTGCTTCATCGAGCGGCGCGTGAGGCGCCGCTTGTCGACTCCACGTGTTGCATTTTTGGCGTTGCCTAGGAGTTTCCTTAGTTTAATTTGTTAGGTTTGTGCACAATGTAGTGCTTCCCTTTGCCTTGCTTTGGATTCCGCAAGCCTCTTGTCACTCTTGCCCTTTTGGTTACCCTCCCTTTTGTCATGTCCATGTTCATGTTGTGCTTCTTGTAATTTCATACTTATTCTCAAAATATTGTAATTTACAAGAAACCGGTGATGAATGGGTAATAGCCAACAAAAACGGGGGAGAAAACAACACAAGTCCCACGCCCCTTTCCGCGTCGCGGTTTGCCACAATTTTGGACCACCGTAGTCCCGTATCCTCCCCACTTTTCGCTCCCCCACCGCGTGTGGGTCTTGCCATCCTTATGTTCAAGCTATACATGCAGGGTGCTGGAGTCGGAGGTAGGGTGTTGACATGTCGGATGCAGCGCGGGCAACCGCATTTGCTCACCACTTGTGCGGCATGTACAATCTTAGTTGTGCGTTCACTGAAAGATTTGTTAGTACATGTACGTTTTCTTTCCGAATATTATCGTGATACGGATTGATCACGGTAGTATTGGAGTCGTGTACACGCACGAGCCATTCTTACTAGCGTTCCACTATACCGATTTCGGATGAGACTCCGAGGTTCTAGTTGCCGCCCACGACGCGCCGATCGACCGTGCGGCAGTCGAATCAGCAACGAGGCTTGTGAAGGAGTATGTGCTAGCCGGCACAGTTATGAAGCCCGGCACAATTATGGGTGGAGACCAAAAAAAAAGCATTGACATTTTAACATTTTTCTCTTCAATCCCGTTAGCTAGTGTTCTAATGTAGTTTGATTACATGAGCACGTGCATTTTCACGATTGAACGCTCCCAATTTGTTAAGTAGCCAGCCGACGGTAGGTTGGTTGTGACATTAGTTTAGGAGCGTGGTTCGACCACGCGCTTTCACTCGTTAACTCGCTTGCTGCTCGTTAGTGATCGAATGCATACCAAGGAGATTGATTTGCTACAAGCCATTATTCTGAGTGGTAGTGTATGACGCGACTTGCGAGAGATCAACAATCTGAGTTTGCCGAGGGCAATGCGATGGGTCCCGTTTTGGGACTCGATAGTTGGTAAGGCAATTCATTTTACCTAGATGCGCAACATGTATTGGCATGATACGTGCTTGAAGCGTAGAGACGCTAAGAGGAATCAATATGGAGTGCGTGATAGAATGAGTTGAGTGACGGACAAGCTTGAAATATTATTTGATATTTGTTACAAACTTCCTCGTTTGTCGAGAGAGCTATCGACAACATTCTATGACAACGGCAAGTCGTTGCCTCTTTAACCTTTGAAACAACAAGAGTCGTCATAGTTGAGAGAGCTTACCGTGCTTGAGACTCTGACGTACATGTTGAAGTGGTATTTCTTTGTCCGTCTGACGATCGTAGTTGTTGACGGTCAGATTAACACACGCGATTGATACTCATTTTATCCCGTACCTACGTCCCGTACATAGTTAATGCATACGTGTTTCGAAATTTACATTGGTATGCTTAAAAGTATTGGTACCGAGTTTCTACATACATTTCAATATGTTTTCATTACATGCTCGGATGAATTTTTTTTAGGACATGTACAACGACTATCACTATGGCACATATATCGCATCTCGCTACCCGTAATTGAGACATCCGTACGTCATGCTAAACAACAGCAATGACGACATGGTACGACATGGTCTCCATAGAGGACAATATGCGACGCATAGCTCGACTCGGTACATGTGGAGGCTTGGAGACAGAGAAATGCCAAGTACTTCTTGCTTAGCGGGGGAGGGCAAAAGTGTGGCAGGTATAATCTTGGCAATGCGTTGACTACAAGATTTGTCATGACATGTACCTTGTCTTTCCGAATGTTATCGTGATGCGGACTGATAATGGTAGTATTGGAGTCGTGGTAAGGACAGGCACAAGCCACTCCTACTAGCGCTCCATTATACCTATTTCGGATGAGATTCCGAGGTTCTAGTCGCCCACGACGCGCCGATTGGCCGCGGGGCAATCGAATCAGCAACGAGGCTTGTGAAGGCAAATGTGCTAGCCCGGGCTGCATATGAAGCCCGGTACAATGGTGGGTGGAGACAAAAAAAGCATACATGATTGACATAGAACATCTTTCTCTTCAATCCGTCCAGCGGTTGTTCCAATGTACCTTGATAACATAACTACGTGCATTTTCACGATTGATCGTTTCCATTTGCTAAGCAGCCAGCCGATTGTAGGTTAGTTGTGACACTTGGCTCTCTATGTGGCGGAGACGCATCGGCCCACACTTACACTAGGTTAGTGACGGCCCTGGGGGAAATTATTTCCGAAGTCAAGTGCATAGCCGGTACGGATTTGATGTAGGAGGTTTGTATCAAGTTGAAGGTGTGTCATAGTGGAGAGGAAATCGTGCATGTCTTCTAAGCCTTTATCGAGAAGCAGCTTCTCGGCGGTAGCTGATTCGTGATATTGTTCACGGCGTCGGGAGAGGGCGTCGGCTTCGTTTGAAGACCTTATTCTATATATATACATATATTTTGAATCGGTTGACTGGTCCGGGGGTTTGAGGCGGGATATGGGGACAAGTCGTTAAACCAAATGGGATGTCTGCAACCGAAGGGTTTTTGTGTGGGGAGGTGACGAAGTGTGGCATGGTATGCGATCACCGGAATTATAGCACTTCCGTCAACATAACAACGCCATTTCTTATGGGCACAAGCAACACCGGGGAGTTCTTGGTTGTAAGTGGGGTAGTTTGTATGGGTGGGTTGTAAAGCTTTCGCAAAATAAGCGCACAGGCGGAGAATGCCCTTTAAATCCTTTTGAAGGAGTACCGCGCATAGTGCAGAGTTGCAAGCGTTTGTGCTAATAACGAATGCCGAAGTCGGGCCGGTGCGGGGGTTCATTTTTAGGACGGGGGCTGAGCACAATGATTGTTTGAGGGCAGTAAAGGCAGGTTGTTCAGGAATTGTCCATTCAATTTTATATTTTTTACGGCAAATATTGTAAAGTGCATGGGGCGGTCATGTGAGGTGAACATATCGACGACAGAAATTGCAAAAAACGAGAAAACGTTGTGTTTCCTAAACGGTGCGAGGTCGTAACGATTGTGTCTCACATATACTCTCCCGATAATGAGGCGGGGGCGATGCCTCTGAGATTTATTTTGGCGAGGAGGGTTCGGGCTAATCATCGGTGGGACGCGGGTATTGGATTTGGCGGCGGGCAGCCATGAAGCACGACAAGGCGCTCGCTCGACGTCGATTAGTGCTTTGAGGTCGAGCAAACCCATCTAGGGGTGGAACTCGACACCATCAACGAAGAGGACGGTCGCGGCGAAAGGGGCGGCACGGTCTAGCGGCGCTGATTTTAGATCGGCCGCCGCCGGGAAAACCATGTACGGAGGGTTTTGGTTACAACGTCCGTACCCGGCACCTTAAAGGTCGGAGCCCCGATCTGACTTTCCCACCCAACCTCCTCCTTCGTCGGTACCCACTATCGAGAGAACTGCCTCAAGCGGTGTGCTGGGTTATCGCGAAGGCACAACGCCCATGTAGGCGCCCCCTTGGCAGCGTCAACCACAAGGGGAGGGTACGGGCGGTATTGTACGGATCAGCATGTGCCGCAAAATTCTAGCAACCGACCGGGACATACGCGACGGAAGGAGCGACAAAAAGCAATCAATTGTGGCTATGGATTTCTCCCCCTTGCCCCGAAGGAAGGGGGAAGCCTAGGCTAGGAGGAGGGGTGCGACGTGTGGAGCGGCCATTATCTAGGACGAGGGCGTGCGTGGATCAAATTGGGGCCTTCGACGACATGAGCGACGGTTTTTTTGGTTGTCTTTCCCCTTTAACTCCGGAACGACCGGAGTCACACATGAGCCTAGGTCAAGGAGACCCAGCTCGGCTGGCACATGCCGACCATCTAGGATGATCAGCGCCCTCGAGCAGCGGGAGCGGGCCGCGTATCATGGAGATAGCGACATAGTGCTTTTCATATTTTCATTGTAACGATAGACACTGCATATCCCTGTATTATTTATAACATGTTATAACTGCCCACGGAGAGGGATGAACAAGAAGACCCCCGGGCGTAAAACCCTAACCCTATGTCCTAGATGGCAGTATTGGATACGCTTCAATTTATCGGTACTTGTTGTAAAAAAAATCAATCTACAATTTCATGCACGCTCACACATCGCGCATTCTTGAGTCCCAATAGATGCGTAAGGAAAGGCGTCAAGATTACCGCAGAGGTTGGCTTCTCGGCTGACTTCATAGATTTGTCAAGAGGAGGATGGTACGAGTGTAAAGAGTATTGTCTTGCAAACTCGACGACGGCTTCTTCCTCGTGTCCTCCACCCCCACAACGGTGTGCCTCCCCACCCCCTCCCCCACAACCTGCTCCATTTGCCATGAACCCCTTCACACAGACCCCACCTCCACATGTTGCACGTGCCCGCACTTTGCCCTCCATTCCCAATGCCGCCCCGCTCATGGACCCGTCACGTGGCAATGCGACTAGTGCGACCGCGGCCAACAACACGACCTCACCAATCTCCACGAGGTCCAGTGGCCCCCTTGCCTACAGCTCCACGACACCATCAGTGAGACCCCCTCCGGCCCCACCGTCCTCACCGCATTTAACTCAGGCTTTGCCCCCTCCACAACACCCATCATACCCGTCCCCGGACCCCCCCATGGACACACCCCCTCATCACATTCAACCACGACCCTATCCACCCCGACCTCGACATTCTCCCTACCGGCAAATTCACCATACACGCCCACCCAACACTACATGCCACCACCATCCTTTGCACCCCCGACGGCCGCGGAGTCACTACCCTCTCCGGCCCCCGCGTCCGACCCCTATTTCAACTCTTTCGCCCCGACCTCACGAAACACTCGTTCGAAGAGGAGGTCTACCACCTCATCACTCGCCTAGGCTCCCGTTCAGAAATCCACTCACACACACCCGCCACCACCAAACGCAACATATGGGCCACTAGAGAGGACCTCCTCACAGCACTCCGCAACGCATTCCACACCCAGACAGAACTCTATTCAGACCCCCTGAACAAATCACTAAACTCTCACAACTACCACTCACTATACCCCGAAGACATAGTCTTCTCATCTAGCGGCAGCAACGCCCCACATACCTGGCACGGCACCATCATCGCCAACCCGGGATACGATCACGAATGCATGCGCCGAGCCATGGAACACGCAATCACCAGCGCCCACTCCACAGCCTCACATACACCCAGCGCCACCATTCTCATACACCATACCCGACATTCCAAATACATCGACTCCCCATACACCCACCACCTCTACACCCTTCCCAACGACGCAAACACCTTCCACCCCCCGACCAACACACAAGCATCCCCACTCCCACCCCATTCGGCACACGCTAGATGGTCGACATCTACCTCGTCGCCATCCCCCTCGCACTCTCCACCTTACCCTCACACACAGCCATGACCGCCCTCCTCAACACACTCAATATACAACACACACCTCCCCAACCCCACCATCACCATCCCACCTCCACACCTCTTGGAAACCTACTCACCCCACTTTGCACGCATCTACCATCTCCCCCCCAACCCCTCCCACCCCCTTACTTATCCCCTCCCGGAATGCTCGAACTTAACATACTCCCCCACCAGAGGAAATCTTGCATGGAACTAGCAGGACTTCGTATACACATACGGCTCCAAGAAGGGAGGCTCCTCCCCCCTCGGAGCAGCCACCACCCACCCCGCCTCGGACACCCGCATCAAAATTCTGGTGACCCCTACCCCTCCCTCACACACCATCAACTGCGCTGAATTGGCATGCATGGACATAGGCCTCCAACTAGGCCATACCCAGCTTCTTATAGACAATGCGTGCTCCTTCCGCCTCATACAAGGCTACATGAACTGCCCATCCGCGTAAAGACACAACATCCACCGCGACACGCTCCTTTCTATAACACACACCCTCAAAACCCGCTGCGACGCAAGCATCCGCACACACCTCGGCGAAATTAAAGCACACAACCACTCACTAGGAAACAGGGACTGGATCCGGATCCTACGGATCCACGAATCCCCGAGACTACTTGGGTTCGGACTCGGTCTCGTGGGTCCGGACCCTAGAATCACAGGTAATCGCGGGATCCGGACCCTAGAATCACAGGTAATCGCTGAATCCGAACCCTAGGTTCGGTAGGTAATCGCGGGATCCGAACCCTAGAATCACACGTAATCGTTGGATCCGGTACCAATTATTGTAAGTAATCGTTGGATCCGGTACCAGTTATTGTAAGTAATCGTTGGATCCGGTATTCATCGTACTTTAATGGATCCGCGGTAATCGCGAGTACCTCATCCTCGCAAAACGATGTGGAATCGCGATACCCAATCAGTACTCACGATTCCGAGTATCTCACGATTCTGTGGTGGCCCGAAGTGACACGCTGTTTTTTGGGGAGGTATTTGGCAATGCAAATCCGCTGAGGTGTATGTCTAGGATTGGTTCAATAGCCCGGATTGTTGTCATTCCGCAGCCTTGAATCGATTGTAGCCCACCCAAGGGCCAGTTAAACGGTGCGTACGCGCTTGAAATCCACCATAATCTGCCCGTCCACATCCAACTCCTATCATAGTTAGCAACAATGGCGGGGCAAGCGGGAAGTAGTAGACCGTCTAGATCAGGGAAGAGCTTGTCATCGACGGCTATCCAACGTACATAAGAGGAGCTTGTTGGGAATTCAGATAGGGTGTTCAGGATACCTCAGTCAAAACCTACTATATGGGATCCAAGCATGAGCAGGCGCATAGAACTAGTAGAGATGTAAAAATTGAATTTGCAGTACAAATTTCCCCCAAAATGCGCAATTTGTATCAATTTGCATGAGTACTTCGAGTACTTGTTGGAATCGCGAACCCAACGAATCCAACGGAACCAAAAATTTAGAAGTACTCATGTACTCGGTTCCGGAATCGAAAACACAGGTACTCGCTAGATCCGAACCCTAGAATCACAAGTAATCGCGGGATCCGAACCATAGAATCACAGGTAATCGCGGGGTCCGAACCCTAGAATCACAGGTAATCGCGGGATCCGAACCCTAGAATCACAGGTAATCGCGGGATCCGGATCCCTTTTTTAGAGGTACTCGCTAGTTCCGGATCCTAAAAAATCAAGTACTCATGGATCCGAACCCAACAAAAAATGGCGGATCCAGTCCCTGCTAGGAAACGACCTCGCAGACACACTAGCTAACCAAGCCGCAGACGGACACCCACCCGACACAACATACACCACAGGTTCAAACGTGTCAATAGGCCACTGGACCTTGCCATACACCCTCATCATTCCACAAACCCTAGGGGAACCATTACCCTACAGATACACGAACCTCAAAACTGACGCTCACACCTACAGCACCAAACACACTCACTCACCCCTCTCACAAACATCCAAACACGGTGCCCTCCTCACCCGCGCCGCGGAGGACGGCGCCGACTTCACTTTCCACAAAAAACACACAACACTCACCAACATCCAATTCACCCACAAGCAAGAATTCATGTGGGGAGTCCACAACACCCGCCTCCTCGCACACAACCCCACCTTGCGCTGTCCCATGTGTGGCCAATTCACTAGCAACGGCCACATGGCCGGTAACTGCCCCACCATGTCTGGCCTAAGACATGACCCCCACAACAACGCGCTACAACTCCTACTTTCCCTCATGGAACGCCACAACGGCGGACGATGGGAGACCATCACTGCAGACTTCGGTAACAAACCCATCGAATCATTCACATCCCCCACACCCGCCAACACCCCTCTTGACTGTCACCCCCCACACCCCAGCCACATGCCCACCCGCCTTGTCGCTGCTGACGAAGGTCTCTCGCCCGATTCCCTAACCTCGTGCCCAGCCACCCCCCCCCCCCCCCCGAGATTCTCCCCCCCGCGCTTCGACCCTCGGCGCACAAACCCGACTTTATCCGCCTCCTCGAACCTCGTTACGTCGATCACACAACCGGTCGCCGCCGATACTCATCAATTAAGCAGTATATTCAGATAGGGAAATGGAAGTATTGCACGGACCACAACCTCTCCCACACAGCCCATTTGATTCGCGCCAAATATGCACCCCTCGCAAATGCCATCCGCAGCCATTGGCTAGGTACCGAAGTCGACATCCTCCCCATTGTCATGAGCCGCACGGGTACTCCGCACTCATCCACCATTGCAAGTCTCACCTCTCTACTCACCCTCCGCATAGACCCTCCTGACAAACTCATCTCCAAAGCACGACTCGACACGTCTCACATCATTACACAACTCCACACGCACACTGCCCAATGGCTGCATCATCTCCTACTTGTATACCGCATCAAATCCCGCACGACCTCTCGCCGCGCCTCCACACACTGCACCTTCGCACGCCCCTAATTGCACGCTGCCATCACCTCGTATCGCACACTCCCCTGGGGGGAGTAAAACCCCCGAACACCCTTGGAGAGGTTTATGTGGTCAACGGCCTAGCCCTGACTTGTAAGCTTCATGTATGGCAAAGTTGGGAGTGCCCAGAGACAACAACCGGCGCATACGGTAATAATTGTAAACCGGCGCATACGGTACATGTCGTAAACAATTTCATTTCTTTTCATTTCATTATTGTCTTGTAACGGTACATTACATGACATTGTGCAAGTACTCGTTATTGACTATATTCGTGCTTTTCCATCGGAAGGACGTATAGCGGTTACGTCGCCACTGCACTTTAGCGAGGGTAATGTTTCGTAATGTACTATTAGGGCTTCCCGGCACGTACAATACCCACAGTTAATCTCACTAGCGACGCGATGTTCTAGTTTCGCGAGAAAGACAAGCTACGTCGCTAGTTTGTTCATACCGTTCCGAGAGCCCTAACGCATGGCACGAGGACCATTCTAGATCATGTGTAAGCTAGCTAAGCTAGACCAATTTAAGCCTAGTACAATGGAGGGAGGTGACATGCACATTTAACCATTTTACTGTTTAATTAGATTCTACTGTTAGCACATTAAACAATCAGACATATTTCATCTCTCTCCATTTGCACTTCCATAATCCAAAACCCCATCACGCGTGTACACTCCTCCACAAAAATTCCGGCAATATTTCGCATCTTCGCAAGTAAAAATTATTGAAAAATCTCCTGAAATCCTAGGCATTGCTTTGACGCCCAAGATGGAATGCGTCGACAACTACGGGGGGCGAATTCGAGCACTACCGGGCTTGTGTACTTAGGGTTATCGCGCAAGCACCCGTGCGGCACGCTCTTTCAAACAATCGCCGTGCTGGTTAGACACTTAGACGAAAAGAGTAACGGGCGCACAACGCCGCAATACGAATGTTGGTGCAACGGTCGCGCAAGTATATTGCATAGGCGAGGGAGGGAGGAGGTGTTGGGCAGGCCGATGTGGGGGAAACGCACGAAATCGCGTATGTGTCTACTCAACACCGATATGCGCACAATCCAAGGGCAAGCCGCTTTCGGCCACAATGTTCAAACGATCATAATTAAAATTGAATTTGATATTGTTTACAACATGTACTACGTGAAGCCGGATGTTGTCTCTCTGCCCTCCCAACTATGCCATGCAGGAAACTTACAAGTCATGGCTAGACCGTGAATTACCTAAGTCCAACCTCTCCAAAGGGTGTTGGGGGTTTTTACCCCCCCCCCCCCCCCCCCCCCCCCCCGGGAAGTGTGACGTGCATGAGGGTGGTAGCTTTCAGTCAAGGGCGAGTGGTCGTGCGAGATTTGATGCGGTATACGAGAAGGAGATGATGCAGCCATTGGACATTGTGCAAGTGGAGTTGTGCTAGGATGCGTGTCGTGTCGAGTCGTGCTTTTGAGATGAGTTTGTTAGGAGGGTCAATGCATAGGGAGAGAAGGGATGTGAGACTTATAATGGTGGATGAGTGAGGTGTACCTGTGCGGCTAATATCTATGGGAAGAATGTCGACTTCGGTGCGTGGCCATTGTCGGCGAATGGCATTGGCGAGGTAAGTGTATTTATCGCGAATCATTTGTGCGGTGTGGGATAGGTTGTGGTATGTGCAATATTTCCTTCCCCTATCTGAATCTTTTTAATCGAGGAGTAACCTCGGCGGTTGTTTGTGTGTCCGATGAATCTGTGTTCGAGAACCGAGATGAAGTCGGGTTTGTGTGCCGGGGGTCTCAACGCATAGGGGAGTATTTCGGCAGGAAGGATGGCATGGCATGAGGTTAGGGAGTCGGGCGAGAGACATTCGTCAGCAACGACTAGACGGGTGGGCATGTGGGTGGGGTGAGGGGGGTGGCAGTCAATAGGGGTATGGATGGGTGTGGGGGCAGTTACCGGCCATGTGGCCGTTGCTAGTGAATTGACCGCACATGGGGCAGCGCAACGTGGGGCTGTGTGAGAGGAGGCGGGTGTTGTGCACTCCCCACATGAATTCTTGCTTGTGTGTGAATTTGACATTGGTGAGTGACGTGTTATTTTTTGCGGAACGTGAAGTCTGCCCCGTCCGCCGCGGCGCGGGCTAGGAGGGCACCATGGTTGGTGGTCTGTGAGAGGGGTGTATGAGTGTGCTGGGTGTTGTACGTGTGTGCATCAGGTTTGAGGTTGGTGTACATGTAGGGTATGGGTTCTCCTAAGGTTTGGGGTATGAGTGTGTATGGCCATGTCCAGTGGCATATCGTCACTTTTGAACCCGTGGTGTAGGTTGTGTCGGATGGGTGTCCGTCCGCAACTTGGTTAGCGAGGGTGTCTGCGAGGTCGTTGCCGAGCGAGTGGTTGTGTGCTTTGATTTTGCCTAGATGGGTGCGAATGTTTGACTGGCAGCGAGTTTTCAGGGTGTGTGTGATGGAGTCAAGTGTGTCGCGGTGAATGTTATGGCGGTAGGCGGATGAGCACTTAATGTAGCCTTGGATACGGCGGAGTGACCACGCATTGTCCGTAAGGAGGTGGGTGTGACTGAGTTGTAGGCCGATATCGATGCCTGCTAGTTCCCCCCGGTTGATGGTGTAAGAGGGAGGGGTGGAGGTCACCATAATTTTGACTCGCGTATCCGAGGCGGGGTGGGTGTCACCTCCTCCAAAGGGGGAGAGGCCTGCCTGCTTGGAGCCGTCGGTGTATATGAGGTCCTGCCAATCCCAAGAAAGGACTCCTTTGGTGGGGGAGAATGTTAGTGACGTGCGTTCCGATGGGGGGTAACTGATGGGGTGGGTAGGGCTAGGGGGGAGGTGGTAGATGCCGGAGGTTTGTAGTGAGTAAGTGTCGAAGAAGGGTGGAGATGGGATGGTGATGGAAGCGTTGGGAAGGTGAGTATTGTAAATGGATTCGAGTGTGTTGTGGATGGCGGTCATGTCTGTGAGCGAGGGCAAGAAAAAGAGTCCGAGGGGGTTGGCGACGAGGTAGATGTCTACCATCCAACGTGTACCGAATGGTGTCGGGGTTCCGGTGTGATGGCCTGGGGGTAGGAAGGTGTTTGCGTCGTTCGGAAGTGTGGCACCATTCGGGGGGAGCATGGACCTTGTGGACGAGGAGAAATAAGGAGGAGAACATGGTGGAGCGGGTCGCGTGTAGGAGGAACTTCACTACTTCGCTGGGATGCCGTATGGACCGGGGGCTTTGCCAGTGCCGAGCAAGTTGACCCTATTATCGAATGTTTCGCGAGTGATCACGTAGGCGAGGGTGAGGGAGGTGTCCCCGCGGGATTCGATGACGAATGGGTCGAGGTTGTCGGGTTGTTTCCACGGAAAGCTGGGAAATTCGGGTGGGGTGGCGCGGTTGAGTTCATATTGTCGAAGTGTGAGTGGACTGCGGCAATGACTTCGCGGGGAGAGGCTACAATAGTCATGTCGAGGCGAGTGACTTTATGGAGGGTCGAGGTGGCACTGCCATGGGGGAGGAGGCCGCTTTCTATTTTGAGTAGGCGGTGGAAAGACTTTGGGTTAACATCGTAAGCACTTTACGCTTGGGATTTATCCGCCGTGGTGACGGTGTGGAGGCGGTGGGAGATGCGTGCTTGAAAGTTGTGTCAAACGACCAGTTCTTACTCACATATGGTCAAACCGTTTTCAAGAGGTACCGTTGGACGTGCATTTTCAATACGCGTCGAGCGCACCTACCCCGGATTTCAGACACGCACAAAGAATTTTATGTGAATTACTTTAATTTATAAATTATTCCGGCAAAGCTGAGCCGCATTGCCAAGGAGTACCCGTCGAATTCGGCTCACCTCAAGAGGCGATTTGTGCGGGGTTTTTCAATAGCTGTTTACCAATTCTTCACTCCTACTGATTTCCGAGCCTAATTCCCGACGTGTGCCGCGCGTGAGGCGGGTGTGGTTGGCACAAGCACATACCCAAGCATTCCAAACACCACCGTCAACGTGATGCCTCCCAAACGGCCAAGTTGGACCTCGCCTGTCCCCTAAGCCAATCGCCCTCGCATCTTCACAGCGTGCCGTGTTTATCCAAACCTGTGTCATGTGCGTTTTGCTCGCTTGCTTAACAAAAGTATCACCCGTACCTGGGGGGTGAACTTCCGTGCTCTATTCACACGCCCGCAAACCAAACCTCGCGCATTGAACACGGCATCCACGCCTCCAAACCCCCTCCAAAAAGCCCCCAAAATTACAGCTATGTGGAGCACGGAGTGATATGCAGCTTGGTGTTAGCGCTTGAGCAATGCCCAAGCGTGGCGCCCATAACGACGTGTATAATTCAAAATTTATTTGGAATTTGTGGGCTTAATTCGACAAACTCCACCGACAACACCCGCTTTAAGCTGAGGTCTAACCACCCCGGATGTCGGCTTGCTGCTTGCTTCCCGGCTCTCCTACAATTGGGTGGTACTCGGGTGTCGTCGTGCTTGACGTGGTGAGAGGGGAGCGTGTTCTTGACTAGCTTATCTTTAATATAATGCATGTCCAGACTTTTATGGAGGAGTGTACAATGTCGTCCATCATCGCAGATGCAGAGGTACTACGTAATAATTTGAAATTGATATTTCAAAACCGGTTGTTTTGCAAATACTATACGGCGTTTTTGAGACTTCTCTTATAAATTACGCAATTTATTTTTGGCATGTACCTCGTAGCTGAACATACTTGTGGATAAATGTTCCTCCTTGACGCACTTCCTCTTTTCCTCGGGTTTTTCCCTCTTTTCTTCTTTTTGCTTGGTGACCTCTGCTGCTTTTTCTTGTAAAAAATATTCAGTATTCCTCCTTGACGCGCGAGAGGACACTCGTTTACTTCATTTTTTGGGATGATTTAATTAAGATTTGGCGCACTTAGCCGCGGCGGCGGACGGCGCGGGCGCGACGCGTCGAGGACGGAAAGGCGGCGGTGGCGGCGGAGACCGACCCTCTTTGGCTTTTGCCCCTGTGCGCCCCCGTTCCCACCGCGGGTACACACGAACCCCCTGAAGCCCCCCCCCCCCACTAAGTCCCATCCTTAGCTGTGCCTGACTTGCGTCTCGGCCGGTAATCCCCCCTTCCTCCCCCCCCCCCCCCCCCCCCCCCGTCCGCCGTTTGGATTCCTCTTCCGACCCCGCTTTTCCCTATATCGCATCAGCGACTCCCTTCTCCCGTGACCAGTACCCTCACGGTACGGCGCAGCTCCCCCAGCCCTGCACGTCTACCTTCACGTAGAGTGCATCCAGGAATACGCGTGGCTTGCGGATGGAAAAATTGCAGGGAGTGGGAATTTGCGTGGGAGATTTGCGGGATTTTCTGAAATATAGTTTTGTATTATTATGTTTGAGTATGCAAGTATTCGGCGGCGACCGCGCCGACGCGCGCCGCCGTTTTGCTCGTTCGAGCACACCCTGCACAATACCCCGCGTCGATGCCAGGATAAGTGTCAATTCAAAACATATGTCGTATTAATATTGACGCACACATATTCTTGTGCACTGCATGCAGGCTGTTGCGTGAGCGAGTGAACTTGCCAGACGTTTACCCGTCCAGCCCCAGTCAGTGTCGCGACTCTCTTCTTTCGGTCACTTCGACTCAGTCGACGACGCCATGGCCACCGCAGTGTCAGCCGCCCCAGCAGCCGTGCCCGCTGCCGCTGTCGGTCAGCCCGAGGCTCCTGTTGTGCCTGCCCCCGTGCCTTCCCCGGCGCCTGCGCAGTCCTCGCTGTACGTGGGCGACTTGGACCCGGAGGTGACGGAGGCTGAGCTATTTGACCTCTTCTCTCGGGTGAGACTGCCAGCTCCGCAGCTCACAGTACATCACTTTATGCGTGCGTGCAGGCATGGGGCATGGGACTGGGTGTGTAGACGGACTTTTCGCGCCCTCTTAAATCTGTCATGTTGGCTTGCGCGCTCGGGCTGTAGGTTGGGCCCGTGGCTTCACTCCGTGTGTGCCGAGACGCCGTTACCCGCCGCTCTCTTGGCTATGCCTATGTCAACTACAACCAAGCAATGGATCAGGGCGCAGGTGAGTGACGTTACGCTGGGCTGGGCTGGGCTGTGGGGGTGAGAACGTAGCAGTGATTACCGCAGAAGCGTGACCAAGCAGAGGGGGGGGAGGAGTAGATGAAAATGGCATTGTTTTCGGACCAGCGCAAGTTATCGAGGGACTGGTAATGTTGGCGGGATAGAGAGATGGAAAAGAGGGGGTGTGGGGAGGAGAGCATTGGGAGCGCAGCTTGTCGAGTTGATTCATCTTCTGGCAGACAGATAAATGGCAGGGAATAGGGTATTGTTCAACTTGTTTATTTGTCCTTGGTGCTTATGCTACTGCTTTGCCTCTCTTTCCTTGGCAGCCTCTCGCGCACTGGAGCAGCTGAACTACAGCCAGCTCGGGCAGAAGGCCATCCGCATTATGTGGTCCCACCGCGACCCTCAGTTTCGCAAGTCCGGCGTCGGCAATATTTTCATTAAGGCAAGTTCCGCCCACACCCGCCTTCGATCCAAGCCACCAAATCCCAACCAGCACGCCACGGGCTCATACAGCTATACTCACGGCCGGGGGTATGCGAATGAACGTCTTTGAAATCTTCTGGGAGGTAGGAAATGGGCTATCCACTGATCGTGTCTGCCCTTCTTCTGCAGAACCTGGACAAGAGCATTGATAACCGCGCACTGCACGATACCTTTTCCGAGATTGGCCCCATTCTGTCCTCCAAGGTAGGCCAACATGCGAGAGGGTATGTTCGTGGGAGAGGGATGGGGGGGCAGAGAAGATTGGCGCTGGGGCTGAGAGGGAGTGGGCGATGTTTGTGCGCAGGTGGTGACTGATGCCGCGGGCGAGTCCAAAGGCTACGGCTTTGTCCATTTCGAGACGGACGAGGCTGCCGCGCTGGCCATTGAAAAGGTGAATGGCATGAACATGGCGGGGAAGAAGGTGTACGTAGGGCCCTTCATGAAGCGCGGGGAGCGGCCCAACGACGGCACCAAGCGCTTCAATAACGTGTTTGTGAAGAACTTGGACATGTCGCTGACGGAGGACGCGGTGCGCGCGGAGTTTGCCGCCTTTGGCGAGGTCACCAGCTGCGTGGTGATGACGGACGACGAGGGGAAGTCTAAGGGCTTTGGCTTTGTCAACTTTGACGATGCGGATGAGGCCGCCGTGGCGGTGAAGGCTCTGAACGGCAAGAAGTTGGGTGAGAAGGAGATTTACGCCGGGCGAGCGCAGAAGAAGGGCGAGCGCGAGTCGGTGCTGCGGCAAAAGTTTGAGGAGCTGCGCGCGGAGCGGATCGCCAAGTATCAGGGGATGAACCTGTACGTGAAGAACCTCGCGGATGACGTGGATGACGACAAGCTGCGCGAAGAGTTTCAGCAGTACGGCACCATCACCTCCGCCAAGGTCATGCGCGACGACAAGGGGAAGAGCAAGGGGTTTGGCTTTGTGTGCTTCAACTCGCCCGAGGAGGCCACGCGCGCGGTGGCGGAGTGCCAGTCCAAGATGTGGAACGGAAAGCCCATCTACGTCGCTCTCGCGCAGGTGCCTCCCTTCTCCCATCCTGCACCCCTTCCTATTCACCCAATTCCATCTGCACACCCCCCCTTCACATTTCTTCCTCTCCATTGTCACACAGTTGCTTTCACGCAGCATTGTCTTTAAACCCCCTTCCCTTTTGCCTCACCTCCTTTTTCTTAGCACATCCTCCCTTTCATGAAGCTCGACCAGAACTCCCCCTTTGTGTTTTTTGCCCTTCCTAGTTCGGTTGTGGCCTAGTCTTGATCAAGGCTTTTCCTGTAGAATGTTAGAATGTACATACCAGTTAAGCTCGTCTCCTCTTCCTTAGCCTCCCTATCTATGGCTCTTCCCGGGGAGATGGATAGGAATATTGCTGTCTGTGGCGACCTTGAAACTGCGCCCTATTTGGGATGTGGCATGTCGTGGATTTGGTTGCATTGCTTCGTAGAGACCTTGCAGTAGGAGTTTGGGGAGTGTTGGCGCTCTATTTCCATCATTTAGACCACTCCAGAGTATCCCGTAGGTGCTTTCTGTGGGGCTGCTACTCGGCACCGCTCAAGTTGAGCACCAAAGGATTTTCTTTTCTGCTTCCCGCATCTTAACTCTTTATATTTCGGGCTTCTTATATTCTTGAAGGCCAACGTACCCACTGTTTGTGACGTGCTGGTGCTTTTTCTTTTATCTTCTTGTGCGTGTAGGAAATTGGCTGTAGCAGGTCAACTAGATCACAACACTATCATATTTATTTCTACCTCTACCATCTGAGAGCAAGGATGCCCTTCTCAATGGAAGGTGACTTTTGTGGTGGTCGCTGATTTGCCTTGCTGTGCTTCTTCATCTATTTTCGGGATCGCAGCGGAAAGAGATCCGCCGCGCTCAGTTGGAGCAGCAGCACCAGCGAATGCAGATGGCGGGACGTCCCGGCGGCCCGGGCCCTGCCATCCCGGGCATGTTCCCGCCCGGAGCGGCGCCTCAGATGTTTTACCCCGGCCCCATGCCTCAGGCCCGCCCCGGCGCAGCCGGGATGATGGGGTACCCCATGATGCCGCGGGGGTCGATGGGCCCTCAGGGCGGCCGTGGTCAGCGCGGTCCGGGTGGCATGCCTGGCATGCCTCAGCAGAACATGATGATGATGAATGGTGTGCGGGGCGGGCGGGGGGGTCGTGGTGGGCGCAGCCAAGGTGGACGTGGGCAGCAGCCCGGGCGTGGTCCTGCCGGTGGGCGTGGTCAGGCGCCACCCAAGCCTGCCCCCGCACCCGCTGCCCCCGCCTCGTCGGGTGTGCTTCCAGGCACAGGTTCGGATGCGGAGCGTCTGACCACCGCCATTCTGGCCGCGGCGCCGGTGGAGCAGCAGAAGCAGCTGCTGGGTGAGCGCTTGTTCCCGCTCATTCACAACCTGCAGCCCGAGTTGGCGGGCAAGATCACCGGAATGCTGCTAGAAATGGACAACACCGAGCTGCTGGTGCTACTGGAGTCCACCGAGTCGCTGACTGCAAAGGTGGACGAGGCTGTCGCGGTGCTCAAGCAGCACGGCGCCATCCCCGAGAAGGAGAGCGAGTAGAGCCGTACACCACCTACCTACAGTCAACCCTCCCACACACTCACCCACCAAGTCGATCCACCCCTCACTCACGCTACTCATCCACCCTCACTTTCCACTGGCAGCTCCACCGCCTCTCCCGCATTACTGCGCCTATATCACGACAGCCGAGTTTTAGAAGGTTTCAGGACTGTGTGCGGCACGGGACCACTTAGAACAGACGTTCTCACACATTCACACTCCACACAGCGTTCAACCTTCCTCCTCTGCGCCTGCCTCCATTGGATTTACTGGATGTAGCCGACAGAGCTCACATGCTTTCTCTCTCACTCTCTTTCACCTAGCAAAACAAGAAAAGCTGCTGTGTGCCGCCCAGTGCGCAGCAGCAATGTCATTGGCCCTAAAAATGTCAAAAGTGGCTTCACCTTTTTAATGCCACACCAGATGCACTCCCCCAAAGAAGCAGCCCTCTCACCCTTGCTCTCTCTCTTCTCAGCATTAATATGTGCATCGGATGACTCATTGCATGGAAGGAGCTTAACGCGCTTCATTACATCATCTATCGGACCCAACACAGAGCAACGTTCTGCATCTATTGGCAATTTCCAACGGTGGAGGCAGTGCGCCCTTCCCTGTATCTCCACACGCCAATGTCTGTTTCATAGGTGTGGGAGGGGATGTCACAGCATCAGTGCCACACCAGAATAAAGCGCATGCCAATGCAGGACATCGATAACTGAATATGCTTCACGAGACTGACACTTACCACTGAAAAAACGTGATCAACTAGCTCTACCAACCCCATGAGCGTTGGGAATGTCACGCCCAAACAGCTCTTCTACTGCAAGTGGGGATATGACCAAGGCGGATCAGCTAGTCAAGGTAGTGGCTGTGCTGCTGTGGGGGAGAGGCACGGCACCTTGGAAACTGGCTCCATAACGTGGACACCAAGCTCCCGCAGCACATTCAGCTGCTTTGCGGTGAAGGGGCTGTCCCACATGAAGGTGTTCATGGCTGGTGCGACCAGCATGGGCTTGCCAAAGTCCCAGGCCCGCACAACAGAGGTGAGCAGGTTGTCACACACGCCGCTGGTCTTAAGGGGGAAGAATCACAATATGTCAGAAAGGCAGCAGGGCCACTGAAGCGAAGGATAGTGGGGCAGAATAAGTAGAGTGGGAAGGCTCACAATCTTGGCCAGTGTGTTGGCGCTGAGAGGGGCAATCACGAGCAAATCCGCCCACTTTCTGAGGTCAATGTGCAGAACAGGGTCGCCTTTCTGAGGGGCATGGGAATGGCACAACGTTGTCGAGCTGTGGATAAGGAGGAGCCAGCAGAAGGAACGGAGAGTGGAGAGGCAGGTGGCAGTGTGGGCGGCGAAGCTCACAGCGCTTGAATATACTACTCCTCAAAGAAAAGTGACAGAGGGTGGTACCTTCTCCCAGCTGTGCCAATCGTCTGCATCGCCGTAAACTTCGCAACCTTGCCCCACCAACGCATCCGTCTCAAAGAAGTGCGCCGCCGCTGCCGTCTTCACCACCTTCATCCCCAAAAAGAGAAAAAAGCAGCCATCAGCAAAGCACCCTCTTCGTCACATCCTCACCATCAGCATCACGCTGCCAGCGTCAGCATTCCCTTTGTTGTGAGGGCCATCCCACCTTAACCTCTGCAAAGCTAATCAGCAGTCCCACGAGCTCCTTCGCTTTGGTGGACGCTACGCTACCTATCAGTGAGTGATAGATAGCACACAACACACACACACACACACACACACACACACACACACACACGC
The DNA here is from genome assembly GCA_026401115.1 of Tetraselmis chui. Lineage (NCBI taxonomy): Eukaryota > Viridiplantae > Chlorophyta > Chlorodendrophyceae > Chlorodendrales > Chlorodendraceae > Tetraselmis > Tetraselmis chui. The sequence goes on from JAPMLY010000006.1 coordinate 350,326, forward strand.
GCACACACACACACACACACACACACACACACACACACACACACACACACACACACACACAGCAGTCACTCACTGAGGCCCAGCTCAAATCAATGCCCAGCACGGCAGCGGCGGATCTAGAGGCTCCCCACCTGTGAGTCCCAGCAGCACGCGCGGCTTTGGGGCAGCGGCGCTCATCGAGAGAGAGACTATACTTCGCAGTGAACACAACCAAATCCCTTTTTTTATTAAGCAATGTTTTATGTTGATGTAGGTGACGGCCACTCGTCAGTTAGTGGGCGGCAGTGGGTCGCTGCTGCTGCTCAGACTGAGCCTGCAGCCGCTGACGCAGCCGCTCCTGCTCCGCCCGTGCCTTCTTCAGGTTCTCAGTCCGCTTAATCACCTTCTCCTCCGAGAAGCACCTACGCGAGCCGCGGCGCCACTCGTCAGAAGATCAAGGCGTTTGATTACAAGATTACCCACAAACCGGAAAACTGTGTGACGGCGACTCTGAAAACGCACAGAAGGCGGTCGCACTTACTTGACGAGGTCGGCCTTGACGTCGTTGCAGACGCCCCAAAACTTGGCGATCGGGTTCTCGGCGTGGCAGCTGATGAGAGCCTCGATCTTCTGCGATTGTGAGGATATGGGTGTGATTTTCTTAGCACCGATCCGCAAAGGAGGTGCGGTCCCCGTCTATTGAGCAGCTACTCGATCAGCTGTGACGCTGCGAGAGAATAAGCAGAGTGTCCCGCGAGGTATGTCGACAGCTGGGTACGCGGCTCACCGGGTGGCCACAGCAAGGACGGCACGCCCAAACTAACGCAGCTGTCGCAATGGCTAGAGAAGGTGGCGAGATGGCGAGAAAAGAGAAGGCGAGAAAATGGGGTAAAGCGAAACAAGACAGGGCGTACCTCCTTGCAGTGCGGGTGCTTGTGGACTTTGAGTGGAGGATGCATCGGCGGCGCGCAGCGGAGCCAGAACTCTGCCTTTGGGTGTTATCGGTGTGGGTCAGGCGGAAAAGCGCTCGACACTCAAAGATATCGAGCGCCCGATGGACTGCGAGGCAAAATCGCCAAGCTCAAGACGAGAGACAGGACCAACTGAGGAGGGCTTCCACACTCACGCGCGGTTCGTCAGTGGGGGGGGGAGACGGGCCCGTGTGCGTCACGTCGAGTAGCTTGACGCCAGTGATGCGGTGCTGGTTTTTTTATTACAAATAAGTATCGAAGCCACTGAAAATTATGATCATTAGTACCGCAGTACCATCTAGCTTGGCGCCGCAACAATGACAACACCAAAAAGAAAATTGTCCAAATGACGCCATTTATTGCAGCTGATTTTTTTTATGGCTATCACTTTGTGGAGGACCCGTAAATGAAAATGATGTGATTTGCAACATGTACGGTTGTGGTCCAGGGCCCCTCTTCCATAAGCCATCTTATATGAACTCATTCGATGTATACAAAACTACTAGGAAGTGGGTCTCCTTGCTCGTCCTCTCATAAATGGGTTGAGGCTTACTCCCCATAGAGGTGTTGTTATTAAATGTGATTGTAAGATTGTTGGGTGTGGGTATGTTACTTGTTGTTATGGGGTAGTCATGGAGGAGTTGCTGCGAGCTGTTAGCTTGTAAGTAAGTGGTGGAAGATTAAATAACCCGGTGTTATATTGGCGCGGAGAAGTAAATGGGGTGTGAAGCCATTAGACAGTGTAGATGTGCAGGAGGAAGTTAATGCGGGCCGTGTCACGAGAGCGAGGTGGTAAGGTTTTCCGGGTAGGCTAGGGCGCGGGTTGGTGAGAGAGTTTATGCTCGAGGGGTTAAGGGCGTGGGGGGAGCATGTGCGGCTCTTGACAATTGGAATGATTTCGACATGGGCGCATAGCCTATGTAAGCGAAACTTCGAAAGGGGGGTTGTACTTCTGCATGATGAGGTGGTGCATTTCTTTAAGGGTGTTGGCGGTGCAAGACTTCCATTACTATATGAAAATGAACATGAAAAATGTTTACAACAATCCCCCGTTGTACGGAGGCTGCGTTCTGCTAAATTCGGTAAGGGCGGGCCATTTTGCGTAGTATGCCATATAGCAAGAAACTTCTAAAAATACATACTTTAGACCGAGGCTCTTCATGTCCATGCTCTCCAATCCATCCCTCGGTTTGTATTTTACGCAGGGAGGAGTATTGACGTCGCGAGGAGCAATATTCCACAAAACGTCGTTCGGAGAGGCAGCTGAAGTTGAGTTTGTGTGCGTGCGGGCGAAGAAGGGATGAAATAACATTGCTTTTTCATTGGAGGATGGCGAGACATTGGGTATGAAAGGTGGGCTAGCGCTCTTGCCGCCGCGCAGAAAAGTTTTCCCGGCCATTTCGTCCCCGGCTTTTTTATGTGATTGTACCCGGGTACCTGTATAGAAAATCAGGTAGCGACCGTACCCTCCTTCCACCGTTTGCGCGTCCATCGAGCACCCTTGTTTCGAGCACCCTCGCGTCCATCGAGTGCGAATCTCCGCGCTTATTCGGGCTCGCACTCTCTAATATTAGGTGTGCCTAGCGATAGTGGGTAGCGGTGCAAGAGTGCGCGGTCGCAATGGCCGGATCCAACAAATTTTATTTAAATCCTCCGTACCGGGTTTTCCAGCGGCGGCGGATCTCGAGGAACACCCTGCAGCTAGACCTCGCCGCTCCCCCCGTCACGACAGTCCTCCTTGCTGTTGGTGTCGTGCTGCCCTCTTCCGGCCGGCTCGACGTCAACATGTTGGTCGACGTCGAGCGAGCGCCACACCCTAGCGCTGCTTCCCGGCTTTCCGCAGCGAGCTCTAACATCCACGTCCCACCGTTGATCCGTCCGTACCCTCCTCGCTACCACACACTCTTGAAGGTACATGCCCCAACCCCCAAAAGAGACGGTATTTTAGTATTATCTAGTCTTGAAAAAATATATCGGACGGGGCAAGCGAGAGATACTGGGGCCGGCAGCGTACAAAAATTAATTTTAAAGCCTTTTGTACCGGGCTTTCCCGACAACTGCAAATCGTGCGGATCGCACTGTTGGCCTTGTTAGCTCCCTACAGTGCGAATCTTGGCACGGCAACGGGATTTCCAGCGCCCACCACGGGGAGGTGAGGGGATGCCGACGGGCATGGGAGCGCACCCCCCTCCGGGGCCGGCGGGCGCCGCCGACCTTACCTCTGCTCATGTGCGTCTCCGGTCCTGCCGGAGCCATGGGGGGGGGGGGGGGGGGGGGGGGGGGGGGGGGGGGGGGGGGGGGGGGGGGTAGGCGAAAAATCCTCGCTTAGGTCGTCGATCCATGCACCCCTCGTCCGAGATAAGCGCTGCTCCTCCCGACGCATCTCGCCACCTAGCCTAGACTTCCTTCCTCCGGGGGTTGCGGAGAGTAGAAGACCAAGGCCTCATACGGTGTCCGGTTGTCGCTCCTGCCTCCGTGCCATAGTCTTTTTCATGTTCCTTGTCCTTTGCCGTCTGTTTTCCAACACATGTTTGATCGCGCTATGTCCTTCCGTACCCTCCCCAAGTGGTTTACGATGTTAATAAAGGGCCGTATGTGCGAGCCGTGTGTTGTTGCGATAACCCTAGGCACACTGCCAAAGGCAGCCTATCGATAAATGGGTACCGACTTGGGGAGGGGTTGGTTGAGCAGGCGGATCGAGTCGCCGCTCCGCAAAAGATGTTGGGTACGGAAATATTTATTCGAATATACCCCGTACCGGGTTTTTCCGGCGGCGGTCGATCTTGAGAATCCCCGCCGCCTGGCCGCGTCGCTCCTCCGGCTGCGACCCTCCTCCGGCATGCGTAGCTTCTCTCCTCGCCCCCATGGGAGAATCCTGAGTCAGACGGCTGGTCGACAGTCACCGAACGCCATGCCTTGGCGCTTCTTCCCAGTTGTTTGCCGCCATCTCCAACGCCCGCCGCTAACTCAGATCCGCCCGTACCCTCCTCGCCGCCAAAAAACTCATGAGATGCAAGTCCCGCCCGTGGACATGAGAGTATTCGAGGAGTGTCCAGCCACGAAAATAAATACCGGACTAGCCGAGCGGGAGATTTTGACGTTGGTGTCCATATAATGCTTTTAAACGTCCTTCGTACTTAGGCTTCCCAACACATGCTGATCCGCGGATCGCAGCCGCCGAATTTCACCCCGCCTAGCCCCCAACCGTGCTAGGCTTGGCACCGCTATAGAGTTACCAGCGCCCACCAAGAGGAGGTGGGGGTGAGTGCCGACGGGCATGCGAGCGCAACCCCCCTCCGGGCCGCCGCCGGCGGGCGCCATTGCCGACATTGAATCAAAAGTTGGTGGAGATGTTTGATGCGGGCGCGCGGGGGGTGCGAGCAACGCGTGAAGTAATCGGTGTATTGAATATGAGCTAGCGAGGGTACCCGTGCTAGGGCGACGACTTGCTAAGACACTCTTGGCATCCGATCGAAAAGGAGTGGAATATGATGCGAGTCGTAGGGCGAACCAACTCGCGAGTCTTGCGAGTACGCGTTCACTGACGTACGTAAGCATGCGGTGAAGATGCATGTCATGGTGGCGATATTAGCACGCATTTAGGAAAAAATATCCTACCGTCACTAAACACCGCAGTAAATTCAGAATTACTACTAGCGACTATTCACCACAGCACACCCGGGATGGGTCGGTGCTCGAGTGAGCTACCCCGACCATCGTACCTCCGGGCTTGGCCAACCCATGATTGAAAGACGGTGGGAACAGGAACAGCTGAATAGCGAAACCCACCCACCTCCTCCCAACCGACCCTAGCTTACCCCCCCAGTGAGTGGATCCGTGAACACACAATACGGTACACACTCAAAGGCGCAGCTATTACAAATCTGAATCGTGTTTTCCTCACAACTTCCGCGCCAACTACAACCCACCATATATAAAAAGTGTCAAAGTACACAAGTCACGAAAAAACCTCATTACTTACAAATCAACCTCCTTCCACGGGCCACGCGCACCCCAGAGCGCGCCAAAGAGCATCCGGACGTTCTCTTCCGTCGCCCAAAAACCCATGTCAACTATGACGTGGTCGTGAGATGCCAACTCACGGGCACCACTACAAACCCAACTTCAACTCTCCAGAGACCTTCACTCCGACCTCTACTAATCACTTCTGCCAAAAGTATCGTATCGACTTCCCGCTCTAGCCTACCGGAGTCGTATAAACATGTGCCTTTACGGGACCGCCCCACGGCTCACATGATCGGAGGGAGACCGGACCCCCGGAGCTGCCTTATTGGGCACCCCCTCGCTCCTTTCTTTCATGCTCCTGAACTCCCGCAAAACGATATGGACTCACGCCCCGCACTTTCAGCCCCACCCGGTCGGGGCCTCGAGACCCCCATGGTTCTCGCTGCCCCACGATCGACTACTTCTCTTGGCAAGACTATTGTTGAACGTGGTATGCACGGTTCGATAAGGAAGATACTGTAACTTGCGGTGTGCTGGTTACAGGTACGCTAAACAACCAGCCTTGGGTGGCGGCTGGTGTCGAGACAAGAGAAGTGGCTTCAGCTGTCGCTGTCAGCTGTCTATACGCTAGTTCGTGATATCGCGCACAGACACTCTGAATGATGTCATGTACGTAAGGACTTCTATCATTAGCTCTCTGTAACTAATCTGCATTAGGAATTACTTGCAACACTCCCCCTCAAGATAGCTAAGGTGTGTCTTGTAACCAGATGGAAGTGATTACAGAATTCCCTCTACAAAGTGTGTCGCTGCATGGGTCCGGATGTCCCCATGATGGCGCTCCTGTGTTTCACGAGTGCAGGTCCAGGTAGTGGCTTGGTCAGCATGTCGGCCACCATGTCACCAGTGGGTAGGTAACGTAGTTTGACAGTCCCCAGCTGCACGTGGTCCTTCACGAAGTGATACTTCAGGTCGATGTGCTTGGTCTTCTCGCTCACCAGTGCATTCTGCGAATAGGCGATGCAGCTCTGGTTGTCTTCCCAGATGGTGGTCGTCCCGCTGACAGGTCGACTGAAGATCTCCGAAAGCATCTGTCGAATGTGGATGGACTCCTTAGTCGCGTCCGCTGCTGAGTAGTACTCAGCCTCGCATGTTGACTGTGCGACGCATGACTGTTTCCTAGACTTGTAGCTGACTGCACCTCTGCCCAGTGTAAACACAAATCCCGATCGTGACCGGCGTGTCACACTGTCATTGCCCCAGTCTGCATCAGCAAAGCCTGTAAGTTGGAGAGTGTTGTCCTCACCCCCCCCCCAACGTCAGGCTCATGGCTGGAGACCCCTTAAGGTAGCGCAGCACCTTCTTAAGGGCTTGCATGTGGGCCACCGTGGGGTTCGCCTGCGCAGAGCCCAGAATGCTAAGCGCGGTCGAAATGTCCGGGCGAGTGCATACAGCGGCGTACTGCAGACTGCCGAGCAGGCTCGGGTACACGTCCCGGTCCGCGCCCGTGAGAGGTACAGCCGTCTGCTTGGAGATTGCAGCCAAGAAACCGGGGTCCATCGGGAGACACGAAGGTTTGCAGTCCACCATGTCATGTTTTTCAAGCAGCTCGCGCACGTATTTGCCTTGATCGAGGCTGATGGTGCGCGCTGTCCTGTCCCTGGTGATGTGCATGCCGATGATGTCGGACAGATCACCTTGATCCTTGATGTCAAATCGGGATCGCACCAGCGCGGTGAAGGCCACCCGCCAGGCGGTGTTGTTGCACGCCACGGGAATGTCATCCACGTAGAGGGCAATCATGGCGAAGGTGCCGTCCGCCTCAAAAATGTAGATGCACGGGTCCGATATCAGCTGGCGCCAGCCTTGAGAGACGAGCCAGTCGCGAAGCAGCTCATTAAACTCCCTGGGGGACTGCTTCAGGCCGTACAAGCACCGGCGCAGGTGACAGACATTGGGGGTACCGTCATCGAACCCAAGTGGCTGTCGGATGTAGACATCCTCTTTGATGGGTGCGTACATGAACGCCGTGTCGATGTCGAGACCGCCCATTTCGAGGTCACGAGCCGCGGCGATACTGAAGAAGACGCGGAGGCTAGCGAGTCGGATGACGGGTGAGAATGTCTCCGTGTAATCAATCCCCTCGCGTTGGCTGCAGCCCTTTGCGACAAACCGCGCCTTGTACCGAGAGACAGCACCAGATGCGTCTGTTTTAGCCTTGTAAACCCACATGCTGTTGACCACGCGGCGTCCAGCGGGCAGGGGAACGAGATCCCATGTCTGGTTGGACGTCAGAGAGTTGAATTCCACCTGCATGGCCGTCTTCCACTCCGCCGACTGGGGACTGATCAAAGCATCTTTGTAGGATGTTGGTTCAACACAGACGCTCGCGGACACTAGGGCGACGTCGCGCACAGGTCCTTCAGAGCACCTGTGACGTGGCTGAGCGACCATCATGGAGAAGTCAGGGAGTGGAAAGATGTCGTCCATGTGGTCGGACAGATCGTGCTCACACGAGTCAGTGACACACACGCGCGGCACAGTAGAGACATGGGCAATGTACTCCCCGAAGCGAGTAGGCGGTCCGCGAAGGCGAGTGTGTCTGTCGACCCCCACCACAGGCACGGTGTCCTCTGCGTCCAAGATTAGATCTGGGAGTGGGTGACTGACAGGGGAAACAGGGATAGTCTCTGCGTCTGCACACACATCTATCGACGAGGCGACAGGGTGGGATGTCCCAAACCCGGGCACATTCTCGTCAAATTTGACATGAACAGACGTGGTGATGCGCCTGGTCGCAGGGTTGTAGATACGATACCCCGGTGAGTTGTGAGAGTACCCCACCATCACACCTCGGAACGCTTTCAGGCCGAGTTTCCGTCTGAGATTATCAGGTACCTTGGCAAATGCCGCACACCCGAACACGCGAAATACTGACGCGTCCGGAACTGCGCTTGTAAGAAGGGTGACAGGGACCCCCCCAGAAGGACCAACAGCCCGACTGTAGGTACGGTTACGGAGGTGGACCACCGTGCTGATCGCGCAGGACCACATGCTGTTAGGCACAGACATCGCGTGAAGCATTGAGGACGCGCAGTCACGCAGAGTGCGCCACGGGCGTTCTGCTTTCCCAAGCATGTGATGTGCATAAGGCGCTGAGAATTGAGTGCTGAAACCCAATCTCGTGCACATGAGCTGCGTGTTCGCGGCCTCGAAGACCGAGTCTGAGTCAAATTTTAGAAACGGTGCAAACGCATGGAGGTGTGAGTGATAACGGGCATGGGTATGCCGCGCGTCCATGAGGATGGTCTCCAGTTTCGCGCACGTCTCATCCTTAGACCTCAGAAACCTCACCCACATGAAGTTAGTGTGATGGTCGATGACCAGCAGGCAGTACCTCAGACCGTAAGGGGAGGGGACACTGACAGGACCCCACAGGTCACATGACAGGTGCTGAAGTGGGGCGGCTGGTTTCTGAGATGCTTTGCGATTTTTTGGCGCAGACGCGGCTTTGTTCAGATTGCAAGACTCACAAGAGAGATCTTTTACAGAACTAGGCATAACATGTACAGACACCGTGTTATGAGAATGCTGAGCTTGGAGGCTCTGCATGTTCAGGTGCCCCATTCTACTATGCCACAAAGCAGCGTCGCACTCGGCAGCAAGTGCGACAGGTTTCTGACTAGGACTCTCTACGGTGTGCGAGGGCAGCCCCGCACAGTCATGCGACCTCGGGAGGAGGTACAACCCGTTCCCCGACGGGATTAGCATCCCCATTCCTGTGGTGACAAGCAACATGCCAGAGTCAGTGTCGGTGGGGAAAGAAAACGCGCACCCTGAGTGTTTCTGCATCCAGCTGACACTCAGTAGACGACTGATACGTTGCGCAGACCGAGAGGACAAGTCAGGGGTATAGAGGGCATGAACGAGCCGAAAGACCGTTCTACCGGAAATCAGGCAAATGGGAATGCGGACTTTTCCACTGCCCTGTACCGAGACACCGACGCCACCGACAGTGCTGCGGCGGGAAGAGGGATGAAATTCTAAAAAATCCGACCGAAATGACGTCAAGTTGACGGAGCAAGCAGAGTCAACTACCCAGTAATCAGACAGGTCTGCAACACGAGCTGTAGCGGACGTGAATGCAACAGAGGCAAAGGATGTACTAACCTCAGTGTCGTCATATTCGTCCTGCATATCGTATTCCAGTGCGTCCTCAGGAGGAGCATGTATCTCAGGCGCCTCGTCAACAGGAAGGTCGCTGAGGTGTGCAGTGGGAGGGGGCTGACCGGCGTACTTTTCGGCAATCTGCCTACGCTTGGCTAGTGTCCAGCGGAGGACATCAGCATCCGGCGCTTTGCAGGTCGACGAGACATGGTTTGGGTCTCCGCAGGCCCCACACTTCATCGAAAACTTGGACTTCTTTTTGTCCGCGGTCCATCCCCCAATGCTACGGCCACCCTGCCGTTTACGATCCGCAAGGAAGGCATTGACCGCAGTCCCGGAATCAACAGTGTCGGCGTTGATGGAGACATCTGCGTCCATATTCTGAGCCTGGTGGATAATGCTCCCCATCACTCTGTCGGCCGACAGAATGAAATCGGTGTCAAAAGTATTAATCACGCACTGTTTGGCTTGGCCATATTGCCCAACGTTTGAGAGGCCGCGAATCATGACCAAAGCGAGAATGTGGGGGTGAATGGCAGCAGAACCATCTTTCAGTTGCAGACACTCGTTCAGCTCATCGAAGCACTGCTTAACGGCGTGGACGTATGCAGAGACAGATTGACCAGCCTTGGCTAGTAAGGCCGCAACTCCTCCCTTACACTGCAAGCGACGGGCCCTCCGGCCCGGATGTTCGACCCCAAACCCGCCCCACCCCCCCCCCCCCCCCGATAGCTGATATAAGACAACACACTGTCATAAAAAACGTACTTGCCTCCCTGCTGCCTCATTTTAACTCCTATGACTGCACTGTAATACTACACAAGTGCCTACTCGACAAAAACCTTGCATACGGCCTACCCACCCCGTCGGACACTTCGATATCATCGCCATCCTCTCCTTCCAAAGGGGACGTTACTAAGAGCTTGCTCATATATACTCCATCACCACATCCCTCGCCAAACTACACACCTCACCCTCATCCACCTACACCGTCATCACAAACATGAGAGTTGACGCACATCACCAACACGACTCGTTCCCAAGTCAATGGCTTAAGAATGCCAATAGAGGTCGTCCCCCGCACCCAGCCACTCAAGACAACCTCTCTTCAACATCACCTGGCAACGCTCACACTTCGGTGTGCTGCACATTACACACGAATCAGCCACATGGATTGACACCCTCCACCACAAACCCCCCCAGACCTGCTCGCACGCCCTAACGCCCTCCTCACCGCTTGGAATTTCACCCCCCCCCCCCCCCGACCCCCCACCCCCCTTGCGCCTCCTCAACCCTCCTCGTCAATACGACTCGGCATACGCATGGTCTTGTGGCACACACGTCCTACTACACACCTACTTCATCCTCATCGCCCCACCTAATCAACCCCCCCCTTTCGACCCCCGCCACACCGTCTACACTCTACACCCTCTCCCAAGGCACCACGCCTTAAGCTCCACCCCCCTCCAAGTAGGCCGTGACCCCCTCCTCACAGGCCTCGCCCCAACCCCATGTTCCCTCAGCCCCCACCCCACCCTCCTCACCCAAACCCCCAACCCTACCCCCACTCCCCATCAACCCCACCCCTCGCCCCCCCCACCCACACACACAGCCCTATCACACCCCAGACCCACCACATCCCCAAACTCTACACCTCATCAACCTCAACACCGGTGGCCTCCACACCTCCATCCTCGACGTCGACTATACACTCAAAAGCGTACGCCCAAAAACCCCCCTTCACCCCACCCTCAAGCAAGTATCCTCTTTGCAGTCCGCAGGTCCTCCTTCTACTCAAAAATTAAAATTGAAATATTTTACTCCAATACCAGTAAAACCGGCTGGAGTCTATGGGCCCCCCCCTTACGCTATGCCTAGCTGGACTTAGAAGCGTGAGGTAGACCGTTGAACCACTAATCCCAACCTCTCCAATGGCAGTAACGATACCGTCTAAAACATACCCGTATCCAGGTATTTATCATTTCCTGATCTATACGTATTTTTTTGGATACAGTATGAAATAAAAAATGTCGCTAGTCTCCACGATACGCGGCCTGCTCCAGCCGCTGCGGGGTCGCTGATCAGCAAGGCTATTCAGCTTGAGCTGGTCGAGGCGAACCTGCCTGACCTCGGCTCATGTGCGACTCCGGTCGTGCCGGAGCTTGGGGGGAAAGACAGGTGAAAAACCCCCCTCGCATAGGTCGTCGTCGGTCCCGCCTCGATCCGTGCTCAACCCCGCCCGAGGTATTAGCCGCTCCTCTCGACGTTGCTCGCCACCTAGCCGAGTCTGCTCTCCTCCTTCGGGGGCTGAGAAGAGAAAATAACTAGGCTGCATACGGTGTCCGACTGGCTCTCCTGCCCCCGAGCTAGATTTTCTCCTGTCCCCTGTCCTTTTCCCGTTTGTTTCCAACACCTATCTGATCGCGCTGTGGCCGTCCGTGCCCTCCCACAGTGGTTTACGTTGTTAGGGGGCCGCCTTTACGAGCGGTGTGCCGTTACGATAACCCTAGGCACACTGCCTGAGGCAGCCTATCGATAACCGGGTACCGACTAGGGAAGGGGTTGGAAGAACACAGGGATCGAGTCGCCGGTCCTCAAAAAATGGTGGGTACGGGAATTTTTCCAAAAACTCCCCGTACCGGGCTTTTCCGGCGGCGGGCGATCCTAGTGACCGCCGCCGCCAGACCGTGCCGCTCCTCCGGCTGCGACCAACCTCCGTCCCGCGTAGCAACATGCCTCGCCCCCAGGGGAGACCTAAGGCTCTCGCAGGGCTGGCGACTGCTAGCGAGCGCCGTCCCTAGCGCTGCTTCCCAGCTGTCCGCCGCCAGATCCAACACCCTCGTCCCTCCGCTGATCCGTCCGTACCCCATTTCGCCAAAAAATATTTCGCAAACGCCGATCCCTCCCCCATCGTCGGGAGAGTATATGCGAGTATTTAGTCGCGGAAAGACATATCGGACTGGCCGAGCGGGAGATCCCTTTGCCGGTGTACGGATATTATGTTTTTCCAAAACCCTCCGTACATGGCTTTCCGACAGCTGTTGATCCCTCGGATCGCAGCTGTCGGTACCTCGTTCAGCCCCGTACCGTGCCCTGCCTGGCACGGCTATGGGGTTACCAGCGCCCACCGCGTGGAGGTAGAGGTAGGTGCCGACGGGCCTGCGAGCGCACCCCTCTCCGGGGCCGCCGCTGCTGCGCCGCCGGCGGGCGCCCCTTCTACTCAGCCACAGTCCCCCAGCCCCACCCCCCTCCCCCACCCCCTCACCCCACCCCCCATACCGTAGACCTATCCCTTATTCCGCACTCGGGCACCCCTACCTCCTCATCGGTGTTTACATGCCACAATTCCACTCCCCACGCCATACCGCATGTAAACGCAGAAGTGGCCGCTTGGGGCCTCAGACAACCGGACGACTTCCCATCGCACCGAGTCATTTAGGGAGGAGACTTCCAAACTACCAAACAACATGGTACATGATACTCCGCCCTCACCTCCCTCTTCGAGTCCCACCTCACCCCCCACCTTCCCCCGCAGCGGCAACTGCCTAGACTACTGGATATCTGCTCTCCATGCCCTCTCTCCCATTCCCGTCGGCGGCCACTTCAGCATTTCCCACACCGTCGCACTACACAGACCACTCCGATGTCCGCCTCGTCATATTGAAATTGAAATTGAAATTGTTTACAACAATATCAGAATAAACGGTTGCGGTCTCTGGGCCCTCGCTGCTTTGCCATTCTAGGACTCATTTGGCAGGGGCTAGACCGTGAATCACTAATCCCGATCTCTCCATTGGCATTAGCGATACCGTCTAAGACATGCACGTAAACATGTATTTATTATTTTCTGACTCTATATGTTTTTTTTTTTTTTTGGCATGAAATATGAAGTAAAAAGTATCGCTATTCTCCAAGATACGCGGCATGGTCCAGCCGCGGCGGAGACGGTGATCAGCTAGGCTGGTCAGCTTGTGCTGGTCGAGTCGGACTTGCATGACCTCTGCTCATGTGCGACTCTGGCTGTGCCGGAGCTAGGGGGGAAAGGCATGCGAAAAAACCCCTCGCTCATGTCGTCGACGGTCCCTGCTCGATCCAAGCACATCCCCGTCCGAGATAGTAGTTGCTCCTCCCGTCGCACCTCGCCACATAGCTTATTCTTCTCTCCTCTCTCGGGGGCTGAGAAGAGAAAATAATTAGGCCGCAAATTGTGTCCGGCTGGCCCTCTTGTCCCCGTGCTAGATTTTCTCATGTCCCTTGTCCTTTCGCCGTCTGTTTCCAACACCAATATGATCGCGCTCTGGCCGTCCGTACCCTCCCCCGGTGGTTTACGCTGTTAGGGGGCCGCCTTAGCGAGTAGAGTGCCGTTGCAACAACCCTAGGCACAGCGCATGAGGCAGTCTGTCGACAACCGGGTACCGACTAGGGGAGGGGTTGGTAGAACACATGGGTCGAGTCGCCGTTCCTCAAAGATGGTGGGTACGGGAATGTTTTTCCAAAACCCCCCCGTACCGGGTTTTCCGGCGGCGGATGATCATGAGGACCTCCGCTTCCTCACCGTGCCGCTCCTCCGGCTGAGACCCTCCCCCATCCTGCGTAGCTTCGAGTCTCGCCCTCAGGGGAGACGTAAAACTCACAGAGCAGGAGACTTCTTGTGAGCGCCGTGCCCTAGCGCTGCTTCCCGGCTGTCCGCCGCCACCTCAAGCACCCTCGTCCCACCGCTGATCCGTCCGTACCCTTCATCGCCAAAAAACAATTCACAAACGCCGCCCCCGCCCCTTTGTCTGGAGAGTATCTGCGAGTATTTAGTCACGAAAGAACATATCGGACTAGCCGAGCGGGAGATCCCTATGCCGGTGTACGGATATTATGATTTTCTAAAATCCTCCGAATGTTGTTGTTCCCGCGGATCGCAGCTGCCGGTACCTCGTTTAGCCCCCTACCGTGCCAAGCATGGCACGGCCACAGGGTTAGCAGTGCCCACCGCGTGGAGGTAGAGGTAGGTGCCGACGGGCATGCGAGCGCACCCCTCTCCGGGGCCGCCGCCGCTGCGCCGCCGGCGGGCGCCGCCTCGTCATATTCGCTCCCTCCTCCCTCATCGATAGACCAGCACCGCTTGACAAGCCCCCATCCACCCACCAATCCACTCGCAAATACAACTTCGAACCCCCACTCACACCCACCCACATTCATGAGTATCAGTCTAGCACCCCAGACCTCATCCACCAAACCACCACACTTCAAGCCTCCATCATCAACACCACACCCGAATCCTCAACCCCCGCCGTCCTCGACTCGCTTACCACCGATTTCATCCCTCTCCGCTCTATCCATATGGACCACGCAGCCACCATCTAGCCCCTCCTCCCCCCAAAACCCTGAAACCCCCGAACACCAACCCCAAACTCTTTTGGCTCCCGAAACAAACTCGTAACACAGTCAAAGCCCTCCGCCACTGCAACAAGAAAGACGCCCCCCTCCCCCTCGCACAATCCGTCCTCTACACAGCCGAACGTATGTCCCCTAACACCACCAAACACAAATGCCAAGAACGCATCAGACACCTCCTCCACGCCGCCACCTCAACCAAACTCATGAAAAAAAAACCCGCGCCAACACCTCCTACGATATCAACCCGTAATCACACAATCTCATAGTCAAAAGTGGCCTCCTCCCGAACAATATCATCATCTCGAGCATTTCCAAAATAAAACGCCCCGACTCAACGATAGTCGACTCCCCCCACGACGTCATAGCATCGATCCACACCCACTTTGAAAAGGAATTCACCCGCGCTACCCCGCCTGAACTACCCCTCTCCCCGTGGGAAAACCCCTCCAACCCCGACCCCTTCGAAATTACCCCACGCGGAGACCCCACAGCCACTCTCGTCTCCATGAGTACCCGCGACACCTTCGATAAAACAGTTCACTTAATAGGCACCGGGAAGGGCCCTGGCTCCGACGGCATTCCCAACGAAATAATAAAATTCCTCCCCCACGCCACCCACTCCGCTCCCTGCGCCCTCCTCTCACTACTCGCCCACAAATCAGACACACCCCGGACTGGTGCAACAACACCACATGCGTACTGCATAAAAAAAGGTGACCCCGCCCTCCTTGCTAACTACCGCCCCATTGCCCTTGTGAATAACCTTCTGAAACTATGGATAGCCCTCCTGAAAGACGCACGCTCCAAATACGCGGAGACATACAGAATTCTCATCGAGCATCATGACGGCTTCCGCCTCCTCCGCAGCATCCATGACGCCCTCGTGTCCATCATTGTGATGATGGAGGACGCCAAAATAAAATCTACAACAAATACATCTACACAATGTACGCGGACTTCAAAGGCGCCTTCAACGCCGCTGACCACCGTATCATGTTCAAACACATGCGCCAACTAGGTATGTCCCTCACCTTTGTCGATACATGCGAATAACTATACGGTGTTTTGACCACAAACTACAACACCCCCTACGGCCCCACCCCCTCCATCGACATCAACCGTGGCACCCACATGGCGACACGCTCTTCCTTTTCCTATTGACCCTCTTCCTTGAACTCTTTCTCCACTTGCTCACAGTCGGTAGCCGAGGATACCGCCTTGGCGCCCCCACGACTTACGCCTACCCCATCGAGCCTACGATAACCTACCCCGGCAGAACCCGGACCCCCTCCATGGTCACACCCCCTGGTCACATTCAACCATGACCCCGTTAACCCCGACCTCGACATGCTCCCTACAGGTAAATTCGCCATCCACGCACACCCATCACTCCACGACACCACCGTACTCTGCACTCCCGACGGCCGTGCGGTCACCACCCTTAACGGCCCCCGCGTCCGCCACCTCTATCAACTCTTCCACCCCGACCTCTCGCAGCACACGTTCGAAGAGGAGGTCTACCACCTCCTCACTCGCCTAGGTTCCCGCCCAGAAATCCACTCACTCACACCCGCCACCACCACCCGCAATAGATGGGTCACTAGAGAAGACCTACTCAGAGCTCTCCGCCACACATTCCACATACAGACAGAACTCTACTCCGACCCCCTCAATAAATCCCTTCACTCCCACACCTACCACTCCTTCTACCCAGAAGACACAGTCTTCTCATCTAGCGGCAGCAATGCACCACACACATGGCAAGGCACCAACATCGCCAACCCCGAATACGACCACGAATGCATGCGCCGCGCCATGGAACACGCAATCACCAGCGCACACCTCACCGCCCCTCACACACCCAGCGCAACCATCCTCATCCTCCCCCGATGGGAACACACACCCTACCGCCACTCCAAATACATCAACTCCCCATACACCCACCACCTTAACGCCCTCCCCAATGACGCAAACACCTTCCTACCCCCCGACCAACACACTGGCAACCCCACCCCTACCCCATTCGGCACACGATGGATGGTCGACATATACCTCGTCGCCAACCCCCTCGCACTCTCCAACCTACCGTCACCCACAGCCATGACCGCACTTCACAACACTCTCGAATCTATCTACGACACTCACCTCCCCAACCCCGCCATCACCACCCCTTCTCCCCACTTCTTCGACACCTACTCACCCCACTCAGCAGGCATATACCACCTCCCCCCAAACCCAACTCACCCTCTTACGTACCCCCTCCCGGAACGCCTGCATCTAACATACCCCCCAACCAGCGGTACTCTTGCTTGGAACTGGCAGGAGTTTGTATACACAGACGGCTCGGAAAAAGGAAGCTCATCCCCCCTCGGAGGAGCAGCTACCCACCCCGCCTCGGACACCAAAATCAAAATCCTGGTGACCTCTACCCCTCCCTCGCACACAATAAATCCCGCTGAAGTAGCTGGCATAGATATAGGCCTCCAACTAGGCCGCATCCACCTCCTCACAGACAGTGCGTGCTCCCTCCGCCTCATACAAGGATACTTAAACAGCCCTTCCGCTTACAGACACAACATCCACCGCGACACCCTCCTATCCATCACACACACCCTCAAAACCCGCTGCGACGCAGGCATCCGTAAACACCTCGGTAAAATCAAAGCACACAACCACTCACTAGGTAACGACCTCGCAGACACCCTCGCCAACCAAATCGCGGATGGACACCCACCCGACACTACATACACCACAAGTTCAGAGGTCACGATAGGCCACTGGACCTGGCCATACACCCTCATACCACAAACCCTAGGAGACCCATTACCCTACAAATACACCAACCTCAAAGCCGACGCACGCACCTACAGCACCAAACACACACTCACACCCCTCTCGCAAACTACCAAACACGGTGCCCTCCTCGCCCGCCGCGGAGGTCGGCGCCGATTTCTCTTTCCACAAAAAACACTCAGCCCTCACAAATATCCAATTCACACACAAGCAGGAATTCATGTGGGGAGTCCACAACACCCGCCTTCTTACTCATAACCCCACCATGCGCTGCCCCCTATGTGGCCAATTCACTAGTAGCGGCCACATGGCCGGTAACTGCCCCGCCATGTCTGGCCTGAGACAGGACCGACACAACAGCGCGCTACAACTCCTCCTCTCCCTATTGGAGCGCCACAACGGAGGACGTTGGAAAACCATCACTGCAAACTTCGGTAACAAATCTTTTGCTTCCCCCACCTCTGCTCATACCCCACTTGACAGCCACCCATCTCACCCCACCCACATGCCCACCCGCCTTGTTGCTGCTAACGAAGGTCTCTCGCCCGACTCACTAACCTCGTGTCCCGCCGTCCTCCCACCTGAGATTCTCCCCCCCGAGCTACGACCCCCCGCACACAAACCCGACTTCATCCGCATCCTCGCACATGGATTCGTTGGTCACTCAAACGGTCGCCGACGTTACGCATCCATCAAAAAGATTCAGATAGGGGAATGGAAATACTGCACGGAAAACAACCTCCCCCACACAACTAACCTCATACGTGCCAAATACACACCCCTTGCAAACGCCATCCGCAGCCACTGGCCAGGCACAGTGGTAGACATCCTTCCCATCGTCATGAGCCGCACAGGTACACCGCACTCCTCCACCATCACGAGTCTCACCTCCCTACTCACCGCCCGCACCAACCCTCCTAATAAACTCATCTCCAAAGCACGCCTCGACACGTCTGGCATCCTTGCACAACTCCACACGCATACTATTCAATGGCTGCATCATCTCCTACTCATATACCGCATCAAATCCCGCATAACATCTCGCCGCGCCTCCCCACACTGCACCTTCACCCTCCCCTGATTGCACACCGCACTCGCCTCGACTTGCACAACTCCCCGGGGGGGAGTAAAACCCCCGACACATCCCTGGAGAGGTTGGATTTAGGTGGTTAACGGTCTAGCCCTGACTTGTAAGTTCCCTGAATGGCGTAGTTGGGAGGGCCCAGAGACAGCAGCCGGCGCATACGGCTTTTGGTTTAGAAACCGGCGCATACGGTACATGTTGTAAACAATTTCAATTTCAATTTCAATTTCAACCTACCCCGGCCCCGGCTTCGCCGATGACCTCAGCCTCGCCACAGACTTCCCCACCAACATGTCCATACAACTACAGAAACTCTCCCTTTTCAATGAAAACACCGACATGACCGTCAATGTTCAAAAGTGGAGTAAAGGCAACGCCCTATCCCCCGCCAAAAGTTCCCTCTTCGCCGCCGGCCGGCCCGCCTTCAACACCAATACGTCTTAGTCCTAGGCTCTATCTGCCCCTATCGGCCCCTCGGACACATTCCGCGTTTTAGGGGTCAAGCTCAACACCACCCTATCATTCACAAAACATTAGCACGAGCTCAAGCGCACAACCACAACCCTCATTGCCCCTCTTTCCACCTCCCTTCTAACCCAGCCCCGCAGAATCTGCGTCATCAGGGGCCTCCTCATCGGCAAGCACTTCACCCTACAACTTGGCCTCTTCAGCGACTTCAAACTCGACACCCTCGACGGCCAAATATGCAGAGCACTCCGCTCAGCTGTCTCATCGGTACGTAATTTACCCCGCACATCCTCTGCCACCCCACCACCGATCTAGGCTACGGCTTCTTATCTCTTAAACCACACGCAGTACAACTCACGGTCTGTCACCTACACACAATGATAAACGCCCCCGTCTACCGCGGCCACATGGCACGGAGACACATACATACCATTTCCACCCTATACACCCACTAGCCAACGGAGGCCAGTATGCCCCGCAGTCACCCACCCTCCGCTCCCTTGTCAGAGCCCAACGCGACGCCGGCACCACGTTCCATCAAATCCCCACTGTCACACTCACCAACCCCATCGCGACCACACTCCGAAACCACTACACCCGATAGGACGCTACCCTCCTCTCCTCACTCCGCGACAAAGCCACCCACATCACAGACCCACCCACCTACAAACAAGCATACTGCGACTTCATCCCACGCCACACACGTGTGTCCCTACTGTCCCGCCTCTTCCCCTCTGGAAAAAAAGTTATTCACCACTTGGCCATAACTCCTCCTTCACACCTCCGACTCCTCCGTCCTCATCAAACCCTACAAATAAGTGTCTACCTTGTAGGCCTCTTCCGACCCCCTCTCCGCCCCCATGCGCTTCCTAGCCGCAGTCCTCACAAAACCCCTCAACACCATACACTGCCGCATCCCCATCCCCCGCCACAACCCCGAACTGGCCAAAATCCCATCGGTCATCCATCCCTCGTGGCTACCTCTCCTCCTTCGACATCTACCGTACCACCCTCCCACCTTCACCACATGTATCCGCCCACCCCCCCTCACCGTGCGCTCCAGCATAGCCCGTATCACACACATCGACGCAGAATACCTCTCGCCCTCGGACAACCCATACCCCCCCCTTGCGATGTTACACGCATCGTCTCTAAACACATGGACTCAGAATACAACCAAACACAATACATGGTTGAATGGGCCCCGGAACGCCTCACATAATGGGACATCCAGCTCCAACAGGACGATGCACGGCTTCACCCTCATCTCCTCCTCACCCACTCCGGTATGTCAACCCATCCCCACCCCCTCAAATTGCTTCATATGCCACGACCCCCAATATCCCGAACCCACCACCACATGCCGCACGTGCCCACACTTCGCCATCCACTCACATTGCCGCCAAGCTCGGGGCCCCGACACCTCGCGCTGCGATTTGTGCGAACGCGGTTAGACCTACGACATCACCCGCCTCCATGACGTCCAGTGGGCCCCTTGCCTCCAACTCCATGACAAAGTCAGTACGACCCTCTCCGGACCCACTGCCCTTACAACTTTCAACAACGGCTTCACACCCGCCACAACTCATGTCCTTCCCACTCGCGGACCCTCCCCATGGACACACCCCCTCATCACCTTAAATTACGACTCCATCAACCCCGACCTTGATATTCTCCCCACATACAAATTCATAATACACCCACACCCCACACTCCCAGAAACAACCATTCCCTGCACCCCTTACGGCCAAGGTGTCACAGCCCTCTCAAGCCCACGCATTAGACACCTCTACCAACTCTTCCGCCCCGACCTTTCCACCCACACATTCGAAGAGGAGGTCTATAACCTCCTCACCCGCCTAGGCACGCGCTCGGAAATACACTCACCCACCACAGCCACCACCGCACTTAACCGTTGGGCCACATGGGAGGACTTCCTCTCAGCCCTCCGGGACATATTCCACATACAACCTGAACTCTACTCCGATCCCCTCAACAAGTCCCTACACTCACAAACCTACCCCTCACTCTATCCCGACGACGTCGTCTTCTCTTCCGGCAGTAGTAACGCCCCTCACACCTAGTATCGTATCACCATCGCCAACCCAGAAAATGACCACGAATGCATGCGTGGCGCCATGGAACACGTAATCACAAGCGCCCACTCCACCTCTTCCCACTCCCCCAGCGCCACCATCCTCATCCTCCCCCGGTGGGAACGCACACCCTATCGACACTCCAAATACATCAACTCCCCATACACATACCACCTCTACACCCTCCCCAACGACGCAAACACCCCCCCCCCCCCCCCCCCCGACCAACACACCGGCACACCCACTCCCACGTCCTTCGGCGCACACTGGATGGTGGACATCTACCTCGTCGCCAACTGCCTCACTCTATCCTCTCTTTCCTCACACATGGCCATGACAACCCTCCACAACACTCTAGAATCCATAAACGACACACACCTCCCCACCCCCACCATTCCCCCGCCACCTCCGTCCCTCGACACCACATTCACACACCAGTCGGCATGCGTTTACTACCTCCCCATGCACCCTACTCACCCCATCACCTACCCCCCCTTGCCCCCCCTGACCACACGACACTAACCTACCCCCCCCCCCCCCCCACAATAAAATGTGTTCTCGCTTGGAATTGGCACGAGTTCGTCTACACGGACGGCTCCAAGAAGGGCGGCTCCTCTCCACTAGGAGCAGTTGCTACCCACCGAGCCGCGGACGTCAAAACTCTGGTGGCATCCTCTCCCACACCATTAACCGAGCAGACCTAGCGGGAATCAATATAGGCATGCAACTCGGCCATACCTACCTTCTCACCGGCAGCGCATGCTCGCTACGCCTTGTTATCCAAGGATTTATGCGCCGCCCCACTGCCTACCGACATCACATCCACCGCAACACTCCCGGATCAATCGCTCACAACCTCCACTCACGATGCACATCCGGCATCCGCACGCACCTAGGCAAAATTGAAGCACATAATTACTCTCTCGGCAACGACCACGCACACGCGCTAGCCAATCAAGTAGCAAATGGACACCAACCCGACACAAGTTACACCATAAGTTTAGACATATCTATAGGCACCTTGGCCTTGCACACTCATTCCTAAGACACAAGGAGAGCCCGCACCTTACAAATACGCGTCTCACCTCAAACAAGACGCAAACACTTACAAAATCGAATACTCTCATACACCCCTCTCAAAAACCACGAAACACGGCGCCATGCCGCCCTTCTTGCCCGCGCCACCTTAATTCTTGGAGTGGACTTGCCGTTCCACAAGAAACACACCTCCCTCACCTATATTCAATTCACACACAATTAACATGAAATTATGTAGGGGTTGCACAACACCCGCCTCCTCTCGCTTAACCCCACCCTCCGTCGCCCCATGTGTGGGCGATTCACCACCAACGGGCACATGGCAGGCAACAACCCCTCTATGTCGGGACTCATACAAGACCGACACAACAGCGCCTTCCAATTGCTCCTCTCCCTCTTGGAACGTCACAACGGCGGGAAGTGAGAAACAACACAACGGACTTCGGAAACAAACCCATAAAATTTTTCGCCACCCCCATTATCATCAACACCCCCCTTGATTGCCACCCCATGCACTGACATACCCACCCGCTTAATCGCCGATGACGAAGGTTTATTCCTTGACGCGACTCCCTCACATCTTGCCCCGTTGTCCCCCCCCCCCCCCCCCCCCCCCCCCCCCCCGATGAATTATTGCCTCCCTCTCTCCGATCCTCCGCCCAAGGCTTCATCCGCCTCCTCGAACCCATAATTGTCGGACACTTGAACGCGTGACGCCGATACTCCTCTATTAAAAAGATTCGAATATGTGAATCGAAATATTGCACATGCACTAACCTCTCCCACACCGCGCAACTCATCCGCGACAAATACACCCCTTTGGCCGACGCTCTACGCAGCCATTGGCCAGTTATTGAGATTGACAACCTCCCCATCGCCATGAGTCGCACCGGCACCCCCCACACATCCACCATTGCCAACCTCACCTCCCCCCTCACACTCCGCATAGACCCCTCCCGATAACCTTATCTCTAAAACACGCCTCGACACCACAAGCATCCTCTTACAACTCTACTTCCACATTGTTCAATGGTTGCACCACGTCCTCCTCATTTACCGCCACGAATCCCGCACGATCTCACGCCGTTCCTCATCCCTCCAAAACCGCACTTCTACAAACTACCCTACCACCACCACGAGAGACAAACTCCCCGGGGGGGGGAAGGGGGAGCAAAGCACCCCCAACTCACTTGGAGAGGTAGGACTAGGAGGTTCACGGTCTAGCCCCGGTTTGTAAGCTCTCTAGATGGCGGAGCTGGGAGGGCCAAGAGACAAGAGCCGGTTTCACCCGGGGCATGTTGTAAACAATTTCAATTTCGGGCGTTTAGGGAATATTACATCGACGGCGGATATTATTCTCTCAAGTATTGCATTCAAGGTATGTGGGGCACGCTGCTGACAGCAACCCCCCCCCCCCCCCCTTTACTTCCGCGCGGGGTGCGCTCGTCGAAAAATGAGCAATACTGAAATGCGCAAAATGGTTCCATGCACGTTACCTCTGGGCAGCTTTCACATAAAGATTAACCAATGGGAAGGGATTTATCGCAAATGAGTCATGACTCCAAGTGTGCACAACCCT
Source organism: Tetraselmis chui (assembly GCA_026401115.1). Taxonomy (NCBI): domain Eukaryota; kingdom Viridiplantae; phylum Chlorophyta; class Chlorodendrophyceae; order Chlorodendrales; family Chlorodendraceae; genus Tetraselmis; species Tetraselmis chui. The sequence continues at coordinate 373,855 of JAPMLY010000006.1, forward strand.
GTGAGATACGCCTCGCGACAACGAAGTATCGCAGTGAGTGGCATCGCACCATCTCGAAGTGTGAAGAGTCAGTGAACGACTGATTTTCTATCAACGGAGTTGCATCAGGCTGACAGTGTCCTCAAAGTCATAGAGCAGCACAAGAAAGACAGCAATTGCGCACCAACCAATTTTCCAAGGCGACGTTTCTCAGTGACTCGCCGAACATTATGACTGAGCTGCGTCATTTAGAGCGATGATATGCCCGTATTTCTGGCTGGCTGTAGGGAGCTGACAGAGTGGCTCAAAAGGGCGATGGTGGTGCGGAGGGGCTGTTGATAATTGTGAAGGTAAAAGGCGTGACTGCTCAAAATTAAACGGTATGGCCATTAGATAGATCTAATAGACGCTGAGAACATATTACATAATTAATGGTCGCCAGGTCGATTTAGCTCATCTGGGCAGTGATCATCTCGGCCGCCTCACCCACGGTGGAGATCTTCTCGGCACCCTCCTCGTCCAGGGTGATATCAAACTTCTCCTCCAGAGCCATCATGATCTCAACCTGCACGCAAGATTAGCAGACCACGAGCTCAGCCCTTGATCTGAGACAGAGTTAGCAGCTGAACTCTCACACTCATAACAGGAGGTGAATAGGGCTTACGGTGTCCAGAGAGTCGGCGCCCAGGTCAACGAACTTGGAGTCGGCGGCGACCTGTTCAGCAAACGCGCGAATGTGTCATGTCATCACAGCCCGTAATGGAGCGGATAATATGGGTGGAAAGGAATAAGGAAGCATGTCGAGCCACGTGTGGTGTACCTTGTCGAGGTCGGTTCCGAGCTGCTCAGCGATGATGCCGCGCACGTCGGACAGCACCTGCTCCTTGTCCTGAGCGCAAGCAACCAAAGCAAAGCTCAGACGAGGACGCAGAATCACGAGATAGACCGAACGTGTGTGACGCTTATATAGCTCCGCGATAGTTGGGCGAGGTAACTTGGGATGGGAGAAATGCCGTACCACGGAGGCGAACACTACACGGCGGGTGTGGGCGCGGACGGCCACGGCGGGGCGCACGGTGCGCACGGCGTTGGTGCGCACACGCAGGGACACCTGCGGAGAGGGGGAGCAGCGGTGTCGTTAGCACTGCACAGCAGACGTCAGACGAAATAGGGCGCAAGGCTCCCAGTCGGAGTCGGAAAGTCGTTTTCCGTGCCGGAACCAGTCGTTTCGGAAGCTCTATCGTCAGAGTTCAGATCCTTTGCGCCGCGAGCCACGGAAACTTTCATAAGCGAGACAATCCTGACGCGTGTTCTTAACAGCACCCACTGCATTGCGCCGCCAGGCAGACGGTTGACAACCCCGCCTAGGCCGGAAACATCCCGAACGAAGTAGAGCAATCACTCTGGCTGAGCGGAACTCAACGCCATAACATTTCGATCCTTGGCAGTACTTCTTTGACATGGAAATGGAGACATGGAGTTGCCAAGCGGGCGGAGTGTATATAGCGGCTCGCGCAAATCAATGTACAGCTTATTCGTCCTTGAAGAGGACGTCAGTGACGCTAGCGGGGGGGAGCAGGGTGCTTTCGCGCTGTTCGGCGCCATTACTAGCACCAGCTCACACGCAATATCCCAACGGAAGGAGGACATTCTGGTGACAGGGGCGACTCTCCGAAAGTCCTTCCCGGTCGCTGGTTGATGGGAGTTTCAGTGGACGCGGGCATCCACGCGCCGCACAGCCTAGTATGTCCGATGATGGCCGCAATACACGGTGGATAGGACGGGATCAGGACGGGATCAGGGCAGGCGCACTTGGTGGCGTTGTACCTGGGTGGGGCGCAGGGACATGGTGGCACGGAGAGCAGCCATTGTGAGGAGAGGGTCGAGGGGGTGTTGGCTTGAATCTGGGTGGTTGAGGGGAGGCGGAGAGGATGCGTGTGCTTAATGGCGTGAGTGGTCCCGCGCTTTCAGATTCGGCGAGTTGGTGGGTGGCCCGCCGCAACAGGCTCGTTTGCCCTCTCCTTGACGGCGCGTACGTGAGTGGCTGGGAAGATATCTCCGCGCGCGGGAGGCTTATCTGGAAAGATACGAAGGTGTCACATAAAGTTGCAACATACTGCTGGTTTTACATGGAACACCGTATGCCAGAGTACCTGCTGAGCTGGACTGTCGGGCACCGGTGACGTACTCCCCACCTGACACCGGATACAATATGGTGTGTCATCCCATCTGCTGCTGCGCGGTAGCAATGTCCTAGAGTACCGGTAATATTTTTAATGCTTACAAGAAAAAGCAGCATAAATAATAAGCCGCCAACCAAAAAAAAGAAAAGAGGAAAAAACCCAAGCCCGAGGAACAGGAAGGCATGCCACAGCATCAGCACTGCCCTCATGCAAAGCGTCGCGGAGATAGGAACCTAGAGTGCCATGAAGAGCAGGAAAAAGACGTTGCATAAACTCTCGCAGCACATGCCCCCAAAGACGCCGATAAGGAACATAAGTAGTTTGACGAACGAAATGGTGCATACGGACAAAACTTCCATAGCGCAAAGAACGAGAGTCAGCAACACCCATGCCAAGGAAGCGACGAACTGCCACCAAATTAGCCAGGCGATCAACCAACTCAGCCGCCATGGGCGCCAACCGGCCCCCATCCTCCAAAGCGAAGGGTTGTAGGCAAGGACCGCCTGAACCAAAGGCATGCCAAGCAAAGCATAAGTGCGGAGGTCCGCATCGAGTTTGCCATGCTGAGCTCCCAATGCAAGACTACCCGGGAGTGGGAGATGAGCACCTATACGAGGAACATTGGTGTTCGTGCGAGCACTTGTAACCGTCACATTAGCAACAAGATGACGGTGCGGAGCCATGAAGTATAACCAAACCACATCCCCGGGACGATCTCGAGAAGCTCCCGGCCGAATACGGCGGACCTCCAACAACAAATCCCGCCCCTTAGTAGCCCCCACTTTAAGCATAAACTCTTCAAGCACGTGGACAATCCGATCGTGCAGTTGTATGACGTAACAAGAGCACGGGCACCGGGGGATGCGGTCAATAAGCATAGCATCTATGGAGCGTTCATCCGACATAGAGGTGCCCGATACCGTCGACGAAGAACCATACCCACAAGACTCTGAGGGAGCCTTATTGCACCGAGGGCACTTCCGAACATGAGATGCGCGCTCCGCAGTGAGGCCAAGCACCCGGTGCGCTGCCATCATATGACAATCGGATGGCACCTTGAAATTGGACTCATGTGAAGCGAAAAAGAGAGCTAAAGCCCCACGACCCGTACCCGAAATCACCCTCATATACTCCGGTGGGGAAGGTCTTCAGAACGCAAAGAAGTCAAGGCAGGCCCGGGCACGAAGAATGCGCGAAGGGCCCCGTTAGATGTGGCCCCCGGAATCTCCCGCGCGAGTAAGAGCATCGGGAGTCGGAAGTTGTAGGCAAGTCCATTGGATAGCGGGCGCCACAGCATTGTTCACCGGAGAAACCACCAACTCGACATCGGGCCCAGCATAATCGAAAAGGTCTTGATTTAGTGTGTTACTCAACACCACGATATCCGATTCCGAGAACCCGCCCATAGTGGAGATCGTATCATACGAACTCCGCAATTGGACCGCCCACGGTGAAGTGGAAGTAACAACATTCAATAGCTCTTATCGGATAAGACCGTACATCATAGGATCTAGCGACTCGGACTCGTAATCAGTGATCAGGTTGGCGAGGGTCGCGGTGAATAAAGCATAGTTAGCATGTTCAGCGTCTAGCTCGAGGGACGGTACATTAAGCCCCCCAAAACTCCGCGGGGAGGGAACGTTGGCGCATAGTATAATTAATTTGATCGAGCGTTTGTGCGTCATGAGAAACGCCCAAGATTCGGAAAACTGCCGTAAGAACGGCTATATCTGCCGCAGCAAGGTACGGTCGGCAAATATCAGGGGGGAAGTTGTGGAGCAAGAGCCCATAGCGGCGCACCGCACACGCGATCATCAAGCGAAAAGAAGCATGTGCCCCTCCGAAGTCCGACATAGCAAAGCGAACGGTATTGTCTAAAAGGAGTTGATGAGCCTCCACGGTGTCTTCCATGCAAGAATGATCATAGTTCTCATTGTGACATGCCGGAGGGCCATATGCCATCGAGAAGTCCATCGCCAAATGGGCTCCTAGGTTACTAGTACACGTAACAACGGGAACCATCGCCCGTATCACCTCAACAAGTTCAGGGGTTGTATCTGGGGATACCATGCACAAAGACTTGATTGGTTGAACCCTCGAACACACTTTCCCCATTCCTCCGTAGCCACCGTAATCACAGTCTTGACGAAAAGCGTTTTGATCAAGTACTTGCCATCGTCGGAGAAGGCTTGGATCGCTGACCAGAGGAGAACTTGCTTGGAATTGGCAAGACTTCGTATACACTAACGGCTCCAAGAAGGGAGGCCTCTGCCCCCTTGGAGCGGCCGCCACTCCCCCCGCCTCGAACACACGCGTCAAAATTCTGGTAACCTCCACCCCCCTCTCATACCATCAATCGCGCGGAACTCGCGAACATCGATATCGGCCTCCAACTCGGCCATACCCACCTCCTTACATACAGAACGTGCTCGCTCCGCCTCATACAAGGGTACTTGAATTGCCCTTCCGCCTACCGACACAATATTCACTGTGACACATTCCGTTCCATCACACACACCCTCAAAACCCGCTGCGAATAAGGCATCCGCACCCATGTAGGCAAAATCAAAGCCCACAACCACTCACTAGGCAACGACCTCGCAGACACTCTTGCTAACCAAACTTTTGACGGACACTCACCCGACACCACATACACCACGGGTTTAGACGTGTCGATAGGCCACTGGACGTGGCCATACACAGTCATACCCCAAACCGAGGGGGAACCCATACCCTGCATATACATCAACCACAAATCCGATGCACACACATACCGTACCAAAACCACACACACACACACACACACACACACACACACACACACACACACACACACACACACACACACACACACACACCTCTCACACACCACTGAATACGGTGCCCTCCTCGCCCGCTCCGCGAAGGACGGCGCCGACTTCACATTTCACAATAAACACACCACACTCATCAACATGCAATTTACTCACAAGCGAGAATTCATATGGGGCATGCACAACACTCGCCTCCTCACCCACAACCCCACCCTGCGTTGCCCAATATGTGGACAATTCACCGGCAACGACCACATGGCCGGTAACTACCCCACCATGTCCGGCATGAGACAGGCCCGCCACAACAGCGCGCAACAGCTCCTCCTCTCCCTTTTGGAACGCCACAACGGAGAACGATGGGAAACCATCACCGCCGACTTTTGTAACATGCCTGTCAAGTCATTCGCATCCCCCACACCCGCCCATACCCCCCTTGACAGTCATCCCCCTCACCCCACCCACATGCCCACCCGCCTTGTTGCTGCTCACGAAGGCCTCTCGTCCGACTCCCTAACATCATGCCCTTCCATCCTCCCCGACGAGATCCCCCCCCCCACGCTAAGGCCCCCGGCACACAAGCCCGACTTTATTCGACGCCTCGAACCTCGATACGTCGGTCACACAAGCGGTCGCCGACGATACTCCTCGATGAAAAAGATCTAGATAGGGGAATAGAAGTACTGCACGGACCACAACCTCTCACACACAGATCAACTGATCTGCGACAAATACACCCCCGGAGTCAATGCTATCCGCCGGCACTAGCCAGGTACAGTAGTCGACATGATTCACATCGCCATGAGCCGAACATGCACACCGCACTCATCCACCATTACGAATCTCACCTCCTCTCTCACCCTCCGCACAGACCCTCCAGACAAACTTATCTCAGAAACACGGCTCGACACGTCACGCATCCTCACACAACTCCACTTGCACACCGTCCAATGGTTGCACCACCTCCTTCTCATCTACTGTATCAAATCTCGCACGATCACACGACGCACCGACCCTTCTCGCATCCACACCCGCCCCTAATTGACACCCGCACCGCACACGCACGACTCCATGCATTGACACACTCCCCGGGGGAAATGTCAAACCCCCATGATCATTTGGAGAGGTTGGATTTGAACGGCTAATTGTCTAGCCCTTACTTATAAGTTTCCTACATGAAATTGTTGGGAGGGCCCACACACAACAATCGGTTTCAGCCAGTACATGTTATAAACAATTTCAATTTCATTTTCAATTTGAATCGCTGATGAATCCTTACACCGTTCCCCAATGTTCCGGAAGGGGGTATTGATCGCCAAGTTGGACAAAAGCGGGCCAAGAGGATGTCCTTGTCGGATAACCGTGCCGTACAAGAGCGAAGCATCTTTGGGGTCGAAATAATACACCGTGCAGTCCCGTGAAAATACCATCTCAACCAACGGGATAATAGGATGCAAGCCGGGATTCTTGTACAACTCTGCAAGGGCGCTCCGGAGGGAAATGGTGTTGAAGGCGTTTTCCAAGTCCAAGATGAGGAGGCTGCAATCGGGAATGGTTTGTAAGCCGATACGAGTGGTATATATGGCTCGCTCGATACCAGCTTTGGTGAAAACCGATATTTGTACATGGCCCAAGTGGCTAGCCGCCACAGTCGCTATCTGCGAAATGGCGTGAAAGTGAGTTAGCCGCGACAAGATGCTGCCACAAACAAGCGGCCGAACCTTAGAAACCTCGCCCCGAAGGCGAGTGGCGTGACGGTCGACACATGTCCGCTTGAGGAGAGCCCACCCGGTCGCACTCGCCAGAAAGTCCGCCGTAACATCTAGAATGTTTCCCGCCGAGTAGCGGTAAACCATTTGCGCCATGTCGGGAAGTTCAAGTCACGGACATGCTCCCATCGCCAGCCATCAACATGCGGGGTTGGCAAGCAAGGTGCTTTTCTCAAGACAAAGAGCATAGACTCCTCCCATATTTTGAGGCTTTCACGGTCATCTAGATAAGTTAGGGGTGGGCAGCCCGTCGGCATCCCCTCACCTCCCCGTGGTGGGCGTTGGAAACCCCGTAGCCGTGCTAGGCATGACACGGTAGGGGGCTAAGAGGGCCGACAGCTCGATCCGTGGGATCAGCAACTGTCGGGAAAGCCCTATACAGAGGGCTTTTGAAGAAATAATTTCTGTGCGATACCGGCACCAAGATCTCCCGCTCGGCCCGTCCGATATGTTTTTCCGTATACATATACTAATGAGAATTGTCCTACCTAGAGGGGTGGGACCTGTACTACGGGAGCGTTTGATGGCGAGGAGGGTACGGCCGGATCAGCGGTGGGAGGCGGGTGTTGGAGCTTTTGGTGGCCAACCGGAAGCAGCGCTAGGAAAGGGTGCTCGCTAGCCGCCGACCAGCCCTGTGCCCGTCGACACTTCCCAGGGGTGAGGCAAGACATGGCACAGGCCGGTGGCCAATCGCATGCGGAGGAGCGGCTATGTGAGGCGGCGGCGATCCTTAGGATCAGCCACCGCCGGAAAGCCATGTAAGGAGGGCCTTTTGGAAAATAAACTAATGTCCGTACTCGGCGTCGAGGTAGTTGGGGAGCAGCACCAGGGTAGGGCGCTCACTAGCGAGCCGCTACGCCGACAAGATACATCTCCCGGGGGGAGGAGTACGCTTGGGCGGCAAGGAGGCCAGTCGCGACGGAAGGAGCGACAAGATCTGGCGACGACGACCCCCCTGGTCGGCGCCGCCGGAAAACCCCGTACGGAGGGTTTTTGACTAATTTCCGTGCACCCGCGGCCCGACGGATCCGGCTATGGTGACCTGACCCCCCCCTCCCCCCCCCTCCTCGATACCCACTAACGGATAGACGAGACCCTTGCGGGGGGGGCCGGGTGAGCGCGGAGGCCCATGTTTCAACAAAGTCTGCTAGGTGGACGCGCGATCAGAGGGGGGAGGGTACGGACGCAGGCCGGACTACCCGACAGGTACCCGGGTACCAGACAGAGAAAAAATCGGGGAAATGAGCGGGGAAAATTCAGGTGCGGAGGCAGGAGCGCCCATTTTTTCTATGTCTGTGCGTCTCGGTCCCCCCTACCTGCCCTCGAGGTGACGGGGGACCTCGACAAGGAGGACCGTCGCGTCGGCGGATGCGGCGGCGACCTTGGCGGGGCTTACGGGATGGGGCGGCGGGATCGACGAGCGACCACGCGAGGAAGGTTTTTTTGCCAGCCTTTCGCCTCCTATCTTCGGCAGCAAGACCGAAGTCACGCGGGAGCTAGATTAGGCTGGCCCGGCGTCCCTCCTTCCCGGTTTGGTGGGATCGGACTGAGCATCGTGAAGGTCGAGCAGCAGTTTAGTTTTGCATTTCTCGACAAGTGGATTTATTTTTAGATCTGTTTTCTTGATTACAAAATTATTACGTTGTTACTGCTTAGGCGGGGAGGCTGTAGCAATTGCTGCGATTGCTTACAGTTTTTAACTCCCGAGGAACGTCGACACACAGTGAAGCTAGGTGTGTCGATAGGTGTACCTGGTCGAAGAGACCCGGGCCCAACTTGCTAATAAGTCATGAATGGCAAAGTAGAGTGGCCCGAGAGACAACAGTCGGTCCAGTTTGCCGGCACATGTTGTAAACAATTTCAATTTCAATTTAAATTTCAATAGGGGTGGGCGCGCCGGAGGGGGCAAGGAGTTAAGGAGGTCACAATCAAGGTGAGGGGTGCCATGCAGAGGATGCAGCCGCTGAAGAGCAGCCAAAGCCGCATATGCGTCCTCCACCATCCCGAAGTCCGCTCCGTCCATGGCCATACTGGCCCGTTGCAGCTGGCCAACTTCCACTAGCTCACGGGCTCGGCGAAAGGCAGCACGGCGTCGGAGGTCATCTTCTGAAAAGAGAGTCGGGGGGTGATGCTCCACCATTTGAGTAGGCCGGGCCTGGCGACGGCGAGAGCCCCCCCACCCCGGCCCAGACCACCGGGGCGTCTAGACAAAGAAGCTTCCGGGCACGCACATGCAAGCTCACCTCCATCCCACATATCACGTACAAGGGTGTCGATGCCCGTGAGTCCATCCTCTCCGGACTCAGATAACTAAAGACGGACTCGACGTTGGACAAGGGAGCGTATGCGAGCACCGGCCGCAGCCGGAAACGGACGGAGGAGGAGGCCGCCAAAGAGATAAATTGCCAAAAAAGCTCCGGCGGCACGAGAGTCCGTTGAGGGAAGAGACGTCGCATATTCGAGGGTATTTTGTAGATCAGAACTAAGGTTATTTCTCGCTGTCGCACAACCCCCCCGGGCCGCAGTGATAGCATGAGCCGGAATAGGCAAGCGACATGGTCGTTGTCGGAGCACCATGAGGCACGAGCATCAACGCGAGGGGGGGATCGGAGAGCAACCTCATGGCGGAGTGCGGCAGCAGACGAGGGCATAAATGCTTGTCCATGAGGCAGCGGGGGTCCATTAGGTGGGGAAGGGGGAGGGGTGGAGGGAGGTGGGGGGGGGGGGGGTTGTTAGTACCGGTTCATCACGGGGTACGGGAGGGAGTGGAGCCAAGGGGGGAGGTCCACTACAGCTAGGGGGTGAGGGATGATAACTGTTTGGAAGGGGCGTGGTCCATGGTGCGACGGACGGGAGAAGCCAACCCAGTCATGAGAGCCAGTGGAGAAACGGAAGCGGCCACGTAGTGGGGGCAGGGAGCAGAAATAGGGCGAGCTTGAGAGGAAGATAAAATGTGTGCACCCGAGGCACAAAGGGAGAAAAAGGCCGGAGAGGAGGTCGCAAGGTGGCGAGCTTGGCGACGGTGGGCGGAAGTGGAAGGACCATTACCATTCATGAACATGTTAGTGTGTCGGGCGAAGTTAGAGCGCCATTTGCGGCCAGCAAACCGTATGCCACACGGGGCGCAAGTGTAACATCCCCCCCGCGACGGGGACAAAGCACCCGATGCAATGAGGCCCGGCTCCTACCCAAAAGCACACTCATTGTCACCATCGGTAGGCACACGCTCTCCAGAGACGTTATTGCCACCACACACATGCCGCCCACACGCATTGGTATGCGCGGCTTGCCACTCACCAACACCGGCATGAGTAGCTAGAGCGTGCCACACATCAGCACAAGCACGAGCGCCATGATCAACATCCGCAAATCTCTGCCCACCAGCAGCAACATCTTGCCGCCAACTAGCACAAGCGGCTGCCACCCTCTGTCCACCAGAAACAACCCTTTACCCACTAGCACATGCCGCTGAAGCACCAACATCACCGTCACCGGTGTCAACCCTTTGCCCACGAGCTCTTGCCGCAACAACCAATCGCCGACCATTACTCGGAGAAGCGCCACCACGAGCCGCATGTCTGTGCCCACCATCATCGGCAACAACACTAATTGTTGTGCCCACCAGCTCCGGCAGTCGCAGCTCCCACAACGGCAAGAGTGACATGAGCGGTAGTAGCCTCAGTTGCATCATCACTAGCTGCAATGCTCTGCCCATGATCACCGGTAGGAGCGGCCGATCGCCAAACAACACCAATTGCTTCAAAATCACCCCTAGCAGCAGCACGACCGGCTCTTTGCCCATCAGGACCGGCATCAGCATATGGCCAAGAACTAGCACCGGCTGATGCTACAACAACAACACCACCACCACCACTAGGGGCAGCCGTCGGCCGCCAATCAGCACCAGTACCAACACCCGCAGCAATACCACATGGAGCAGTACCACCACTAACATCAACACAGTTGCAGCCCTCAGTCTACGAGTACCAGCAACCGGCCGCCAACCAACCTCAACACAAGCAGCAGCAATACTAGCAACAAAACCACCGGCAACAACAACAACATCACCAAAACCATGAACTCGAAGCCTACTAGCACCAACACGAGCAACAACATGGTACCATCCAATAGCAACATCACCACTTGTAGCCACGGCACCACAAGAAGCGCCACTAAGTGCAACCCTTTGCCCACTAGCATATGGTGCAGTAGGTGGCTGTGAGCCGGCACCGGTGGCTACGACGTCACCAATAGGTACACCACCAACCGCCCTACCAGCGACATATGTGTGTCCACTAGTAAGTGCAGCTGCAGCTGCAGCCGGCCGCCAAACAACACCATCATCTGCAAAAACCCCACATGTATCATCCCCACTACCAGCAACAACACCACCACCACCACCACCACTAGTAGGAGCAACTCCACGAGTCGCAGCCTTCCGCCCACCATCAATAACAAGAACAGCTGACCGCGAATCAACACCGACAGCTGACATAGCACCAACAAGACCACCAACGATAGCTCCACTAGACCCTCTAGGAGCAGACCGCTGTCCACCACTAAAAACAGCATCATCCGACCGCCAACCAACACAAGCACATGCAACAACATCAACAACATCACCCCATGTCGCATCATCATGTAAACAACACCAACACCTCTAGTTGCGGCCTTGTGCCGACCAATATTTGCCGCAGCATGTCAAAGTTGAGGGGGCAATAAGAAATACTTACACACGGTGAGTGACACTGCATGTCATCTCACCCTCAGCAAGTGCCTAGCACTTGCCTATCACATGACACGTACTCGCCTTGTGGTGAGCACACGCCAACATAGATTTTGAGCCTTTAGATGATATCTAACGCTCAGCAACTTTCCACCATCAGCAACCTAATCCTCTCTATTGTTGATTGGCTTATCATCTTATTGTGCTGAGTCACAGCCGTACTATCACGATGCTACTTGACCAACATTGCTGTGTAGCAACTTGATTACCACACAAAACCATGTCTCGCAACACTCCCCCTTGCTACGCAGGCAATCCCATGATGGCATTGCACAACTTGCCGTGCCTTGCACTCACTAATGGCTTGGTAAGCACATCGGCAAGCATGTTCTCCGTCGCACAATATTGCACCTCGATGTCTCCGCTCTCCACCTTTTCCCGACAGAAGTGGTACCTCACGTCCATGTGCTTGGTGCGTCCGGTCGTCATGCTATTCTTGCTGAGTGCAATACAACTCTGATTGTCCTCGTGAATTGTGATGGGAGACCCGGAGTCTTGGTGAAACTCGTGGAGTAGTTGCTTCAAAAACATCGCCTCCTGAGTGGCCGCAGTCAGCGCCATATACTCTGCCTCCGCTGTCGACAACGCCACAGTTTGTTGCCGCTGACTTTTCCAGCTCACCGCTGCACCGTTGAGTATGAACACATACCCCGTGCGAGAGCGGCGCTCGCCAATATCACTCGCGTAGTCAGAATCTGACCATCCTACCACCTTTGATGAGGGTGCGCCGCCGTACATCAACACCGACTCTGCGGTCCCCTTGAGGTAGCGGAGCACCCTCTTGGCTTGCTCCCAATGTGACTGAGAGGGGTCGGACATGTACCTACTAAGGTGGCTAACAGCCATGGTGATGTCGGGCCGTGCGCTTACGGAAGCGTACAACAAGCTGCCGATCAAGCTTTGGTACGGCACTAGACCGGGAGGCAACCTTGATGTCGACGTCTCCACACAATTGCTCAAAGCATCGACCGCCATAGGTGAGCCCACTTGCTTGCAGCCCATCATGTTGAAGCGCTCCAACATATCTAAGACATATTGATGTGTCCAATCCTGATGGTGCGGCTGCCACGATCACGCTCGACTGTCATGCCAAGCAACCAAGACACTGGACCGAGGTCTTGCACGTTGAACCTTTCGCCGAAAGCCGACTTGAACCCAACGATGAAGCTACCCGCTGGTCCGACGATGATGCTGTCGTCCACGTACAACGCCAAGACATAAAGCTCACCCTCCTTGATGTAGACGTAAATGCCGGGATCCACCTTGGATTGGGTAAAGCCATACTCCTCTAGCCATGTTGTGATGGTCTTATTCCAGTTGCTAGGAGCTTGCTTGAGGCCATACAATGATTTCTTCAACAAGCACACTCGCTCTTCTCCATTGATGTCGAAGTGACGGAATCCTTCCGGCTGCCTCATGTAGATTTCCTCCTCGATATCGGCCTCCAAAAATGCCGTCATCACATCAAGCTGCTCCACCTCCCAATCATTATAAGCAGCAAGCGCGAGCAACGTTCGAATAGAAATCACCCTCACTGTGGGAGCGAAGGTCTCGTGGTAGTCCACACCCTTCTCCTGAGTAAACCCGCGAGCCACAAGTCTTGCTTTGTGCCTTGTTATATGTCCATTGGCATCGCGCTTCAGCTTGAACACCCACTTGGAATCTACGAGTCTGCGACCGGCAGGACAAGGGACCAATGTCCAGGTTTTCCGAGATACAAGTGAGTCGTACTCGCTCTTGATAGCTGCCTCCCACTCCCCCGATTAGGGACTCCTCAGCGCTTGCTTGTATGACACCGGCTCTTGAACGGTCGGGCTGCTGGACGACTTAATAGCCGCGGTACTTCCCGTAGTCCATCCATCTCCCGAAGCGCCCGCTGAGCGGAGATTATACCTTGGACTGGGTACGCATTGTTGTGGTGCGGCAGTGGATCGAAGATTATACCTTGGACGTGGAGTCTCCCCCGAATGCATGTCCCGTTCATCTTCCGTCGACCCGGAATGCTGCCGCGACTCCCGTAGCGGCGACTCCCCCGAAGGTGTATCCCGTTCTTCGCTACACATGATGCGCGGGATGCTGTCCTCTTCATCATCAGTGCGTTGCTCCGCATTGCTCTCCCCCATGGAGAGGACTGCAGCCTCGTCGAACACCACGTTACGGCTGCTCACCACCCGACGAGTAGCAGGATTGTACACCAACCACGCAGGTGATTCGGAAGCATAGCCCACAAGGACACCCTTCCACGCGCGATCGTCTAGTTTGCGGCGTTGAGACTTGCCAACGTGGACATAGGCCGGACAGGCGAAGACCCGCATGGAGCCCAAATCAGCTCGTCTACCGGTCGCCAAGGTGAAAGGTACACCGCCGGCTCCGCTACTATGCACACGATTGCGGACATGCACCGCAGCGGCCATCGCTAGAGCCCAATACGAATTAGGCAGCGCGGCTTGCCGGATCATTGACTGCGCCATCGGGACCAATGTCCCCCACTGCCGCTCAATCCGGCCATGTTGCCAATGCGCGTAAGGGGCAGTGATCTCCACAGCGATGTTGAACTCATCCAAGAGGTTTCGGAAGGCAGCACCTAAGAACACCGTGTCATTGTCCACCCTAAGACGACGAACCGTGTGCCCAAGAGAACGGATGGTAGTCAACATGCGACGGTACGAGGCGGGAGCCTCATCCTTGGAGCGGACCGCATCATGCAGCATGAAACGGCTCCGGAAATCAACCGCACACAAGCTGTACCGCCGTCCTCCCAAGGATGGAACACTTATAGGACCGCAGAAGTCTAAGCCGAGGACCTCAAAGACACCAACGTTCCGGTCAGCCGGCTCACGAGAGATACGGCGGACGTGCGACTTAAACAAAGCACACGTCTCACAGAAGCCCAACTTCTCCGACGCAGAAAACGCCACACCCTCCACCTGAATGGCCATGAGCCCGTCCAATTGCGACTCGCCAAGGTGACCGAGTCGGGAATGCCACAACCGTTTTTCCAATGGCGCAGTGGCGACCGAAGCGGTAGGATTCGACGAAGCAGGCGCCCGCCGGCGGCGCAGCGGCGGCGGCCCCGGAGAGGGGTGCGCTCGCAGGCCCGTCGGCACCTACCTCTACCTCCACGCGGTGGGCGCTGGTAACCCCATAGCCGTGCCAGGCTTGGCACGGTAGGGGGCTGAACGAGGTACCGGCAGCTGCGATCCGCGGGATCAGCAGCTGTCGGGAAGCCCTGTACGGAGGGTTTTGAAAAACATAATATCCGTACACCAGCACAGGGATCTCCCGCTCGGCCAGTCCGATATGTCTTTTCGCGACTAAATACTCACAGATACTCTCCCGACGATGGGGCGGGGGCGGCGTTTGCGAAATATTTTTTGGCGCAAAGGGGTACGGACGGATCAGCGGAGGGACGAGGGTGTTGGAGCTGGCGGCGGACAGCTGGGAAGCAGCGCTAGGGACAGCGCTCGCTAGCAGTCGCCAGCCCTGCGAGAGTCTTAAGTCTCCCCTGGGGGCGAGGCCTGATGCTACGCAGGACGGAGGTGGGTCGCAGCCGGAGGAGCGGCACGGTCTGGCGGCGGCGGTCCTTAGGATCGCCCGCCGCCGGAAAAGCCCGGTACGGGGGGTTTTTGGAAAAATTCCCGTACCCACCATCTTTTGAGGACCGGCGACTCGATCCCTGTGTTCTTCCAACCCCTTCCCTAGTCGGTACCCGGTTATCGATAGGCTGCCTCAGGCAGTGTGCCTAGGGTTATCGTAACGGCACACTGCTCGTAAAGGCGACCCCCTAACAACGTAAACCACCGGGGGAGGGTACGGACGGCCACAGCGCGATCAGATAGGTGTTGGAAACAGACGGGAAAAGGATAGGGGACAGGAGAAAATCTGGCTCGGGGGCAGGAGAGCCAGCCGGACACCGTCTGCAGCCTTGTTATTCTCTCTTCTCAGCCCCCGAAGGAGGAGAGAAGACTCGGCTAGGTGGCGAGCGGCGTCGAGAGGAGCGGCTAATACCTCGGGCGGGGTGGAGCACGGATCGGGGCGGGACCGACGACGACCTATGCGAGGGGGGTTTTTCACCTGCCTTTCCCCCCAAGCTCCGGCACGACCGGAGTCGCACGGGAGCCGAGGTCAGGCAGGTTCGCCTCGACCAGCTCCAGCTGGACAGCCTTGCTGATCAGCGACCCCGCAGCGGCTGGAGCAGGCCGCGTAACGTGGAGACTAGCGACACTTTATTTTTCATACTGTATCCAAAAAAAAATACGTATAGATCAGAAAATTATAAATACCTGGATACGGGTATGTTTTAGACGGTATCGTTACTGCCATTGGAGAGGTTGGGATTAGTGGTTCACGGTCTGCCTCACGCTTAGAAGTCCAACTACAGGTTGAGCATAGCACAAGGGGGGGCCCAGAGACGACAGCCGGTTTTTACTGGTATTGTTGTAAACAATTTCAATTTCAATTTCAATTTCGACGAAGCAACCCGCGCCGGCAACCACACCAACAAATGCGCGCGCTCCAACGGAACCACCACGCCACCACCATGACCGGCATGAAGACGAAGGTGGTCCACGGGATCAGCTAACACCACAGAATGACCTTGTCGCCGAGCTTGGGTGAGGCTAAAAAGCCGATGGTAAGACCACGACGCACGACGGGATAGCTTAGGAACGTGGAGCACATTCTTTAGCGTGGCAGGAATCTCCTCTTCATCTTCAGCCTTCACAATGATGCGGACCGAGCCCACTCCAACAGCGCGGGCGCTGATACCCTTCACCCAAAGCCGGTCGGTGAGCGCTCGATACTCACAGAAGTCACGGCGCACACTAGTCATGTGATGGCTGGCGCCGCTGTCGGCCAACCACATCGACGTTTCCCCATCGCGCTCGAACATGTGTCGAGCCTCGGAGAATGGCCTCGCAGGGGTGGCTGTCACGTCCATGACCGCCGGAAAAGCAACCGGGGAGTCCACTTGCGCAGAGTTACCTCCGGTGTTGTTGACTGGGCACTCGGACCTGCGATGGCCCTTCTTACCACAGCCATAGCAAACACCACGAAAAATTCTCGCTCCGCCTCTGCCATATGAGGTACGACGACTAGTCGCAGCTCCTTGAAGAGATTTCAGTTGGTCTTGGAGCTCGGAGACTTGCCGCTTCAAAAGTTCAGTCGTTGAGTCATCATGAGACGCTGCAAAAGCCGTAGGCGTTGGGGGCTCCGTTGTATGTGATTGCGCACGACTCTCGATGCGCATGCCCTTTTGACGAAGATCCCGCTTGACGGTATCTATGCTGAGGTCGTGCGTCCCACGTGTCGGTGATGGAGTGGTATTCGCTGCGCATGCCCTTCACCAAGTACATGATGATACGCCGGTCGTGGACGACGTCCCCAACTCGTGCAAGCTGTCGTTGCAGTCGAACTAACCGGTTCAGGTATTGAATGCCGCTCTCGCCGTCCGCTTGCGGCGTCTCCAAGTCCTGCAATAGTTCCGTACACCGGTAAATACCATCGTCCTCGTAATGATTGACCAACGCAGTCCATGCAGTGTGGCCGCAGGTCTTGTCATCCTCGCTAACAATCTCGATAATGGAAAGGTCGTCCTCCGGCAGCGCAAGAATCAATGTGGAGTACATGTCGACTTGTTGTTGAGAGGAAGCGGCACCATCCGACGACAAAGCCGGAGCCCACTTTTGCATCAAGCCAAATGCACGGAAACGTTTCTTCCACACGTCAAAATCTCGTCTCTCCCCACTGAACTTGGGTAGTTTCACGGAGTTCATAGCAGGTACGTCGGATGCGCTCGCAAGAGCACCAGAAAATCAGGGAAAATTCCAACAAGAAAAGCACCAAGTACCGGTGAAGAGGCGGGCAACACGGCTCAGAAAAGGAGACGACAAAGTGCTGACTGAAGACGCAGTTGTACTCCCGGAGTCTATACAGCCAAGGCAATCAGAAACGAGTCTCAGAAGGTCGGTCAAGTGACGTCGTACAGGAGTGCTAGTACACTTGTGGTAAGATGCCTTTCCAAAAATTCAGCCGGACCACTTTAGGCTTTCACGAGAAAAGAAACTGGCGGGTGACAAGCTCCGGAAGCGAATAAAATTCCAGAAAGCGCCAAGCTATAACAAAGGAAAGCAAGCCGATCTTCACGTCAAACGAGTCGGCGTTCGGGGGTTCAAGCTGGCTCCAAGCGACACAAACAAGTCGCTACCAGCCGGGTATCGAAGTAAAGCTACAAACACAAGCAAGATCCAGCCACTTTGTGAGCCAGCCGCACCTCACGTATCGTGCGACACCACAAAGGTCTACCACTCTTCGAGAAGCAAGCTCTAAGTTCACAACTAGCAGCTCGAGGGCCCATAACCTTTCAAAGTTGAGGGGGCAATAAGGAATACTTACACACGGTGAGTGACACTGCATGTCATCTCACCCTCAGCAAGTGCCTAGCACTTGCCTATCACATGACACGTGCTCACCTTGTGGTGAGCACACGCCAACATAGATTCTGAGCCTTTAGATGATATCTAACGCTCAGCAACTTTACACCATCAGCAACCTAATCCCCACTATTGTTGATTGGCTTATCATCTTATTGTGCTGAGTCACAGCCGTACTATCACGATGCTACTTGACCAACATTGCTGTGTAGCAACTTGATTACCACACAAAACCATGTCTCGCAACACATCAGCTACCCACCAGCCACCAACCGCAGGAGCACCACCACCAACCGCAGCATCACTAACAACACCACCACCCGTAGTAGCACTATGTCCGCCTCCTGCTGCAGCCGTGCGCCGACTAGCACCGGCAACTAACCGCGAACCTGCAACGGCACGTACAACTCGCCGCCCACAAGCATTTGCACTAGCAGTCCGCCTCACAACAATACAAGTAAAGGCACCAATACTAGTAAAAATAGCAGCATCCGGCCACCAACAAACACCAACACATGCAGCATGATCAGCATCAACGCTCCCTTTAGCGGCAGCACCAACACCCCTAGTTGCGGCCCGGTGTCTACCAGTACGAGCAGCAAATGCTAGCCGCCAACCACCAGCAACGGCCCCACCACCAACAAACGCAACATCACCACCAATGGCATCAACATTGGCACAACCACCACCACCACTGGTATCCCTATATCCGCTTGTTGCACGACATATTGAAGTCCGCGATGTAACTGTTGAGTTCGCGTAGGCCAATTATCATGCGCCACTTCTTGACGAAGGGCTTGGGGATGAGAAACATGCATGTGTTGTAAGCGCGCTCCCATGCTCTGCATGCTTCGAACCGTGGTAGTTCCTTCGCTAGGAAGTTGAGCTCGAAATGGGTGGCGTAGTTCATGGAGACATCGTGGTTGAAATGTTTGTGGCGTAGGCCGTGCTTAAATTTGACCCGCACGCCGCGGCGGATCCAATTCACAACTTGACCGCTCGCCCCGATATGCTCCTACTCCCGCCATCTTCGCCGCGCGCGGTGATGCATGTAGTTGGATGACGGGGAGCATGAATCGGTGCGGCGGGCCTCACCACCACTTCTTCGTGGGTGGCTTGGTCCCGTCGTTGGGTAAATTTCGATAGTAACTGCCGCTGCCGCTGTTGCCGCTGCGGCCTTGCGTTTATAGGCTGCCACCTTCTTGGCCTTTGCGTCATGTTAGGGTGGCTTCTCTGGAGTGGTCTTCGCTAATACTGCGCCAATTGTTGCCTTGCTGGCGGCATGCAAGCCAACTTCGAGCTTTTTATCGACGAACGTTTGGCGCTGCGCGTCAAGTGGGCCGGAGACCGTGGTAGAGCTCGGGCGGCCGAAGCGCTCGTGCGCGAGCTCGGCAAATACTCGGCCCGAATCCGAGCTCGCTTGTCCGCCCTTGGTGAGGCGGAGGAAGCTCAGTCGAGTATTGGCGGCCTCCTATGTCGCTGCGTGGGTGCAATGACCCGCTCGGATGAGGGGAACGGCTGCAGTTTGCTCCGTCGATCAAGGAGGTCCGGACGCCAGCGCGTCTAGCCCCTCGCCAACTGCCGCGCTGGCGCAGATGTCGAAGACGGCATTGCAGCCTATGTGAAGGTACTCGTCGTACTCCGCTTGGGATTTCTTGTCGCTAAGGAAATGCGCCGTCTCGTCCGTCAATGTCCAACGACGGGGCTCGTCGATGTCGCGTGGTGGGCGTTCTATGCCGGCGGGGGTGACTTTTCCGTATGCGGAGAAGTCGACGAACTCGTTCTCGAGGAGCTAAAGGCCGTCGTCCAGCAAGTCAATATTAGATGGTTAATGGGCCGCCTTACCACCCTCAATCGCAATGGTCGCGTCGGGGGGAATGGACTGATGCTGACTAGTGGGCACAATTGGTCATGTAAAACGATGAAACTGTGTAAGTAAGGCGGTGTTAAACGCCTAACTTGCTCAAAAATCCGGAGCTCGAGGGCCGAAACTGCAATCTGAATT
The DNA here is from genome assembly GCA_026401115.1 of Tetraselmis chui. Classification (NCBI taxonomy): domain Eukaryota; kingdom Viridiplantae; phylum Chlorophyta; class Chlorodendrophyceae; order Chlorodendrales; family Chlorodendraceae; genus Tetraselmis; species Tetraselmis chui. The sequence continues at coordinate 393,818 of JAPMLY010000006.1, forward strand.
GTTCGGAAATACGTTGCTCAATAGGAGGGGCAAATCGTCGGATCCAAGTGCGGAGGTAGAATGCTCATGTCGCATATTGTTAATTGGCGACATGGAACGTGGGAAAGTGTCTCATGACGCTCGAGTGCGCATGAGACAATGTGAACCGACTTCCTGCTCGACTACGGGAGTCGAGACTGTTGCAGTTGCGCGAGTCAAATGGGCAAGCGCAAAGCATCGAGTGTCACTGCTCGAGGGTTGCACCGGCCTAAGGGTTGCCGCTAGCTAGTATCGTTGAGGGTAGGGCTTGGGGCGGTGCACGAGGTGTTCCCCAGTTCTCGAGGGTTACCCCGAGGTCTGGGTAAGACGCACCGCTTTTACAATAACGCTTTACCGCTAAGGTGTGCGTTTTGTCACACATGTAAATAAGTTTTGCAAACCTCTAGATTTAAAACAATCTGACTCTATATCAGAGACAATCTACCCCTTTTTTGAAAAAACAAAGATTTCTTACAAGAAAAAGAAGAAAACAAGAAAAAACCTAAGACCGAGGAACATGAAGGCATGCCACCGCATCAACAGTGCCCTCATGCAAAGCGTCGCGGAGATAGGAACCTAGAGTGCCATGAAGAGCAGAAAAAAGACGTTGCATGAACTCTCGCCTAACATCCCCCCAAAACGCCGATAAGGAACATAAGTAGTTGACGAACGAAATGGTGCATGCGGACGTAACTTTCAAATCGTAAAGAACGAGAGTTAGCAACTCCCATGCCACGGAAGCGACGAACTGCCACCAAAATAGCCAAGCGATCAACCAACTCAGCCGCCATAGGCGCCAACCGGCCCCCATCCTCCAAAGCGAAGGATTGTAGTCAAGGACGGCCTGAACCAACGGCATGCCAAGCAAAGCATAAGTGCGGAATGCGGGGGTTCGCATCAAGTTTGCCATGATTAGTTCCGAATGCAAGACTGCCTGGGAGTGGGAGACGAGCACCTATACGAGGAACATTGGTGTTCCTTTGAGCACTTGTAGCCGTCACATCAACAACAAGATGACGGTGCGGAGCCATGAAGTCTAACCAAACCGCATCCCCGGGACGATCTCGAGAAGCTCCCGGCCGAATACGGCGGACCTCCAACAACAAATCCCGCCCATTAGTAGCCCCCGCTTCAAGCATGAACTCTTCAAGCACGTGGACAATCCGACCATGCAGTTGAATGACATACCAAGAGCACGGGCACCGGGGGATGTGGTCAATAAGCAGGGCGTGGATTCGACGTTTTTTTGGGCATTTCGAGTCCTTCGAATCTATTTTTTTCATACCCGACTTGTCCCAAACCTATAATTCTCGAAGGTGAATTGAATTGAGAACTGCTTCCAATGTAGGTGAGATGAGTGAAATCTTTAACGCGTGTGTCCCGGTCTATTGAGATACTGTGAGTGACAGACACCCACTTGAATTGAAACCTCCCGCCCATAGTCGTGAATGAGTATGAGTCATACAATCGACTCTGGCGAGTTGCGGCCGAATTTCCGAGTTAGAGTACATAGTGAGATACTCTGCACGGTGTGACACGAATGCATGATGAGATACAATGTGAGACACTATGTATAGGAAAAAGATCAATTACATTCGGATGATTCTGATTTTACCGAATCCAATTCTATCCCATACAACTTGGCAAAACCCTCCGTCGCACAGTGCCCGTATTTTGTGTGTTGTCAGGTGTGCTTTGGGGGCACACCACCCTCGGGCACTGTGCTTCATCACCGGGAATTTTATTTGGTCGTGCGAAAATGTTTGCAATCTTCATGTTTTAATGTGAAAGTGATTTTTGGAATCCACATGGCCCGTGTAGATTCCAATCACCGCTTTCACATTAAAACATGCATATTGCAATGTGCATGCAATTGCGATAGACAAAAAGGATAAATAATTCTGTTACATGTTAAACAAATTTGACTCATGTTAAACAAATTATGCTCCTCTCAGGCACTCGGCTCCCGACATTTCTTCATACTCCTTGTCACTTTGTCTGTTGTCAAGACATTTCTTCTGACTCCTACGAATAATATAACAAGGAAACAATTTCAACACAGGAAGCTAATCAACAAATTCATAAATCAACAATGACATAAATCAATCACTATTGGAAAGGCATACCGCTTATCACCTTACGGGTTCATAGAAACCATCAATGCATGGTTAAGAGTTGACTCTGAAGACCCTTTCTTGAAGTCGTCGTGCATCCTCCCAGCGCGGTTGAAGACACGCTCACATGCTGCACTCGTCGCCGGCTGTGCAAGGAATTGGCGAGCCATTTGTCCTAGTCTTGGAAACTGAATCGAATGCTTCCTCCACCAGCAAAGTGGATCAATGTCTTTGTTCGCTACCTGTGGAATATCGTTGTACTCATCTAACTCATCCCGCAACTCTACCTCAGGCACATTAACATTGTCAGTAGGCTTCCTCCCCGATAGTATCGCGTGAAGACTCGCCGTGCTTTTCATCAGCAAGCTTCCTGATGCAAGCTTCTTAAGAGGAGGCTCCACAACTTCCTCCACTTCGTCGTTGTCGATCATCTTCCAATCCCTGTTCCACACAAGACGAACAGCGGACAGGATTTCCTGCCTAAATTTCGTCACATTGAAAAGGTCATGATCCGGGAAATTGAAGTCGAGGAGCTTGAATCGGGGGTCAAGAAAAGTTGCGATGCCAATATCTTCCATGTCTGAGTCCTCGACGTCAACGAAAAACCTCTTCACGATTGCCTCACGCATGGCTTCTCGTGCAATGGCAACACAACTTTCAAGTTTCAATGCATCCACATCCACAAGAGTAGTGTCCGCACGTTCATCTTGGTACTGGACCGGCTCAGATGACTCCAATACGGAAACCAAATGACCAAGCAATGGCAACACCAGGGATATGGTAACATACTCTTGACCTTGCAGCTGCGTAACAATCTGAGCAACATGCCACAGCACACCCGCCATCTCTCGGATGATCTCCCAACCGGTCTCATCTATTGCATAGTCCCCGTACTTTGTTCCGTCCGGATTGGACTGGCAAGTATCCGGGACCTGAGTACAACACATAAATCGTCACATTAATTACCATTAATGGTCAATCTCACATAGTGTATTCAAATAGGATCAAGGTGCCTACTTACATTGTTGTCGTACTTGTGCACATCTGACGCATTATGGACAAACCACACTGTTTGGGGGAACTGCCCGAGCCACCTTGTTGCTGCCTTGGTGCTCGGCTTACCTTGCGGAAGATTTAGGTCTGCCTGGATGGCGTACAAAGTTTGAGTACCCAGTCCACTCCGAGAGAAATGAGCTGTTACACCATTCATGCAGCGGACAGCTTCCTTGATCCCCTCGCAGTTCAGAAATATGTTCGCACACAACTGCAGTCCATGGTCGACGCAAGTAGCCCCCTCGAAATCACCCCAGCCCGCCTTAATGTTGCTCCCGTTGTCGCATTTCTGAGAGGAAACACATGTTTCAATTCCCTCTGTTGAGTTCACTACGCAGGATAATGGAAAGAATATGCATACGACTCACCTTGCTGAATACACAAGTTGCAACTGTGTCAACGTCCGCTTCATCTGCTCCCACACCACGACGGTATTCACCAATACCGAGTTCAGAAAGTCCTTCCTTGGTGGCGATAGCAATGTTGCTACCTGTAGACGAATGGACACGACTAAATGACAATAGGAAGCTTAATGGATATCAACTATATAACTAATAGTTGTTACAACAATAGGAAGCTTCTAAGACATTAACATCTATATAATTAATCCAACACTTCTGATCTTACCGCTGTGACGGACGCTTCCAAATGGCTCGCAGAACAATAGCCTGTTTTGCAGCTGAAAGCATTCATCCACCCAATGCCCCATCACGGCAAACAAAGATATCGCATTCTCACCCCAAACATCACCGCTGATAGAGACCATCTGTCCCTCCTCCGTCAGCTTCTTGATGTCGGCCTTGATGTTGTGCCACGACTACGCCGCAATTAAGAGTGTCAGTGCGGATTCGGTTACTTTAACATTATACACAACTGCAATTGCCGTTACATACCTGCGTTGCAAGCTCAACAGTATATCTCATGACGGTCTCACGGGATGGGCCCTTGTATGCGCCGCCAGAGATAGCGTGAATCCATTCACGATGCTCAGTATCCGTCTCTGTGATTCCAAAGGGACAGCACCTCTTCGAAACCCATTTCGCTGCCATAAGATCTAGGACCTTCTTCCTTTGCTTTGATATCTGAAAAACAAAAACAACACATTTCAGCACACATGCGGGGTGAAACTCAAAGGCGGGGTGGACTGTGAACACAATACCTTGTGATTAAGAATTGTCGATTGAGGCTCCTCACTAACGGGGACAAACTCCCCTGAGTGTAGATCTTGTATGTAGACCTTGTTGTGTATCATCCTGACGTGCTTTACGAGGTTGCTCGTGGACTTGCAGTAGGCGATCTCCTTCGCGCACAAAACACACTTGACATAGAAACCTCCGTCCTCCGCCTGGTACTCCTTCGTGAAATGCTTCCATACAGATGATTTTCGGCGTAGCCCATGCTCTCCCTTCAACGAAGCAGCAGGCACAAGCTCCGTCGTTTCACAGCATGTTTCTTCTTGCTCCTTGGTCTTCGCCGCCTCCCGTTGATCGGCCTTCTGCTGTCTGCGAAGTTTCTCATCTTCTTCATGCTTCTACGCACACCGTAGACATACATTAACAAACCTTTCAGTCGCATGCTAGTAAAGAGTTCGAACAAAGTCACAACAGACGATTCACAAACATAGACACAACAACTGTGTACTTGATAAATGAAATAGTCAAGACCATCATCCAAAACAACGGGGAGTGAGGTACGGGCGATCTAAGACATACATCTATATGCTTCTTCTATATGCGTCTTTGATAAGACGTTGGACCCGGCGTATTCTACAAATTGACGGCAGTTCGACTCATGAAAACCGGACTCGTCGACAGCACCGCGTAAACAACTTTTACAATGTATACGTAAAGTTGGAATTAGGTTCACATTAATATATCGCTCGGACTATATGCTAGAGAGGGAACATCTCAGCGAGTTCTCTCCGGACCACTTGCACGAGAGATCAGTCTGCCAGATACCGTGAAACGGATTGAAACTAAGCGGCCGGAAATTATATTGAGACAACAACACTTAGATCATTCGATGTCATGTTGAATAAAAAACCACGCAAAATTACGGAACAAGCGAAATTAGTAGACCATGATCAGCTTGCGTATGAACACTGCAATAAAAAAATTAAAACAATAACAACGAACGCACCTTATCAGCTTCGACCTTGGCGTCCTTGAACTGTTGCAATACGAACTCCCAATTACCTTGCCTTTTCACGTTTACAGCGTATTCCGTGGTGTTCGCTTCTTCGGGAAGTCCCTCCCATTTGACTATGTACCCGGGACACCCCACAATCTTAACCTCCGCGACAATTGATGCGACACGGTATGACTCACGACCTTCATATATATCCCCCCGACCTTTAGAGGTCTTGTACACAAAGTCACCGTGATCGGAAGTAGACGCCGATCGTTCGTCACTTCTCTTGTTATCCCCCTTGCTGAGGGGGGTGGGGTGGCTGGGCCGGCGGCCTAATCTACCTCCTCGTCTACCCATACTGTATTTATGTGGAAAACGCAAATATGACGCCTGCCTATCAGACAATTGGTCGTTTGATTTCCCCTCCGTACGCGTTTGAACTGACCGCCCAATGCGCCTCTTTGCGACGACATGGCAGAATGGCGCGTGCTCCTGAGATTTCCTATCATGTTGCCTTTGTACTTTACCAAGGCAACGCGGAAGTAAAGCGTGATAACGGCATGCGAGGTTGTACGGACGTGCGGTCCGCAACCTCGTGGCAAGTGCAATAAACCTCGTGGCGGAATAACGATGCACTCTTTTCCCTCAACCTGATCTACTCCGTACATTCCCATTGAAATCATATCCAGGGCGTGGATACGAGGGCTACGTGGATTTGGCGAATTCACGCGAGACAGAGATACTCCGTTTCCATTGGATGACATGTGCGATACGAGACAGAATCTTTGACAGCTGTACCCGGGTGAATAAAACTGTATCACGTTGGTTTGCGAGATGAAACCCTAAGTTATTGCTTACAATGCGGGATGGATATGTTGTATTATATTACGGAGTGAATTGATTACAAGCCATTTTAGTTTACCTCTGAGATAAGATAATTTCTCCAAAATAGGCATGGGACTCGAAATTACCCGGGTACCCAATACCCGGTTCCACGCCCTGTCAATAAGCATAGCAACTATGGAGCGTTCACCCGACATAGAGGTGCCCGATGCCGTCGACGAAGATCCAGACCCACGAGACTCTCAAGGAGCCTTATTGCACCGAGGGCACTTCCAAACATGAGAGGCGCGCTCCGCAGTGAGGCCAAGCACCCGGTGCGCGCACACGTGATCATCATCTACCCTTTTTTTTCCTGTCCATGTTCGTGTCGTGCTTCTTGCAATTCAATTTATATAGTATATTGTACAAATTGCGTATTCGATGTACATGTATAGCTACCGCCAGAACTCGGTATCTTCGCTTTCATCTCGTCATGTATCCGCCTCGTTACTCATATCGCCGCTTTTGAGCGAACAGGGTGTTATACATGGGTCCTGACGGCAACACTGCGTAGTCGCGGTTGGTCCCGCGTTGAACGACGGTGACTTGCTTGGTATAGATACATCAGAGCGCAACCGTCCCACCTGGCTTGGTAGCTCCAGTAGCACGTTATACCACAGCTTACGGTAATAGGACCTGAAGGTTGCACCCGACGGCCTCAAAGCGAGCTGGGCAGTATGTCGCCCGTCACCCTTTCCGCCATGCCTCCCACCGCCGGCTCGCTCACCGCACGAGGCTCCTCCACCTCGCAGACGCCCGTGGCGGTGGCTCGCAGCGCGGCCATACGGGCGCCCGTGAGGCTCAGCATGCGCGGAACCGGGGAGGTAATGCAGCGTCCCAGTGTCAGCAGCGGATCCCGTAGGTGCGTCACTTGCCGAGCTCTTATTCCTCCGAAATAGCAGTTCCCTCTTTCTACTACCGAGTACGGATTTTGTCACTTTCTGGCGCTAGAAACCCTTCGGAAGGGGCCCTCCCTCAACTCTTGTCGATGTACACAGCTCACCTGGCAAAGAGATTCTTGATCTGCGTCACATCTTGTTCTGCACCTCTCCGTTTCTACAGCGCCGGGCTCGCCGGTCTCCGTCTCCGGTGCTCCGTTTTGATAATTGAGAAACCCAATTTTCGCAATTGCCGGCGCCGCGCTGGCACTGTTACGGAGAAGTACTGTACTGTTGTACTATAATAGGGGTTTGGCCAGGTCACGTGCGAATGGCAGCGGACCTCGCGCGCGACTGAGGGACTCTTCAGACCTCACACTTCACCTCAACAAAACCCTTGACGGCCATGGTCGCGCGTGAGGCAGTTTGCCTATCTCGCTGTTTCACGACTGGCTGCGCGCTGGGTCGTGCTCATGTTGCGCAGGTTGTCGGTGCGCGCGGCGGCCGAGGAAACAGCCGCCGAGGTGGCACAGGAGGAGGCGCCCAAGCGGCTCAAGTGGTGGGAGAAGGACATGCACCCCAACATGGTGGACATCGATAGCATGGAGCACTTCCTGGAGCAGATGGTGAGCCCGTCACCTCCCCCCCTTCATCCCCCTCCTCCCGTTGAGTCACCCTCAGCTGACGCACCGCAACCCTCTCACCACTCAGAGCGGAGCAGGGGAGAGGCTGGTCATTGTGGACTTCTATGCGCACTGGTGCCACGCATGCAGGGGGCTCTACCCGAGGGTAAGTCGTGCTTTATGCTTTGACAGCCCCGGCTGCTTGCCCCTACCCACGCCACACAGCCACCCTCACTTCATTTCACCTCACCCACCACACCTCAACTCATATCGCCTCACTTCACCTCACCTCTCCTCACCTCGTCTCACCTCACCTCACCTCATCTCGTCTCATCGTACCTCATCCCATCCCACCCCGCCTTATCTCCCCTATATGACCCTTACCTCGCCTCACCTCATCTTATAGTCTTACTTCAACTCACCCGACCTCACCTCACGTCATTTCATCTCACTCCACCTCACCTCACCTCGCATCATCTCATCTCCTCTTACAGCGCCTCACCTCATTTCACTTAACCTTAACTCACCGATCGGTTCGTTTGTGCGCCCTGCAGCTGGCCCGCCTGATGAAGGACAACCCGGACATCCTTCTCCTGAAGGTTGAGTTCGACTCGAACAAAACCATTACCAAGTCGTTAGGCATCAAGGTGGGTCTGCAGCTTCGTGGATATGCTGTCCCGTGATGGCGGACTGCGGTAACACTGCATTCATATTCGTTGCACGATGTAGGGAGTTGGGGCGGCGAATGCGGGCAGTTCGCGCATTGCCACGCCCATTTTTTCTCATGCTTCCGTCATCAAGTACACACACACACATTCACACATCACGCGTGCACGCATGTCGCAGGTGCTGCCCTACTTCCACTTTTACCGCGGCAGCAAGGGTAAGGTGGCTGCCTTCTCCGCCTCCCTGAAGAAGCTAGACCGCCTGAAGGTGCGTGCGCCCGCCCCTCAACATACCAGCACGCTTTTGCTGATTCACACTGAAACGGTTGTTGGTTTGGGCCGGAGGTCGCGCGCGCTTGTGTGTTTGTGTGTGTGTGTTTGTGTGTGTGTGTGTGTGTGTGTATCTGAATGGGGGTAAGAGGCTTTGCTGTTGAGTCTCTCGGCTCATTATTGCGTTTGGGCTTGCGGGGGCTGAGCAGGACGCTATCGAGACACACAACGGACCCATGTCCAACCTGGAGAGCGTGGTGTACCACACAATTGAAGAGTTGGTGGAGACCAAGGAGGAGAATGGGGTAAAGAAGGGGGACAAAAAGTAGAGCCGCACAATTGTGCGCGCTATAGGTGGGGAAAAGGAAGGGGGGGGGGGGGGGGGGGGGGGGCAGGCAGGCGTCCATTGGGACCTAGATTCGCCCAAGATGGCTCACGCCTTATAGAAAAAGGCGAAAGTCACACACACAAACACACACTTACACATCCTTCCATAGTTTTTAATATTAGCAGTGATTGTAAGCTGCTTAATGCAATTGTGCGATTGATGCGAAGTCGAGCCACGGAAGGTGCAAAATTGGTGAATAGTGACGGGGCTGCAACGGCGACGGTGCCCCGCAAGTGTTACAGCACTCCTTTCTATTGGCGTGCTATCTTGAGGTCACAGGCGCATCAGGAGCGCCCTTTGGCGGAGAAATTAATAAAGGTGCGCTGTTGGTTGTGCCCTAATGTGGCCGGCAGCAATTTGACGGGGGTGGGCGCTGCGGGCTGCGGGGGGGCTTTCAGGTAGGTGCCGCCGATGGAGGGGAAGATGGTGGGTGGGGGCAACTTGGCGCCTGCCTCCTCCTCTCCCCCACCCGCCCCCTTCCCTCCCTTCCCCTGCACCCCCCTCCCCTCCACAATACTACGCGGGAAGGTGATCTCCTGCCGCTGGGGATGCGCCCCCACGCCCTCGCCTGGGTACAGCGGCACCATGGAGGGGGTGATGTCCTTCCAGGTGCCAACCCCCGAGGCGCGCATGTGCTCCACTGCCGCGGGGTCGTTGGGGTCCAGTGCCTGCAGCTCCTGGTCATCGTTTGGCGCGGGCGACGCGGCGGCGGTGCTGCGCAGGGAGGCGGTCATGCTGGAGCGCATGCTGTTGGGGGAGCGCGGGCCCCCGAGGCCCTGCTGCACCCTCGCCTGCAGCTCCTTCGCTGCGGCAGCCGCGGCCGCCGCCGCTTTGCTTGCCTCGTTGGTGCGCTCCTCCGCGTGGACCAGGCGCGACTCGAGGTTGCGGATGGAGCTGTCCACCGCCATCTGATTAATGTTCTGGTGCTTCACCACCTGCGGGGCCAGGCAGCCCGATCCTCAGAGGGGGCGTGTGCAAGGGGAGGGGAATATGTAACGAGGTTATTAGGGTTTAGGGACAAGTGGAGGGATTGGTAGGGTTTCCTTGGGTGTGGGGCAGGCTTGGGAGGGAGGTCGCCATTTCCAACAAATGATAGAGGTTTTCATTTCTATCTCGTTCTTCAAGTTTACGATTTCGGGTGAGGGTGAGCTGTGGTGGGGTGTGGTGATAAGTAGAACATAGATTAGGGTTTAGTTAGGGATGCTTGTGTTAGGTTTTGGATGCAGGCGCAGAAAGATGCAGGAAAGGGTGGGTTCTCATTTCTTTGCAATTTTGGAGTTCAGTATGAGCGTGAAGTATGAAGTAGAGACGTGTTTAGTATTTTCCAGGTTGCGGCTCATGGGAGTGGACAAGCTATAGGGCTTAGGGTTAGGGTTTCGTGTCCTATCGCGAAGGGTGGGGAGTGCACGAGTTCTGCAGGTGAGGGCATCAGTCATATGGGCCGTTTTAGGTCAAGAGAAAGATGCGAGGGAACAAAGCATAGCTTCAGACAACAGAGCACAAGACGGGTTACTTTGCTTTCGTGTTTTTTTTCCAAGCTTTGGGTAATTTTTTTTTCTGAATCAATGAGAGAGGGGAACTTGTAAGATTTTAGGACCAAATTGAGAGGGCGAAAAGTGAACGTCGGAATTAGGGTTTTGGAGTGCTGAGGCCCAGAGAGGAGAGAGGGAAAAACGCACGTCCGAAGTAGAGGGTTTTCAGAGAGGAGGAATAAAAGTATGCGTGGTTGAAATTGGGGTTTTGTGGTTGTTGATCGAAAAGGGTATCGGCAATGGGGAGCTGACCTCCTCCAGCACCGAGTGAAACTCCTGCCGCACGAGCCCCACCACCTCCGTCATCTGCGTCCGCAGCTCCGTGTGCAGCGCCGTGATGTGCAGCTCCACCTCCTGCTTCACCAGAAACGCCACCTCGTCCGGCAGCTGCTCCAGCACCGCGTTGAAGCGGTACTCGAACTCCTGACTCCTCTGCCTGCTCAGCTTCCTGCTGGGCCCCTCCCTCCGCCCATCCTGCCGCACACACAAATGCAAACACTTTCAAGCTTACACAAAATGCAAACGCGTACGCACACACACACACCCACACACACATCTCTTTAACACTCAAAGTTTATACAGAAACGCGAGCACACACACGTAGTCACAGAAACACACACACGCGAGCACACACAGATGAAAATGCGCGCGCACACATTCACACGCACACACACGCATATGCGTACACACAATACATGCAAGTATGCATAACAGGTACAAAGCACAAACAGACAAAATGATACGCACAAACACATACGCATACACACAAAATCACATATAGACACAATAAAGACAAGCGTAGACAATCGCGCACACAAAACACATAACATCCACTTACATGAAGGTCCAAGAACACACAAGAGCACATGCACACGCAAAATGGTAGGTAACCACACGCAAGCACGCCTACACTCGCACACACAGATGACCTCTCAACACCTGAGCATGTATACGACCCTATCATGCCTCCGTACCCTGTCGCCCTCCTCATCCTGCTCCCGTCTCGACCGACGCCCTCGCCACCGCCCACCCGGGCTCCCCTCCCTCCGGGACTGCCTCACAGGAGCGCCACCACCCCCGCGTCTGCCCCCCTCCTCCTCCACATACACTTTATCCGCCGCCTTTGCAGGCATACGAGCCTTCCGCTCACGCCGCACCGGAGGCTCCTCTGAATATACTGACAGATGCAAAGAAACCCAGCTCAGCTGCGCCCCTCCACACGCCTCATATTACCCACCCCCTTTCCATCTTCCGTGACTCGGAGCAGCAGGCAGGGGAAGGGAGGAGGGGAGGGGAGGGAGGGGGGGGTGCGCCAAACGACCACACCTGGGCCTTTACGAGCTGAGGGCTCAGCGCGCGTGGCTGTCCCTCTGACGCTCCTCGACGCGACACCTTTCCCCGCCCTCTGCCGCCGTCGTTGCTGCCCCCCAGGCGACCCCCCCTCCCCCACCTCACCCTCTCCCACCTCCTCCTCCTCGTTCACCACACTCTCTGTCGACCGTCGCCGCCCCCTGCCTCCCGCCCGCCCGCCTCCCCTCCTCGCCAGCCTTGACACATCTCTCGCCGCCCCCGTCTTCACCTTCCCCTTCACACCGCCACCACTACCACCGCCACCCTTCACCTTCCGTCGCCCCCTCCCCACTCCCCCCACCACCAACCCAGTCCCCTCCCCTGCCTTCCCCCCCTCCTCCACCTCATCATCATCTCCCTCCTCACCATTCTCATCCTCATCCTCACCGTTGTCCCCCTCCAGGTGGTACTCGTCATCCGACTCGCTGTACTCGCTCCCCGTCCCGCTGAACTCCGAGCTGCTGTAGTCAGAGTAGTCGTCGAAGTCAACCAACGGCTGGTCCATCCATCCGTCCGTCACGGGTAGCAGCCGCATGTTCACCGCCGCCAGAAAGTCCTGCGACCAACACCAAAGCCATCACACCCACCGTTCACTTCCACATCCACTCTTCTTCAGTAGTGTCCCTCTTCGACTGTCACCCGGTCGACGAGCTGACAGTCAATTCACCCCGATCGTAACACCAGAATGGCAAGGAGAGAGGTGTGCCAAGAGAGAACAGCATGATACATGTGTAAGTGCAGCTACTGGTCTGCGTTGTCACTGCTTTCTGCAAGTTGATCTCCCATTCGAGGTTGGTCGGTTGCCATGGTATCTGACTCCAGGCGGCGCCCCATCACGCAGGAAGGGAGGGAGGGAGGGAAGGGGGAAGGGGGAGGGAGGGGGGCGCACCTCGTAGTGCATGTCCTTAAAGGGGAAGTAGGAGCCCAGGAGTGTGCCCTGAAGGTATTCGATGTCGCCGTACGCTTGTCCGGGGCGCTCCAGCAGAACGTTCTTGTTGCGCTTGTCGCGCCACCTGAGCGAAGACGGGGAAAGGGTCAGGGAAAAAAAAGGAAAGCGAGTCGAAGGAATGAGGTAGTGTAGGTGACGGTGAGGAGTTAAAAGGAACATGGTGGGGGGTGGGGTGCTGTGGGTGAGGGAGAGGAGCGTTAGTGAGGAAGAAAGAAAGGTGAGGGATGAGGAGGCCACCTGACGCCCTCCACGTGCACAATCATAATCTCGAGGTCAGCTTCAATAGCGGCCTGCGAACGAGCGGGGTAGGGTTTATCATGACAGGGCTTGTTTGAGGTTGGAGTGTGCTTGAAGGTAGGAGAATCGGGGACAATCGTTGGGTAGTGCTGAGGTCCTTGGGAAAGCGGGGGTGGGCTGACCTCCAGCTGCGCGCGGCACTGCGGGTCGCTGAGCGTGTTCTCCGTCAGCAGCAGCAGAAAGTTGGGCGTGTTGCACAGCGTGTCCAGCAGCTGATCCTCGTCCTCCTCGTGCTCAAGGGCCTCGCTGTTGGCGAACACTCTGACGCGCAAGGCGGGGAGGGACACCGAGAGAGGAGGTGGCTTTAGCAGAGGAGCCGTATAATACTAGCATTACCTAAAAGAGGATGGCATCTCATGACACGACAAAACTCAGTGAGCATCAAGCATTGTTTGGATATTGCGGACTGCCATTCCAACAGAAGAAGAGTTTACATGAATATAAGATCATTTTGTGCTGATACACTCGAAAACCAATTACTGACGAAAGTAGACTGAGATTCTTTCTGGGCATGACGAAGTGTGACGTAACACTGTTAGAAGAAACGTGTTAAGAAGCGTGGCACCAAGTCATCGAGCCACGCTACTTGATTTGAAGGGACATGACAGGCAGTTTGGGGTGGTATGGCACGATCAAGGCATGGTGGGGAAGGACTCGGCGTGGTTGAAGTGGTACGGAAGGTGAAGGAGTGCCATGATGCCACCCATATCATTAATATAATATGGGTTGGTCGCCATGGTGATGCATTCCATGAGAGAGACGAGGTGAATTGGCGCGGCATTGGCTGTGAAGGACGGCAAAAGTATACAAGGGTGAGGAGCGGATGGGATTGATGCAAGTTTGAGTTCATGTGATGGGCAGCCCCCCTACAAACTTCTCACCTGTAGCCCTGCAAGTTGAGGATGTTGAGCATCAGCCATGCCTGCTCGTGGGCCTCCTCGGGAAGGTAGCTAACTACCACGTCGAACTGCACCTCCTGTGACGCCAAGTACAATGGAGGGTCAACAGGGAGGTTAGTAAGTCCACAAGGAGTTTAGAGCTGTGGTGAGTGCCAGTGAGCAAAAGTGAGAGCGGAGGAGGGGAAAGGCACCTTGCGGGGGTGCCAGCACAGTTGTTGGGCGCTGCTCCGAAACGCTCTGATGCCGAGGTGTGACTCTGGGTGGATCTTGAGGTGCATCATGCAGGCGCTGGCGGCGTCCGATAGCCGCCTGCGGTTGTCGCAGCGAGTGATCTCGGAAAGTAAGTCGCCGCGTCTTCATCGCAATTCGCGTCTGAATAGCGACGGAACGCGCTCAAAATGATATCGCTATTTCCACAACGGCGCTTCACTTACCGATCCAGCGACTCCGCCGCCTTTTTCAGAGGCACGCTGAGCTCCTTCACCTTCATCTGTATCATCTACGACAATCCAGCAACCAGCCGTGTGAATTAAGTGCATTGATTTTTTCAGCACCAGTTAGCGTCGAAATCATTGCGTTTAGTCAGCCCTAAATTTTAACAGTAGTCATAATATTCCTCTCCCGACCGCCGAGCTCGTCTGCTACAATTATTATTTCCATCGGTGCGATGATACGTAATTGGGAGACCTTTTATGGTGGTTGTATTCTGCGTTGCAGCACACACCTCGTCGTCGGCAAAGTCTTGACAAAGGTTGAGAATTGAGCGGCACGCCAGCAGCGCCTCTGGTCGGCAGCGATAGTCGCCGGAGCCCAGCGTGCTCGGCGGTTGTAGGTCGTCGAAAGGATTGTGTCCGCCGGAGTCGTCCATCTGCCCTGGAACATCAGCACCCTCGCCCTCCTCTCGACCTCCCTCCTCGCCAGGTGAGGCGGCGGCATCAGCGCCTTCCGATACCCGCAAGACGCCGTCATCTGTGCTCGTCGCTTCATTATGACCGGCCGACGTCGAGGTCGTCGTCTTCCTGGGCGATGACGTGTTGGATCCCGCCGTCGGTGGTGCACTCGAGTCTTTCCTCGGAGTCCTTCCACCCACGCTTGACGCCTCAGACGCCTGACCATCATGTCTTGCAGTATCGCTGCTGCCGCGAGACTTTGTCTTTGGCAGGTACTTCGTGAGCGCGGCCATGATGATGGGGACCGCATTCTGCTTGAGGAGCGCCGCCGCGGTGTCGTGAAAACAGGTCAGTCGGTGGAGTAGCGTGAGCGCCTCTACCGCCGTCCACTGGATTCCGAGAACTGTCGCGAAATTGTCGGGACTCTTCGTTGCAGCGTGTGCAATGACGACCTGCGAAGGAGGCAAAGGCGCTGAAGTCAATCGTCGAAATTTTTACTGATTGGCTCGTCGAATCAATACTCAAAATAGTTCCATAATAAGTGATTTCAAAATGCAGCCCAAAAGTTCTCTACGATTCAATCAACACTGCCACGAGATTCAGGTTTTTTGCGTGCACCGCAACAGCACTTACAACAGTGCTGGTCACGTCGCGCTCCACCAACATGCGCCCGACGTCGTGGCTGTGTTCCTCGCCGGAGTAAACGAACGCCATGGACATCAATAGATCCAACTGCACCAACAGCCCGGAGAGTTATTATTCATTGCAGACGTCAGTGAACAACGTCGATAGGATTTTGTAATACCTATGCAAGCAAGGCAGTTTATTTGATGCGTGGCTTGCTGGCGCAATAATTCTGATGCAAGGAGCAACAATGCTCGAGCACAGATTGTGAGCTCGACGGGGTATACCTGTTCACGAGCGGGTCGCGAGTCGAGCCAAGCCTGCACCGTGGACGGGAGGTTTACATCCCGAAGGGTTGAGCGCATTTCTCGGTGCATTGCCATCTTGAGGAGAGGCAGACTGCGGTGGTGATCCTCCGGGCTGCGGCTGCATCGCGCGAGTATTACAGGCAACGCCGCGAGTAGGCGGTCAACGTATCCGAGCTCCACGGTGTGCGACAACACGCGCGTGCCGTCGTCCAGCAGAGCCGTGTTTTGAGTCATTCCGAGGATCATCAATATCTGGATGGCGTGCCACAGCAACAGCGCGAGCAGCCAGGTCAACAAACATGCCGTGTCGCTGTGGTCGTCAGAATCGCAAGTGTCGGATAGCAATTTTGGCGAGCAATTTATGTTGTTATGAGTCCGTCATCCAACTCGCTTGACACCCACCGCCTCTATTCACATTGAGTAATCTAACAATTGTGAAAAATAATTAGCGAAACCTCCCTCATTCGCTATGTGAACTACCCATCGCATTTGAGTTCAATGTCCGCTATGCACAATGAACATGCGCCCATTGAAGATTCACCGCGCACCTTGGGGATGGCCTGCAGATCGAAGAGCAGGCCGCTCCACTCCACCAGCTTCTTCGCGGCGACCGATTCTGGATACTGACTTCGAACCTGAAACCGATGGTTGCATCGCATATGTGCGAGGCGGGGATGAAAAATGTCAGTAGGGATGAATGTAGCAAAAAATGGTCGAGCAACTGAAACGCACGTTTTCTGTATGCAATGTGAAATACACGGAATGTAAAAAATAATATGAAGAAAGGTGTGAAAATTATGTAAAATGTGAGGTGCGCACGTGCGTGTGTGTGTGTCTGTTTGTGTGTGTGTGTGTGTGTGTGTGTGTATGTGTGTGTGTGTGTGTGTGTGTGTGTGTGTTTGTGTTATGTAAATCGCGCGAGTTACAAATAATGTGAATTATGGGAATATGTATGAAATATGAAGCACGTGAAATATGTGTGCGAAATACATACATAACTATTACCTGAACATATGTCATATGTCACTCCAACATTGTACGTAATTTTGACGCATTGCAGTGATGCGTGATTGTGTTGTACCTGATTTGCGTGTTGGAGGAGCTTGTCCATCAAGGACACCACTTTCTCTGCGAGCGGTCCGGACTTGACGCCCGAGGTGGCGGACATCAGCTTCGCAAGCGGCGGTTGGAAGAGGCCGTGGATGAGGCAGTACACGGCGTCGGTGCCGCGGGTGGCGGAGAGCGCCTCCACGATGTGCGCCAGCAGGTGCATCCCGGAGGTGAGAGTGTCGTACGGCTGGCCCGGCATCAGCAGGTGCAGGCGGAGACGGTTCACGATGGTGGGGACGCCCACTATCGCCTGCACCTGCGCTCGTCATCGTCGTCACACCGAATTCGGATGAGACAATTAGCAATCATCCGGACCCACGTTGCCTATTTGTCTGTTATGTATAACACGCATCGAGAATCTGTAAGTGTGAGAAGGGGGGTGACGGTCGGTCCTCACCGCGGTTTTGTGCTCCTCCTGGCCCACGGAGGCGATGGAGACGGAGAGGACAAAGATGGCGGAGGCGCTGCTCGCAACTCGCTCGTCCGACGTGACGCCTCTTTCGAAGCTGCTCGGAATACAGGCGAGCAAACTGCGCAGCGCGCCCCTGTTCCGCACCAGCTCGTGCCCCACCCAACTCACCAGAACCACGCAATGCCGCAGCAGTAGCATCAGCGCCAGCAGGTTCTTGCAGTCGCCGCCTTGCTCCACTTTGGGGACCTCTTCGTTCAAAGTCTGCCACAACATTATACAAACTCAAAAACACACATACGATTTACCGCGCGACACTTTCACTTTCCTCGGAGCGTACAATGAGTGTATAACATATATTTACTGCATAATTATTAATCCTTGTAAATAACAAATAACATATTCAACGTTGTAACAAAGACAAGGCGCGAGTGCGAGGGCGGCAGGACGCACCGCGACCATCCACTCCATAAACTCGGAGTGCATCGAATCGCTGTCGGAAGAGGAAGACGCCGAGATGGCCGTCACTGCGGCGGCCGCCATTTTGCAGCTGTCGCGAGCGGTGGCGTTGGCGGGATAGCCCGCGCGGCCGAGTAGCAACTCGTTGACCGCTTTCATCAGTACTGGCACGCTGTTGCTGCCGTCGCTGCCTCCAATGACGGCGTAAAGCAGCGCGGCGAGGTCGGGCGGCATCACGTGCGTTTGTAGGAATGTTTGCGCTTCGGAGCGACGACCGTAAATGAGGCCGATGACAAGCACCATGCGCAGCTTGGATACCTCCGTCGCATTGGAGGAGTGAATGACCTACCATCCGTGTGCCAACCCCCCCCCCCCCCCCCCCCCCCCCCCCCCGGTTAGCAAGCGTCGAAAGGAAAACTAGGGAGGAGTGTCACCCGAGAGACATGTGGTGTGGAGGGGACGGAGGGTAATGGACCTCAAGATCCATGGGGGTGGGACTTATGGAAGAGGGAAACAAGAAGGGGAGAAGAAAAGGATATTTTCTTTTCCTCATCTCTCCCCCTGCTCTGCATTTTTTCACTCTTCCCATAGGCGGGGGGAGGGGGGGGGGCACCTTTCGGGCGATCGACAACAAGTCGGCCGTGCGCAGTTCTCTGTGGACCGTCTCGGAGCGCACGATGCCAGAGATGAACTCGGTCGCGTAGCCGTCGTCCTGACACATCGGAAAGTACTCTCAAGGGTCAGCGGCAATCAATGATGACCAACTGCCCCCACTTTCCCATCGACTCCCCAAAATCAATTGGAGATTGAGAGTCTGTATGTGCACGTACGAAAC